>SMDT01002962.1:0-325265 GCA_005392925.1 Aquilaria sinensis | reverse complement strand
GTAACAAATTGGGACAGTATATTTTTTCTTGATACTCGGAATAGTGTTTTCAAACATAATAGATATAAGAAACCTCTTCATTGCCCTATTTTAATCTCAGTTAAGTTACCTACTTTGTTTTATTTTAATATGAAAAGTCTAATGTGCATCTTATCCCTTATGTTTATGTATATTTGTATTTGAATACTACCCTTCATATCATAAAGTTTCATATAGACACTTTTGTTTCTTGTAGTAGATACATTATGTAGCGCATGAAAACATTTTGTTTTTGGTTGTTTACACAGACAAAACACGAGGCAACAGACATCAACTCGAGAATAGCCAAGTCCAGCAAAGCTTATCATTTACAGAAGAAGACAAGACACTGCACAAGCTAAAGACACTGCTCAATCTAAACAAAGTGATGCTGCAAAGCACAAGAAACAGCATCACACAGACTCTAGACAGAGACCTAACCCCCCAGCAAAGAAAGCACAAAAGGAAGAGCCAAGCCCTGCAAAGAAATCTAACCCCTCAGCAAGAAAAAAAGGCAAACAGAATGCCAGCCCTTCAACCTCTAAGCGGTATATACTATTCACAATGTGTTTTCACATTATGCTTATTTTTTTACTACAAAAAGTGTGCACTGCTTCTGTATACTATGTCTATTGATTCTCTGTATACTTTGTATACTGATTATTTCTTTACTAGTTGATTTCTTTTTTGGAAAAGTGTGTACTGTTTCTCAATAATCTATCCATTATTTCTCTATTAAGTGTTTACTAGAAAAGTATATTCTATTTCATAATTTTTTTGGTCATTTATTTACTGCAAAATTGTGAACTGGTTTATTCCCTTACTGGAAAATGTGTCTACTTGTTATACATAATATGTCTGTTGGCACTCTATCAAATGTCTATTGGTTCTCTGTGAACTCTTTCTAGAAAAGTGTCTACTGGTTCATTTCTTTTTTGAAAAAGTGTCTACTGTTTCTCAATAATCTGTCTATTATTTATCTATCAAGTGTTTACTTGAAAAGTGTCTCATATTACATTACTTTTCTGGTCATTTATTTTCGGAAAAATTGTCCACTGGTTCATTCCCTTGTTGGAAAATGTGTTTACTTGTTATACATAATATGTCTATTGGCACTCTATCAAATGTCTATTGGTTCTCTGTGAACTCTTTCTAGAAAAGTGTCTACTGGTTCATTTCTTTTCTGAAAAAGTGTCTACTATTTCTCAATAATCTGTCTATTATTTATCTATCAAGTGTTTACTTGAAAAGTGTCTCATATTACATTACTTTTCTGTCATTTATTTTCGGAAAAATTGTCCACTGGTTCATTCCCTTACTGGAAAATGTGTCTACTTGTTATACATAATATGTCCATTGCCTTACTAACAAATGTCTATCATTACTGTATTAAAATTTTTTAACTACTGAAACGTAACATTTCATTGCAGCATAATGTATAGAACACGGTGCAACCCTGGACAGGTTAGGCAGACAATGGATTTACTCTCCACTAGCACAGAGCATGTTAATGCAATCAAAGAGCTTGGATTTGGATCTCTATTCAACATAACATGCACCAGGCTTTTCCCAAACCTAGTACAGTGGCTAGTGGAACATTTTAACCCAGATGACACAACCTTGCGCATATCCAAACATTCAACCATCAAGATAACTGCTGAAGATGTGCATAATGTGTTAGGGATTCCCATTGGTCCAAGGGTGGTTGATGAACAACCTTATTCTCGTGCAAATGACCCGGAACTTTGATAGTGGAGAATGCAGCATGGGAAGGAAAATGGACCATTGACAAGTCAAATTTCAAGCATAGTGACTAACTCATCAAATGCAGATCAAGATTTCAAGCTTCACTTTGTCATCTACATAGTCACAAAGCTGCTTGTACCATCCAATAGATCCAGCTGCAATTGGAGGGTTCATAAAGCATTGAAGGATCTTTCTGCATGCCATCAGCTGAACTTCTGTGCCTACACCTTGAACACACTTGCTACCCAAATTAGCAAGTACAAAGAGGACCCTGTCAACAACCAATGCATTGGTGCATGCCTCTACTTCCTACAGGTAAATGTGTCATGTTTATCTGTCAACAACTTTCATACTAACTGGTCTTAAATGTGCAGATGTTTTATCTTGATCAGGTAATGTTCAGGGGGAAAACTCTTAGAGTTTTCCCATCAATCACAGGTTGGACAAATGATATTGTCCTCAGAAGATTAAATGAAGAGAGAAGTCAAGGTGGATTTGGCAAAGGACAAATACTATCAGCCAATCTTCCTTCCGCTGATACTCCAAAAGCTGATGCTCCAAAAGTACCAAAGAAGTCTGATCACCCTGAGCAGCCAGAGAAGAAGGCTGACCAGACTGCTGCAGAAACTCAAGAAAAATAGCCTGAAGAGCCTCAAAGCAAAGAGCAACCAGCAGAAGGTAAGCCTGAAAGCAAGGAGCAACAACAGCCTGCTGACTTTGAAAGCAAGGAGCAACAATAGCCTGCTAACTCTGACAACTCATTCACAGCAAGAATGAAGCAGTTAAATAATAAGGTTCAAGAGGCAGCTCTTGCAATGAAAAGAATGGAAGAAGAAATTGCAAGAGTTTGTGAGCTGTTCCTTCTTGTTACAACTCCATTTGCAAAGCTGATACAGAGGTCGCATGAGCTCAATCCTGGCACTGCTGAAAGCAGCCTATGGGATAAGAAATTCATTCTCCAAGTTGAGCAAGTGATGGATGCAATGGAGAAAGCAAGGCTGGCACAGATTGCACTGTAATCTAAAAATGTCTATTGCACACCTGATGAGCAAAATGATAATGATCAGGAGCTTGAAGACCTTGCTCAACCATTTGTGCTTGACTTGCCAGATGATGAAGGTCCAATACCAACAGTTCTAGACTTTGATCTAGAAACTGGACCTTCTTTCAATTTGGGAATAGATGGAAGTCAGGAGAAAGCTGATAGGCCAGCTAGAGCAAAGAAGAAATCAGTTTTCTTGAAATCCCCATATCTCCAACGGTTCAAGAAAACACTCCCTTTATACCTCACAAGCACAGAGTCTATTGTTGTAGACTATGCATGGAGCACGAAAAAAGCACTCAAGTAAGTGTCGCAGCAAAAAAAATTTATTAGCCAATGATCATTTATTTCAATTACTACAAATTTACTGAGAACTGTCTACTGCTTATATTTCAATTGCAGTGAGCTGCTGGCAAAATTCACACCAGATGTCTTCAACTTTAGGAATGAATTCCACAGTTTAAGACCTGAAAAATTGGTTTTTGACTCTATAATAACCGCCTATGCTTATACTTTGAACCAAAAAGAGTTGAACAAAGAGTTTCCAGAGCGTTGCTTCCTCCCCAGCCATGCATCTGTAAGTAAAACCCTGTCTGTAACATCTTAAAAACTCACTCTGTTTAAGTCTAACATCTATTTAATAATCTTTGTTACATGTCTGCATTTTCCACATAATTGTCAACAATAAGTTTGATCCTGAAGTTGTCAAGAAGAATGCTAATAAGGAGAACAGCATATGCCAAATGCTCAACTTGTGGCTCCAATACAACCACATCACGAAAGAAATGTTACATGGTTGCAAACTTGTAAGTGCACACTTATTATGAAAAACTTGTTGCATGGTTGCACATGTACTACACAATTATTCATGGTATGCCAGGCCCTAAAATAAGTTTTTATGAAACAGCTGTTCTTCATATGTCCTAAAGATGTCCACTTCAGCATGTTCTGCATTAACACTGAAAGCAAGAAGATAGAGGTCATGGACAACAGGGATGAGGAGATGGGAAAATATGAACAGTTTCCCTTTCTTCTAGTAATCATTCAAAGTGTCTATTATTTCAATTCAAAGTGTCCATTATTTAAATACAAAGTGTCCATTATTTCAATACAAAGTGTCTATTATTTTAATTCAAAGTGTAATTTTTTCAATTCAAAGTGTCTTATCCAAAGTGTCTATTATTTTTATTAAAAGTGTCTATTATTTCAATTCAAAGTGTATATTATTTCAATTCAAAGTGTCTATCATTTCAATTCGAAGTGTCTTATGAAAACATAACACCGTTTACTTTTAACAGAGACAAATCATCAGCAAATGGCTTGACTCCTGGGAACATCCCCTTACATCTGAAATTGGAAGATACCAACCCACATTTGTTTCTTTGCTGTGAAAAAAGACCTACAGGCAGTACATGAGGAATGCAAAAGATTGTGCCATTTTTGCAATGAAACATATGGAATTATATCATGGCCAACCGTTTGTTTCTGACCTGGGACCGGTAACAACTATAACATCTATAATGTCTTCTTCATGCACTACCAAATTACTATTTATACACTTATTGTTTTTGACTTTGCATAAAGAAATCATGAATAAGTACAGAATGCAAGTTGCAGCTACTTTAATGTTGCATCCGCACAACCAGGTGAAAGATACTGTTTTGACAAATGCAAATAGACTACAAAATGCAAAAGCTGCTTAACTTGACTTATAGATAACATGTAGTTAACATGTGACAGTTGCTTACAGGTTAGATTGATAGCATGCACAAAATAGTTGTCTTCTTATATGTTTAGGAAGTAGTTTCATAGCTTGTGATATGTCTTCTTATAGGACAAAGTAGTTGTTAATCGTATTGTTTGTTACTGTTAGTGTCTGAAACAGTTGCTTTATATACAGTATGAATTTTGCAAAAGTGTCTTGTATAGATTAACAAAGTGTGTACTAACAGTAATTAAAGTGTTTAAACACTCATAATATGTAACTTAGTTGAGTGCATAAATTGTTAGTCGTATTAAAAACATAACAGTATAATCTTGGATCACTACATAAATTATTACTCGATAAAAACATAATCAATTAAATATCTAATCATTAATTATACGATTGGTTGAATACATGAATTCTTAGTCATATTAAAAACATAATTGTATAATCTTGGATCACTAAATAAATTATTACTCGATAAAAACATAATCAATTAAATATCTAATCCTTAATTATATGAAAAGGCGCCCAAGGACCGAAGCAGCACATATGTTCACAAAACGAAACAGTCTGACGTCTCTTCATAATACACAATATAACCGACCAAACACCTATTCATCACCTATAAAATGTGCAACCATAACCATAAGTTTTCAACACCTTTTCATCCTACACACTTGTTTAAAAAATGGACAACTTGAAACCGAGCAAGAAAATCTCCAAGCATACCCTCCAAAAAACAATTCAATCATTACCACATAATATGCTTACTGAGATACTCTCAAATGTTGGTGCTTCATCCATCAATGACCTTAGCAACGCTGCATAATCTTGCAAGGTCTTTCACAAGGCTGCAGATGATAAGTTGGTGTACCAAAGGTTGAACATAAATGATTTATCTTTCAGACCATTTCGCCCAAAAGAGTGTTATATCCACCAACGGTGCATGGAAGTTGAAAATACAGATGCCTTGACAGAAGAAGGTATCGCTCAATATTTTATAACTGTAAATGAAACGAAGGGCTCAAACTCCTCAAAAGAGCAGCCGAAAAGGGCAATAGTAAGGCCTAATACTTGTATGGAATAATAGCAATCATATCACCATTTCAGGAACATGAAAAGACCAAAGCAATGGAATTATTGTCTCTTATCATCGAGGGAAAAAATGGAAGGCAAAAGCCATGGAAGATTGCTGAATGTCGAAGGTTTGTACGACAAACATTTACTCGTTTATGGGCGCTTAACAAAAGGCTTGTTGCCATCGGACACAATCTTAAAGATTGTCAATCACCACATGATAGGCCAAATCTCCCTGACACAGGAGCGTACATATCAAGCCCAATTTGCTATAAGCCTTGCATGTGGAGATGCGAAGCAAAACTATTTTGCAAGTTCTTAAAAAGGACAGCTCCAAACATATAAATGTTATATTGTCTTTGAAATATATTTTATTTTATTTGAAATATGTATTATTCTACACACATTGTAAATTAAGAACTAGTATTGTAAATAAAAAAGAATTAATTGATATTGTAGAAACCATAGTCCTTATCATTCCCATATCCACTTAATTCTCTAGAAAATTCCACTATCACACTACATTTTTTATGTGTACTGTAAACAAATAACCTGTAGACATTTCAATAAACTTCAGCTGTAACTGTGAATTTAACTCTGTAGACATTTCAACAATGGTTTATAGACACTTTGACTATTCCTATCGAACACTATACTGGACCACCCTTGCGCCTACCACTGCCCTTACCACTGCCCCTGCCCCTGCCCCTGCCCCTGCATCCACGACCACGGTTGAAATCCACTCCACTCTTCTTCTGCTTTGATCCAAATATATTAGATGTCACAAACGCAGGATTCAAAACATCCACTTCACAACAAGACCCAGCACTGTTAATTGTCTGACACTCTTTGCTGGCATTGGCAGTTCCAACCTTCATCTTCAAAATATGCTTCTGCATTGACAACAGTCCTTGCTCACACACATACCTACATTCCTGATCTTTTTGACACTCAATCACCAATGATAAAAAGCCCATCATCATGTTAGTATGCCAAGCAATTGTAGAAAATGCATCACCACACAAATATTTCCCATCCTGATCCATAACAATCCTTGCTTCCTTGGTCAAACGGTGAAGTATATACTGCTTAGGAATTTCATGCACATTATTCACATTCAACACATGCAATGAATGGCAACAAAGCAAGCCCCTCTCCTCAAACAACATACATGAACAAGACACAGACAATGAAGTAGCATCATACTTAACATTAAATTTCCTCCAATCTTGATTCCCAACCAAAACCTCATATTCAATGACACCACCAACCTCAGAAACAGCCTTTGACTCAGCAAAAACACCAACAAATAATTTCTTTTCAAACTCTTTCAAGATATTACGAGTGTATACCTTAGAAGCATCAACCAATATCTTTGAGTGTTCAGCCTTCACATTCACCACTCCAATATTTTGAAAATCTTCTTCAAGTGCTTTATTTCTCCAGTCTTTCAACATGTTCTCAACAGCAGTGAAAACAGCAAACAAACCCATTTGCTTATTTGCAAGCGATGTCAGAACACTATTTGTGCTTTCACTACGTTGTGATGATCGAAGCCCTGCAGTCAAAACGTACACAAAGTGTCTGTTAATATCAAACAAATTGCCTAAGCATTATATTCAAAATCTCCATTAATCATGCACAAATTACACAGTGAAATTACCTGTAGAGAAAACGTGCTTGCATAGTGCTGGGCACTACTTAAACCTTGCTGCATACAAGTTCTTCAACCATCCCACATTACAACAGTTGAAACTTCCAAGCATCTTTGACCATGCATCATAAAACTCACTAGCAGTAGCACAATGATACAAACATCTATAAAATATTTTGGAAAAACTTTCAATGCACATCAAGCCCTTGATGTTCTTCTTGGCATTCTCACAAATATGCCACAGATATAATCTGTGCTGAACATCATAGAAAACATGGTCAACTGCAGATCCAATTGCACCATCCTGATCTGTCATAATTGTCTGAGGAAGCTTTCCACCCATGCCCCTCTTAAAACACTCAAAACACCAAACAAAGTGCTCCCTCTTCTGCCCCACAAGAAAAGCAACAGCAAAAACAACATTCTGTTTGTGATTGTTTAATTGAATAAACGGAACACAAAACATATTGTACCGATTGGTTCGAAATGTAGTATCAAACACAACGACGTCACCAAATGTTGTATAATCAGCCTTCATCACTTCATCAATCCAAATAAAACTACTTAATCTGTTTTCACTATCAACTAGCACCTCATAGAAGAAATCAACATCTTCTGATGCCCTACGCTTAAAAGTATCAAGCAGCAGCGAAGCATCCCCAATATCCAATTCAGATGCACGCTCAGCAGATAAGTAATTGTAAAACATTCATTTAGTCAAGCCAAGTGACTCAAGCCCACCGACTTCATTTGATATAACCCTAATAGCATCTGCAGGTCTAATCCCATTCCCCATCAAATCTGCAACAGCTGCGAAAATATCTTTATTCAAAAACTTAGCTGACCGCAACAAATATCGCTGCCTAACAGCAACAAATGAATGATTATGCTGTCCTAAATGAGCATGACATACCCACAATCCATCATCGCTCAACTTAACACGTATCACCGCACGACAATTACTACGCTTATCAACTCTACGACGTTCAGCAGCCTCTTTCTTAACACTATCAGACTTTAAACCAGCATAGGAACAGAGGAACTCCTTGTGGTAAAGTGCCCCATCCTTTCTACCACCCCTATATCTACTCCTTGCACAACGTATGCTATAACCTCTAGAAATAGCATACTCTTAAAAAAAAAATTCAGCCTCATCTACAGAATCAAAGGTTGCTCCAACCCAGCTAACATCATCAGCAGAATTTACAGAATCAGAGCCAACAGATAATGTGACATCACCACCTGCACTAACTGCCATACAAAACAAAAACAAACCATGAAATAAACAAAACACATATGAGACAAACAGGAAATCTTCAAAAAAAACCCAAAATCCTACCTGATTCAATTTCATAGAACCGTCCACTACCTGCACAGGTAAGTGTCTAAAAATAAGTCCAAATGTGTCCAAACAGTATACATAAAGTGTCTAGTAAAAAACCAATATCACAACCTGAGTCTACTTCAACACTTGTAGATCGAAGTCCTTCACTCCCAGACAAAAGATGTCCACATCCTACAGCAAAGAGTGTCAAAGCATTATTCCCAAAACGTCTAAGCATTACAACCAAAATGTACGAACAAAATCTACACAAGCAACCAAATAATACCTGAATCAACTTCCACACTCATAGACTAACATCCATCACAACCAGACGAAACATGTCCAGATACTGAACCATAAATTGTCTAAAACAATATGAAAAAATGTCCACAAAGAATGCTGGATACTTAAATACAACAAGTAAAAAAACCTGTATGCTCGCCAATTCCTTTATCACAGACATCACCTTCGCCGCCATTGCCTTCACCACCATTGCCTTCAGTTCCATAATCACAGAACCAATCAGCGACATCCTCATCAGAAAAAGAAATCAACGACTCAATATCCAAAGGCTCACCGTCTCCAACAACAACAAAACCCGCACTTCCGGCCGAAATCATAGTGTAAAAAACTTCGAAAACATTCGGATATAAGTGTTTCCTAGCCTGACCGCTCGCCGTGCTTGGCCTCACCCTGGCAACGCCGCGCCCCTGGCTGCTCTCTCAGATATTCATTGACTCGAGCATTGTCACGGGCTGCCGTCGGCGTCGAGCATGGAGATCGGAGAGGACGAAGGTTCTGGAACTCTCAGATCTCACGAACTGACCTGTGGGATATGGCAGTAATTAGATACAATAACTAGGGGTAAATGTGTCATTTACTTGCCTATGTGCAAATGAACATATGCGCACCGTATCCGTAGTACTCTATTAGTGAATTCTTGTTTACTTTTTTATTAAGCATTTTACTTGATCACGTATTGTTTCTCGTTATGCTACCAGTGGAGAACTCGAGTCCTAATACTGGAACTTCGGCCTTCATCACTTCACTATATATGTAAGGTGTGATTAGTACAGGTGGTCCGGGTGTCCTTTAGGTTCTAGAAAAATAAGTATAACTTATTCTGTTTAGATATAAAGTATCTCATAACTTTATATTTTATATTTTGTAAAGATATTTCTGAAAAAAAATTATTTTATTTTGCAACGAATGATTCCTATTTTATTTTAAGAAAAAATTGGGTTCTTCCCGAGATTTTGAGTTGTAATAAATTCTGTAATCGCAACATCACAATTTATTTGTTTCCTTTACAAATTAACCGCAAACATAATTTCATGTATGAGGTGTCACTTAATTCTATTTTGTAATTTTGTATATACTAGAAAAGAACAGCACTTTACAATCCCAAAAAGAATTAATGAAAATTGCTAAGTGCTAAATGGATTATTGAAGTTTATGTGGTTTTAAATTGTTGTTAAGTCTACTCACTTGTGATCAATAACTTTTAGTTCGATGCTAACTTTAACAAGTTATTAAGTTTACCATTCCTTGAGATTGCTTATATATTTTCTATGTTTGGCACATTTAGAGACGGCAAGCGGAAAATGAGTTTGGACCACTTGAATATTTAGATAGCAATAACAAATTAATTTTAACCACTAAATCAAAGTTTTGTTTTACAAAATCATTTTTTTTTTTTAGTAAGACCAAAAGGCCATCTTTTCATCAAAGAAGTTTATATGAGAAAAACTATACATATTACATGTACTCGTTTCCAATTTCTGAACTTCGATCAAGTAGGTTTCATAAATTATGAATATATATTCTAGATAATTAATTATTGCAGCCACTGAGCAATTATTCTAAGTCCAGTTTTGTCGCTAGCACCATTTAAGAAAGCATACTTCATGCTAGCATACCTATACCTTTTCTTTTACGAGTAAATTTCATGAATCATCACGAAACATTAGTCATTATGTTTTTTTAGTCTCTAACCTATTGACTATTTTGTTTTAGTCCTAATCCTATGAAAAATGTCTCATTTTAGTCTTAAATCTATTAAAAACATTTCATTTTGGTCCCATTTTAATGAAATTTGTTAATTCAAAGTATTTATCTGATAATAAATGTTTAGATCATAACTTAAACTATTTAGTAACTGTCTTAAAATAAATTTAATTTATATAATAATTTTTTTACAATTAATAAAAAAATTCAAATCACATTTTTTTCTCTCTATAAATTGAATTGACTTCATTTAAAAAGAAAAAATTACTAATTTAAATTGTCTATTTACTACAAAAAAATATTAAACTGTTTGAATTTACTGAAAGACAGTTGCCGAATATTTAGATTAGAATTTCAAAAGTTTCTATCAGACAATTATTCTAAATTAATAAATTTTATCTAGTGGGACACTAAACTGAAGCAATTTTAATAGGCTTAGGACCGAAATAGAACATTCAATAGGTTAATAACTAAAAGAAAACAATAACTAAAGGTTATAAACTATTTATGTAATTTACTTTACCTTTTACTGAAAGAGCCAACTTGTGCCTTATTCCGCATTAAAATCAGCGATTCACATTAGAATTTTGATAATAAAAAACTATTTGAGGATAACTTTTAACTTTAGTAGTTTCATCTTTATTTTAGACTCCATTTGAGAATAGCATTTAAAATTATCATTTAAAGCTAGAATAACTCATCTATAATTGCACTAGTTTTTCTAAACCTCTAATATTAAAAGTTATTATTGGATAATTTTTCTAGCCTCTGACACTAAATGCCTTTACTAGTCCCAAATGAAGTTTTAGTAAATAATTCAAAACTCTAACTTTAATTCATCTCTTGATTCCGAGGTAGGCCGAAAAGTAGGAACCTGGTCCATATCTGAACATGTTTTGGGTCAAGTTAGGGCTTGGTTAGCCCGGTGATGGGATTTTTAAATAACTTACAAAAGTCTCTAAAAGTTACATATTTGGTTCTTGGACTTTTCAAGTTTTTACAAAAATAGTTCATAAGAACTACAAATTTAGTCCAGACACTTTTATAAAATATACATACACCACTAAATTTTGAAAAATAATATTTTGACAAAATACTTTAACTAACCATGTTTCCAAAAAAGTCCCTTAAAAATTTATAAATACAAAAATGAAAACTGAAACTGTTTTCTATATTCTGACACCATTTAAACTCCTCTTATATGACATTCTCATAAAAAAATGAAGAACGATTATCTTAAAGCAGATGGATAGATATTTTCCATCCAGTAGGAAAATCGATCGTTTTTATTCCTTGAGTCACATTGTATTTGTCCATTTGGTTTTTTGTCTCAAAATGTCTCCATTTTTTTTCTCGGAATAGAGTTGTCTTTTAGTTGACAAATACTGCCGTAAATTGCTGAAGATAGCATAAAGCCCTTGTGAGTTATGACTTAGAATGTCTCGTGGCAAGATACTTAGATCGACTCTCATGAACGAACGCCATAACTTTTGTTATGATATTAAATTAAGGCAAACGTACAATTACTCCCGTAATTTATCCTAACCTGCAATTTGTCCCTTTAGTTTTGAAAATCTATATTTTGTCTCTTTTTTTTATATTATCCGATAAAAGCTTCTGAAATTGTAATTTAAATTGTATGATAATTATCTTCCAATAATTTTAATATCTTTAATATTTTTTTTACACTTAATAGATATTTTAAATTATCAATTTTTTTCTTTTCGTAAATACATTTTTCTCATTGTAAATGCATATCAGTATTTTTTAAAGGTCGATTAACTACAAAAAAAATATCAAAAATCTTAAAATTACTGAAATATAGTTATCCAACAGTTTAAATAGGATTTCAGAAGTTATTGTTAGATACTGTAAAGAATGCAAGGGAAAAGTGTAGGTTTTTAAAATACGAGACAACGTGTATGTTAGATAAAACTGCATGGATATTTTGTAATTTTCCCCTAAATTAACCATTATATATTATTTGGAATGCACCCTCATGCTTTTTGCTTTTTTCCCCATAAACAACATTTAGTGGGTCAACAACAGAGTTGAATTCCTTCATTTTAGGAGTCCGTATTTTTTTCGGTTTTCAATTACTTTAGCGACTAGGGCTGACATTACACCTACAAAAATGTTGTCTTGTGCATTCTTCGTTATGTATGAACAATCATGCAGTTTTGCCTTTTAGCTTATTGTGCGTAGATTCTTATTTTCTTTTTTGGAATTTAGCTGTGTCATTTTTTACATTTAAAAGCATATTGTTACAAATATATTAAGACATGAGACATTACCTATGAAATTTAGGAAAAATTTACTTTTTTCTTAAAATTTGGAGAATGTCAAATCATAATTTGACAGTGTTAGCACATAATGCACTGAGTGAGATTTGATTCCTAGTTGAGACAATGGGTGTTCTAACTCCTAGCCACTAGGCCAAGTGCATGTGGGCAACTTTGTCATCTTGAACTATAAAACATCGTAGTGTTAAATTTTCATTTCATTTCTGTAAAGGTTAACGAAAATCCAACAATAATCATCTCGCTTGGTGATGGTAAATTATCACCCAAATTCTGTTTCAAATAAATATGATTACTAACCCTAACTCAATCTGACTTGGACCAGATCGGCCAAATGAGGGTCAAGAGAGAAAAATTTATTATCCGATATCCAAGAGCCTTGGTGGAGTCGTCCATGATATGATTGTCTCGGGGTAGGCAAACTTCTGACCGTTGCTTTGGCTGCCAAACCCCTCTATGGGTGGTGTTGTGTGGTGTTCTCCAGCAAGAGGAGGTCAATTTGGTAGAATGCCCGTATATGTTTTGTAATTTGTACCAACTTGCTAAGTCCAAGGGGCATTGTTTGCCAAGCTAAAAATCACGGGGGAAAGTGAAGTAGCCATCAAAGTTTGATGTCAAAAATGGATTTAGGCACCACAATCGGGGTTCTTCAGATAGTCTCAACAATGCAGCAATTTTTTTTTTCTTTTTTAACCTCAAAAATTAAATAATCTTGATAAATAATATTAAAGGCTTATTAATAAGGTCTCTAGAAAGCTGATATTCTTCTTTTCTTACTTAAAATATTGTTACTTCTTTTCTTATATACTTGTAAGTATGTATGCTTCTAAATACTGAAAAAAGGCTTAAAAGTACTTGGGCCATCGAACTCGGACAACTCAGACACTTTACCCACTAAACATGGAATGGGTGCAACTCACCCCCTCAACTTGGTAAAATGTTTCAATTTACTCCTTTTCCTCCCTCACGCGGATCACGTGCTCTTTAAATCTTACCGCCATTTCAACCTCTGCTAGGTAAAATTCCCAAAATTCCCCGACCTTTTATTTTTCTTCCTATTTTTATCCATAACCTTATAAGTTTCTTAATCCAAAAATCCTCATTCCGTGGCTGTGGAGGATCTTCCCAAATTTAATGGCTTTAGCTTGCGCATCAGCAAAGTGTACACAGGTCAAGCCTCAGCTCATTTCAGACCACCAACCTTTCAAAATGCCATCAAAACTGCATTCCAAGCAACCATGTTTGGTTGGTGCATTTTATCGAACACTTTGTTTGCATACTCGATTAATATTACCGCATAGTATACATACTGATCGCAGTATCCCAACACACAAATGGGCGTCCAGTCCATGGATCACAGCTTGACCATGCAGCTGAATCTCGTCTCCAAACGACCATTAGTTCACAGCCACTAAATAAAACCCTGAAAAGAAGGTTTTATATACAAGGATCACCATGGGGAGAGAAATTGAGAGAGAGAGATAGAGAGAGTCAGTGTTTGATATACAGTGTTTGTAATATCTTTAGACCTACTTTTACAATATAGACTATCACAAGTAGACCTCCCTGTGAATGAACTTGGATAAAAAAAAATTTTTGTTTGCTAAATAAAATCGAACCATCGAGAATCAATGCCATGGAAATATAAGACACATGTTTGCCAAGCAGAGACAAGAATGATGAGACTTGAATAGGAAGAAATGAACGTGACCAAAACCAAACCGCCCACATTTAATGTACTGCCAATCAATCAATATTAAACTCGTCTTTTTCATCAAAGCCATTCGATTCACTAACGGCCACATGCCCTTCCATGCCCTTATCCAAATTGTTTGTTGAGGAAGCAATTAGGAAACTAACAAGGAATTAGGAAACTTATGGATGAAAATAGGATGAAAAATAAAAGGTTGGGGACTTTTGGGGAATCTTACCCAATAGATGCTGAAATGCCATTAATATCTAAGAGCCAATTCGTTTTAACTTAAATAAACTTAATTTAAAATGACTTATTTTTATTTTTACATCTTTTTTTTGTGCAACTGATTTTATTTAAAAACCAATATTGTCTAGATATAATAATATGTTGAAAATACAAGTTGTATAATCTGATTAAATTTTTATGAATTTTTTTAATGCATAAATATAGAAAATCTCATAAAAATTTAATAATATCATGAAATTTTACTTTCAAATAGCTTATTACATTTATATGATATTGACTTTAAAATGGAATTGGTTCCAACAAAGAACATATAAAAATAAAAATAAACTATTTTGAATTAAGTTAACTTAAATTAAAATGAGCTAGCCCTAAGCTCTAATGAGCAAATGATCCGCGTGAGGGAGGAGAAAGGCCAAGCTGCACTATTTTATCAAGTTGAGGGGGGTGAATTGCACTGGTTCCATATTCAAGGGATAAAGTATCTGAGTTGTCTAAGTTTGAGGGACAAAAGGGCCTTTAGGCCTATTAATAATAAAATAAAGTATAAAACTCCCAATTTCTGACTGAAACAAGCCACCCAACAAACTCATCAAACATAGGGAACTATCTTCCATTTTCAAGAATCTAGGCTGAATTTACCTTATCCTTAAAAATAAAAACACCGCCTACTAACTCCATATACAGTGCGCAATTTCTATTTAAGACGATATGGCATGGCGTAACTAGTTCAGGGATCCATAGCCTGTAATCGTTTTTCTCTTTTAATTATTTCATTTTCACCCATAACCTCAAAAATATTTTAAATTGATTCCGGAACTTTTAATTAATTTCGACCAATATAAAGAAAGAAACGACAGCAAAGCGATAGCTTGACGCCTTGCAGCCAGCATGATCTGATATCCCGTGGTAACCACCATACCTGGCGTGAATCATGCGTAGCAAAAAGATCCACAGGATCACGGTAAAATAATAGATTGGGAAGGCCAATAATGATGATGAGAGAATCTAGCAATTAATTATTTCGGTGATATTTTGGTGAATTGAAGTTGGTGAAGACCGCAATCTACCAAAGACAAATAGGACTGTCCCCAAGCACCAGCTCCAGCGGGGACACCCGCCCCGGGCCTTTGACTCCCCTCTCCTATTTCCCAGTGCTATAAGATGTTATTTGATCTAATTCGGTTGCTTCATGTTTATATATATATGATAATAATAGTTCATTCAAACTTAATATTTATATATTTGACTCTGAGTACTAAAAAAAGAAATAGTAGTAGATTTTTTTCTCTAATTTTTTAGTTTGTCCAGTGTGATTGAAAAGAGAGAGAGAGGGAGAGAGAGGAGAGGGAAAGAGGCTAGCCAAATTAATATATAACATAATTTTTGGCTAATGAGTTAGCAACTATAGCCCAGCTTGTGAATTTATGAGAAATTATATATATATATATATATATATATATATAAGGGGAAAATAATGATTATGAGAGAATCTACCAATTAATTATTTCGGTGATATTTTGGTGAATTGAAGTGGGTGAAGCCCGCAATCTACCAAATGAGAAATAGGGCCGTCCCGCCAAGCACCAGCTCGAGAGGGGACGCCCGCCCCGGGCCTTCGATTCTCCCCTCCTATTTCCCAATGCTACCAGATGTTATTTGATCTAATTGGGTTGCCTTTTGTTTATATATATATATATATATATATATATATATATATATATATCTGCATCATAATACTTCCTTCAAACTTTATATTTATATATTTGACTCTGAGTACTAAAAAAAAAAAGAAATAGTAGTAGGTTTTTTTTTTCTAATTTTTTAGTTTGTCCAGTGTGATTGAAAGAGAGAGAGGGTGGGGGGGGGGGGGGGGGGGGAGGAGAGAGAAAGAGGCTAGCCAAATTAATAGATAACATAATTTTTGGCTAATGAGTTAGCAACTATATCCCAGCTTATGAATTTATGAGAAATTATATATATATATTACGACCTCTGAAAATAATATAAGGGAAAAATAACCAAAAATGAAAAGAAGTTGATATTAATGTCAAGTTTCCTACAAAATAATCCTTTTTACTAATTTTTTGTCACTTTTAATGTTTTTGTAAATATTATTAATGATGTTAAATATAAATAAATTAGATATGTTTACCAGATGTTACATTCTATCAACTTCTATTAGTATAACGATAAATATATAAGCATTTGTAAGTTTTTCTAATGGGAATGATATATTTGGAAGAATATCATAATGAGACGAAATTGAAAAATGTTTTCAAAGATTAAAAAAATTATATATATTATATTTTAACAAAGAAACCATTTTTACTGTCCATTAATAGTAGGGTAAAATTCAAATTTGGTCCCTTAACTATTCGACTTGTCCTAAAGTGGTCCCTCAGCTCTAAAAGTGACTATTGACGTCCCTTAACTCAAGTGGCGTGTCCAATTTCAGTCCATTCCGTTAGTTGAGGCGTTATTTTGGATGGATTTGCCCATGTGGCACCCATAATGTCACGTGGCACTCATAATGCCATGTGGCATTCTCTTTCAAGACAATAAGTGATAAAACTAGCAGAAAAACAACTATTAGGCTAGAATTGACAAAACATATAATTCTAGGGACTTAAATGGTTCATTAAACCAATCTTCCCCAACCATCTCTCCTTAACGAGCTGCCGCCGCCTCTCGACCTCCGCCGCCCTCTTGTCCTCTCGACCTCCACGGCCCTCTTGATTCTTCGATTCGAGCATCTAGGATAGGGATTTGATTTTCAGTCTTCGTCTAACGTTGGCGGTCGGACTGCGTTCCGATCCAATTCTCTCCGTCTTCGTCGATCGGTGGTGCTCTGATTGCGCTCGGATCCGATTCTCTTCGTCTCAATCGCTGGTGTTCTGATTGAGTTCTCTCCGGCGCCACCACACCTGCATAAGCCCACTTGGGCAAGCCCAACTTCAGTTGGACTCGGATTCCATTTCCATAGGCTCTTGCTCAATGTGGCAGATTCAACAAAACCGCCGTGTCCTGTCTCGGATTTGCCAGTTCCCCCGCCGCTGATCGTCGTTCCTTCATCAGCCAAGGTCGCTGTGGCCGCCATATCGAAGCCCAGCCTCCGATTGCCCCAAGTCGCCGGCATCAAGAGAGAATCAAAGACGACCTGAAACGAACCTGCGATCCGACCCGTTCCTCCACAGTCGACCGAATTGCTGATCTTTGATTTTGCCAATTGCTTCCCACCAGAGTCGTCGATTTGAAGCCCTATTCGTCAACGGTCCCCTAGGAATCATGCCTTTGATGTCGTGAATTGCCTCAATTTGCCTGGAAATTAAGCCCAGCCTCAACTTGCCTGGAAATCTGCCTCCTTCATTTGTTTGCTCGTGTTCGAACCCAAAGTCCTCTTATGGTCACTGATTTCATCGGTTGTTTAAGCCCGAATTCGCCTCCTCCTTTGAGTTTGGTGAGAGAGAAGGACAAACAGAGAGAGACCCAAGCGAAAGAGGGGGCAGATGGATGAACAGACCAAGGTGACAGAGAGAGATGGGTTCGGTGAGGAAAATAAGAGAAATTGGCGAGGAGAAGCAGAGATGGATGAACAGACCAAGGTGACATTTTGCTATAAATATGGTTTCAGCCGAATTCAAGTACTTGAATCTGGTTCACGCGAAGTTCACTCGCCTCCGTCTCGTCCGTCTCTATCTCCAGTCACCGGCCACCATCATATGCAAGGGTCAATTTTTACAATAGGGGTTAATTTATGTTTTAAGTTTTAATATTTTGTGTTTATGTCAGTTTGGGTTTAAATTTTCATTTCTGTACAAAATGGTCACCCATTTTAGTTAAAAGAGGATGCCACGTGGCATTATAAGTGCCACATAAGCAATTCCATCCAAATTAACGGCCTAACTGACGGATGGGACTCAAATTGAACTCGTTGTTTGAGTTAAGGGACTCTAATAGTCACTTTTAGAGTTAGGGGACCCGTTTAGGACAAGTTGAATAATTAAGGGACCAAATTTGGATTTTACCCATTAATAGTACTTCACACGTGGCCTCTCTCTCTCTCTGTTTTTCTTTTTTAACTTTTACGGATTTATGGTCAGACCCTTTTTTTGTAATTGAACATTTGATGTCTGCCACAATGCTCACTCACTTTCACCTGTTGTCACCAGCTAGAGAATAGACCATTTGATGGCATGATTTGCATATCATAAAGTCTAAGGATTATCATTAGATAAAATAAATATTACAGGGACCAAAGAGTAATTTGTTCCTTTTTTGACACATCCGCCCACTGTTTCAATTTCTTTTTGCTCTCCTGCAGAATTGTCAAAATTGCTGTTTAGTCCCTGAGTCTAGAATTTCTACCATAATGGTTCCCAACTTTCATGATCTATCATAAACACTATTTTTTCTTTTGTTAATCAGAATTTTTATTTATACCAAAATTCAAAGGTTTTTAAAGAGACAAGAAGAAATGTGTCTTGATCCCTAGTTACAGGTGTGGCAGGTTCAGATACCTTTCATGAACTTTTAGGAAAATAAAAATTTTGATGATCTATTTAAATTTAGGATAATAAAACCTTAAACGAAAGTGAGGGACATGCATTTATTAACCATATTAAATATCAAAAGCATTTTCTTTTACATGGTTTAAGTCAGAGTTTTAATTATATAGGTTTGATTCAAAGTTTTGATTAGTTGAAACAAAAGCACATTTTTCATAATGTATGAGCATTTTACATAGATTTGATTGAAAATTTTCATTAGTTGAAATGATTTGACAATTTGTCATAATGCATGACCATTTTATGTAGATTTGATTTCAAATTTTGATTAGTTGAAATGAGTGGGCAATTTGTATTATGCTTGAATGCATGATTCTTAAAAGGTTTCATTCTATCACTAATTCATTAGTGAGTAAAAATCTAAAAAACTTATGTATGTATGTTATGTAATGTTATTCTACACTATAAACGTCATAAATTTTCTTTCGCTTAATGGTTTTATTTGAATTGATTAATAAAACTGTTTTAATCATTTTTCATTTGTTATCTTTAATGCTTTTGTGATACTATATAAACACAATTATCTATACTAAGATTTTACTTAATATTAAGGTAAGTCTTATCCTTTTTCATTGTTCTATCAATGATTTATATTTATTATATTACAGCTAATGTTGGTATAGAATGTACCAACATATCTCGCTTACGTCTAAAAGTTGTGGGGGTCAATGTTTATCATTCAACTTTTTTTTGCTTTTGCCTCTTTATTTTTCCTTCTTCAAATGCAATTGACCTTTACTTAAGTTTGACCCCCTTTTCAGAAGATGATCGCATTTTTTATGGTCTATTTTGCAATTTTTCAGTTTTAGGTTGTCTCAGGCTTTGTTCTGGTTAAATCTCAATTTAGTCCCTAAGCTTCTACTATTTTCCATGTTAGTCCCAATGTTCAATCAATGTTTTATTTTGGTCCCCAAATTTAATAAATATTTGACTAGATTATTTCTATTTGCTCTCTTGGTCTCCAAATTTTTATTTTTATTTTTATGTATTATATTCTAAAGTAAGACATTGGTTATTATAATTTATTTATTTTTGTGTGAAGCCCCTTTTTTAACATTTATTAGATCAATTGTTAAGCCTTTAATACCTAATATTTTTTCATTTTCTGTCTTGATTCAAACTTTTTTGTTGATTTTTTGTTAATTTTGTTTGTAAAAATAAAACTTTAATTATTATAATTTGCCTACTTCTAGCTATGGTTATGATTGATTCAGCTTTAGTTAATTTTTTCCTTTTTCCTTTTTATCTTTATTAAATTAATGGTTAAACTGTTAATCTATTAACATAAATTGAACACAATTTTGTGTTTTAATCATATTATTTTGTTATTCATGATTGCATTTTGTTGTATGAATTGTTCTTTATGTTTTAATAAAATAATTTGATCCATAATTGTTAAAATTGAAAGAAAATTTTTCTAAATAAATTTCTTATTGATATTAAAAATTAGAATTTAAGTTGATAAAAGAGAAAAAATTTTAGTGAATTATTTTTAATAACAAAATTATATATTATTTTGAAGTACATATAATGTTATGTTTCTATTTACTTGCTTTTTGTTATTGTTCAGGTTAAGTAGACTTTAGTCAAAAATTTTCATACTTTTTTAATTATATATTATTGTAATTTTTCATACTAAATTTATTGTAAAAAATACCCGCTCTATCGTGCAAGCCAACATACCTTGTATATACTAAATAATAGTTTGATCTTACTATAGAGCAACAATAAAATTTTTTTGGGTCAATTATGAACAGTAATTTGGCCTAGCAAGGATGTGTGTAAAACAGGAAAATGGGAAAAATGCTAAAAAAAGGTTCCTATATTATCATATTTTATCTTTTTGGTCCTAAAACTTTTCTTTAAGACAATTGGCTCCCCAATTTATAGTTTTTGAGTTCCTAAAATATTGTTCTTTGTCTTCCCATGCCATATATTTTACTTCTTTATAATTAAGTGTCCGAACAACAAATTACTATGACAACGTGTGGGTGATCCACCTAGTATATACTAAATGCATAAGGTTATTCACTATTCATTGAATAGTGTATCCAAAGACCAAAGTTACCTTTTATTGTATCTTAGATCCTTTAGCACTACACGATGAATGCAAAATAATGACTGACATTTCAGTCAAATTTCAGTCATTATATAATCCAAAATCGACTACCTTGCGATTGTAAAATGCAGTTGGATTTTTTCAAGTTGCAAATGGTTTCCAACTGAAAATCAACTAACAAAAGTGACTGACGGTATCAGTCAAAATTCAGTTGCAATTTTGTGACTGACTCTTTCAGTTACTATAGTAGTGACCCCCTTTTCAGTCATAATTCAGTTGATATATTGAGATATTTTCCTTTCAAAAAATTACATTATTATTTAATATAATTGTTATTTAATTAATATTTTTCAATTTAATAAATTATTTATTTGTTATTTAAGTGATAATTCCTTGTATGAATATTAACTTACTTTGATTATTAACAATAAAATAATCAAATAATGAAATTTAAATTTAAATAAAATAAATTTATATTAATGTAAAATCAATATACATACAAAAATAAAAAATTAAAAAATTCAAAATCAAATCTGGAGAAAATTCAAAAATTTTAAAACTCAGATCTGGAAGAGGTAAAGGCAAATGAGTGAGGTAGAGGAGACAAAGGAGGACGGCGACAAGGCCACAGAGAAGACGATGGGCCGAGAAGACTGAGGCAGACGGCGGGGATGATGGGCTGCCAAAAAGACCTTGGCAGACAATGAGCAGGCTAAGGAGGCGACGGCACGAAGGATTATGGACAGGTAAAGAAGGTTACCGTGAGGAGGATGACGAACAAGCCGAGGAGGCAACAATGGCAAGGTTGAGGAAACCGATTCTGACAGCTGTGAGGCTGAAGAGGAGATCAAGCAGGCCAAAGAGACGGCGACAAGGAGATCAAGCAAGGCAAGGAAATGATGGCGAGGAGGATGACATGTGAGGTGGACGGGCAATGTCGCACGGTTGGGTGAGGCGAAAATCCAACACCACCGGTGATCCGGAGATGACGGATAAGAGTGAGAGGGTTGAGAGAGATGAAAGTGAGAAGCAGTTGAAAGATAAAAGTAAGAAAAGGGTATATGGGCGTATATATAATCAAGGTTAGGTTGGGTTTGAATTTGGGTTGGGTTGTATGATATATGAGCTTTTATGTATAATATATGGACTTTTAATATAAGATTATATATATATATATGTATGTATGTATGTATGAATGCACATTATGACACATACATTATAACATACGACATATTATATCGATAAACCCTAAACCCTAAAGCAAACCCAAAACCCTAAATACAAATCCTAATTAAACACTAAACCCTAATTAAACCCAAATCCCTAAATTCAAGCCCTAATTAAACCCTAAACACTAAACCTAATCTATACCCTAAATATATAACCCTAAATCCTAAACCCTAAATACAAATATATAACCCTAAATCCTAAACCCTAAATATATAACCCTAAACCCTAAACTTAATCTATACCATTAACCCTAAATCCTAAACCTAAATGCAAATCCCATACCTTAAATTTCAATACCCTAATACTTAATTAAATACCCTTAAACCATCCGAATTCTATATATATCCCTAAACCCTAAAATAATTATCAAACCCTAAATCATAAAAAGCCCTAAATTAATCCTAAAATAAATCCCAAAACCCTATACTAATTTCAAACCCTAAACCTTAAATAAAAATTCCAAATCCTAAACTATGTCCAATACCCTTAATCCCTTAAAAACTCTAAATCCTAATTTTATATCCCTAAACCCTAAAAAAATTTCAAACCCTAAAAAAAAAACATCCTAATACATATATCCTAAACTCTTAAAAAAACCAAACCTTAAAAAATCAAAAGTTCTAAATAAAAAAGTGATTGAAGGGCAACTATAGTCAAATCTATAAAAAATTTCTGATTGAAAGACAACTAATAGTCAAATTTATAAAAAGTTTCTGACTGAAAGGCAATTGATATGTAGGCGATTGAGACTTTCAATCACCTATCAGTTGCAATAAAAAGTGCACCTTTTAACTTACAATTGATTAGCGACTGACTTTCAGTTGCGATTTTCAGTCGCGATTTGAAATCTGGTTGTAGTGTAGGTTTCACGTAGTAAACCGCTTCACCCCCTATGTTTAGGATAGTTCACTCTCATCTTTACTCTTATAATAGATTGTAATAAAATCTTATTACCAAAAAAAAGCCACATGTTTTTTGTGTTTTTAGTCAACATTGATAACTGGTTGGGTTTTTTGCTTAATTCAATAGTGTTTTACCAACTTTTCCATTTGTATATACTAAATACATAAGGATTATTCAAAGTTTAATAAATAGTAAATAAAGCACTATCATTTTACTTTTTTTTTCAAGGTTTTTGTCGGTTTTTTTTTTCCATGTGATCCATTTCTTACAAGGCAATTGCTCTATTTCTTTTTTAGCATTGATCATTTTTTTACTAGATGATCACTTTATTGGGGCCTATATTGTTATTTTTTGCATTTGGGTCTGTGTCATATTTTTCTTTGGTTTAAATTCATCTCAACCCTTGAGTTATCAAATTTTCTCATTTAAAATGCTAAATGTTATCTATTTATCATTTAGTCCTAAACTTTCCCATATTATTTCGATTTTCTAAAAAAAAATTTTGTTACTATAGTTTGTCTAGTTTTGGACATAACTTAGACTATTCCCAAACTTTATTTTAATTTTTAAGTCATTTCTATATTTATTAAGATTATGAATCTTTTTCCCCGTGTAACACGTGAGCTAAAAAAAGTAGTAGTAATCTAAAATAGTATTATAAATTTCAGCATGGAGTGGCACTACTGCTCTAAAACTTCTAAAAAGGTGAAATATTAATTATAAATTGACATGTCAAAAGGTTATTGAATAAGTCGAAAACTTGTCGTAAGTGTAACACTGTTCTTCCAAATGCTACAGAAAAAATCGATAAAACATTATGTAAATGAAAGGGAAAAATTACTAACATAGTCTATATTAATAATCGTTACTTTTTATGAGAAAATAAAAAATTAAAGTTATAAAAAAAAATCAGATCACCACTTAAAAATATTATGAAATCTAATGCTACTATTTATTTCGATTTGACAACATGACACTCCCAATCTACCCTCATTCAAGTAGGTTCTTCTTAAGGTTGATTGTTATTAGCTCTTGTAATTAGCTTGAAAATTTTTAATAATTTATTAATAATAAAGACCAAATTACTCAAGTTAAATGCTAAAAGCTATTCTTAACTTTTTCAAAATTTTAATGTTAATTACTATTATTAATACAAATAAAGCTCTTGTACGCTGCCAAAGTTAATCCAATCGTAGTTTGCCTCAATTTTATCACTGTTGCCTAAATCGAACAAAAGAGGAACTAAGAAAGAAAGATTGTGCCCCACTGCCATGTTGTCCCAAACTGCAAATGCCAACATATTCATTTTCTGTCCTTTCACCACGTCCTTAAAGTCACTTATACCATTAACCCGTGCCTTAATCACGCTATTACAGTAGAAGATTAAACACAACTAGAAGATCCCATCCAAATTACAAGTGATCTAACTTTCATCTCTGTTCTAAAAACAGAGAACAAGTAATTAATATGACTAAAAAGCCCATATTTGGGTTCATTTCAAACTAAGAATTATTTATTTAAGTAGAAGAGAAAAACAATAGTGAGTACTCGTATTGACTCATAAACAACTGTGTTGTTTAATTTTTTCTATATGAAAAAGATAACCTCATACAAGTTTTTTTTTCTTTTGCGCGCGCTTTTCATATGGCACGTGAAAAGATGACGTGAACCATACGCTTCAATATATCAATGATTATTTCTTTGAGAGTAGAAAATTGTTAGCCAGATTTTGAAATCCGGCAAGAAGTCATGCGATCCACGCGAATCACGCGAGAACCGCGTGATTGGGTAGCTATAGGAATGGCAAAATTGGATCCGATCTGATGACCTGGACCAACTCATCCGAACCCAAGCCTGACCTGATTCGATTTGACTAAAAAAGTTTAACGACCTGAACCTGATTGTGCCCAAACCGACTTGAACCCGAACACGATTAAAGGAAAATCCGAGAAAACCCGAACCCAAATGACCCAAATCCGAAATACCCGAACCCGAAATGACCCAAGCCCGAGACTGACTTGACCTGACCCCAAGATGACCCGATAACTAAACCCTATAATAATTGATTTTAACCCTCACCTTAAACCTTAACTTTCCTCTTTCATTATTTTTCATATTAAGTCAGTACTAAATATGGAAGTTTTCATGTTTAGTAACTTCCAGTTTTTGAGTCTTTCATATTTAGTATGTCTTATATTTAGGAATGGTGACTTCCGTTATTAGTAACTTTCATTTTTTTGTACTTCCATATTTAGTAAGTCTCATATTTGGAGATGAGATTTTCATATTTAGTAGTTTCATTTCTTTTTTTAAAATATTCATATTTAATAATTTTCATATTTTGATAAACGATTTCCATATTTAGTAACTTCTATTTTTTTAGGACTTCTATATATTACAAGTATCTTATTTGGGGAAAAAACATCCATTTTTAGTAAATCCCAAATTTAAATTTTTCCAATAGAAGTAATTTTTATATTTAGTAAATTTAATGATCTTAATAGGCAATTATTAAAATTACAACATTCATCCCTAAACTTTTAAGTATAATGCAATAACGTACCAAAATTTTAAAAAAATTTATTTTAGTCACCCATAATAATTACAATATGGATCCTAAAATTTTTGAAATCTTTGCATTTTCACCCAAAATTTTTTAAAATTTACAATTTCGTCACTGATAATAAACTTGATTTGCATTTTGTTGTAATTTCAAAGAAAATTCATTGAAACATAAACATAACAAAATTGTCGTTGTGTATATTTGAGTGATAGCTGGGTGAAGATCTGAATAATCTATACAATGATAATTAAAGGGTATGAGTTTAGAAAAACAATCAAATATTACTATCAATGTTAAATTACTTAAATATGCACTAAACTAGAATGAAGAAGATTTTTATGAATATTTTAATTAAATATACTAAAAAATGAAATTTTAATTTAAATTAAATCACACAAAAAATTGAATTATTTGATTTAAATTTTAAAAAAATTGAATAGATTCAATCGTTTTGACTTCACACCAGTAACCCACATGAACACAAAGATTGACCCGAATTTGACCCAAAAGCTGGCCTGAAGTTACCCGAGACTAAAATTACCCGACCTGAAATGAACCTGAACCCAAATAAACCCGGCCCAACCCAACCCGAACCTGAAATCAACCCAAACCTGAATAACCTGACCTGAACCCGACCTAGACCCGAATTCATGCTAACCCGAGTAGACCCGAACCTGAATGACCTAATCCAAACCTGACCTGACCCACCCAATTGCCATCCCTAGGTAGCTACGTAGAACAAGAGAAAATGGCACAAATTAAGGATCTCGATGGGTCGGATTGGGTCGGGTGAGGGCAATATCATATTCTACCCGTTATATTAGACGCTTTATCCTCATCCTACCCGTCATCCGTCGGATGAACAATTTTATCACTCATATCCTACCCATTTTTAGGATGGTAGGATTGGGTAAAACCTGTTCATCCGTCATACTTCCACACTCATACATAAAAAAAAAAATAAGTAAAAAACTATAAATTACATTAATTAAAGACATAAAAAACATTATTAATATGTGAAAAAAATAGGAGGTACAGTATAAGAGAGCACTACACATAAATTTACATTTCAAACATACCAACATACTACAAAAAACACACTCTAGAATGAGTATATCACAAACATAGCAAGTCTTTTCTAATTAGAAGAGATTGTTACTTGTACCAAGCAAATATTTAATAGCATATATATATATTGGGCGGATATGGAGTGGATGGATCCCAAACCCGCACCCTACCCATATCTGGCAGGTGAAAAAAAAAAGCTCATATTCACCCCATATCCGTTTAATTGTAAAAAAAACCACCCGTCAGGTAGGATATATTAGGATCCTCGTTGGGCTGGATATCTGTTGACATCTCTACACATATACCACACATCTTAGGTTTATGAACCATTTGAAAAATAAAGTATTTTTGAGACAAATATGACACTGATTTTTCCGAACAAGACAAAGAATCCACTGACGTGATAAATTAGGGAGAAATTACCCATTAAAGGGTGGTTAACAATTAGAAACTTTTTACCCTCGATGTAGTTTTGAGCTTCAAACATATCCAGTTCAGTTCAATTTACTTGTTTTGACTTGACTTGAATTAATTTAAGATTAAACTCTAAACCATACTTTCATATCTTAAAATGTTTAAGGTCTTAACTACAAGTTAATAGTAAACAATTAGTGTTAGTAATGATGGATCTTTTACTACCACGCACGGCCGAATAAAACCTACTCATTCTCCAATAATATTTGCATTATAGATGTTCATGTTAGCATGTACTTTTAAAATATCAATAGCATATTTCCTTAAAAATACATTAGTAGTTGATCTGTTCCCATAAAGTAAGATTAGTGGAATATTACACCTTCTGCCTTCGAAACAATGATAATTGTTGGTAGTCTTCGGTCTTCACGAAGTAGTTTTCAATTTTTATACGAGAATAAATTAAAGATATAGACATTTGCCTACGAAAAGAAATAAATATTTGTTAGTCGTAAGAAAAGTATAAAAGATGTACAAAATCAAACAATTTTTTTGGTCCCATGTTCCCAACTAATCAGTCAGAATATTCACCCCTCACGAAGGGTATTTTAATGCTGAGACAGCCTCATGGAACTTCAAATCCTTTGCCTCCCGCGCAGGGGCGGAGCCAGAATTTTAAGTTGGAGGGGGCTGGACTTCATTTTTAAAATGTTAGAAAATTAGGAATTGGATGTATTTCTACAATGTAAAAAGAGAATAATAAAAATAACTTAAAATATATTAAAATATTATGTTTATAGGTTATACACTTTCAAAATAGTAAGTAAAATTTACTAAAGCTCAGTTTTCATCCATATAATAAATCAGTGATCATAAGCTTTAAATTCATATCAAATCACGCGCTTTCCTCTCAATAAAAAATTAGTTATGTTATTATACATGTACACATGTTCAATTAATATCACATAGCAAATAAAAACATAATACCTTGTACATCTTAAAGTGGGGATGCTTTTCTTTGAATGCATAAAAATCATCTATTTCTTGTCTATTAAAAAGGTCCCAGTAATCTCTCTTTCAATATAAACAATCAAGTGCTTTTTGAGAAAATTATCACTCATCCTATTACGAAGTTTTGTTTTCACAATTTTTATTACTGAAAATGCTCGTTTTGTTGTTGAAGTTGAAATAGGAAGAGTCAATATAAGACGAATAAGTTTATTCACCTAAGGATAAATTTCTTACTTTCTTATTTCATTTAGTCATCTACACAATTCAGCAATTGTAAATACATTTTTTCAACTATGGATGGTAGGGCACATCAAGCTCATAGTGCTGCAGCTAATACTTCAAATAAATCTTTTCTTGTTTAGTGAAATCTGGAAGATAAAAATTGTCGGCTAATCTACATATGTTCTTAATATTAAAGGACTTATAGAAATTTCTGGGATCTAAAACAACACAAAGAAAAAGAAGCTCATCATCTGTTTGCTAAAGTACTTCATCTGTTTCTCACAAAACATATCTTAGTTAATGCAAAAATTTGCAAAAGAAGTGAAAAAGTTGTACTTTACATTTCTAACCTTTTAGAATATAACTAATTATTTTTTATTAAGAGAGTAAAATTAATTGTTTGATGTTAGACTTTTCTTACATTTCTCATACAAATCAACCACATGTATTTATGTATAATTTTAGTGAGATGGAGAAATTATTACCATTTTACATATATACTTCCTAAAAATTATTGTTATATTTTATAATTAAAAAATTAGAGGCCCACAAAAGAGATAATATAATTTTTTTGTCATTACTTTTACATACATACATACATATATATAATTTATAAAAAAGTTGGGGGGGCCGGGCACCCCCTAGCCCCCCTATTAGCCCCCTATTGGCTCCGCCACTGCTCCTATGTCTCGATTGTTAAGTTACATATGTTTCAAAACAAAACAATAATACAAAAGTCTGGAACACTTTAAATTTTGTGATGCAGACAATTCACTTCCTAACAGAGATAACTTCTACTACTCATATCCTAAATAAACTTATAACATGCTTCTCAATCTAAATATATATCCACACACAGAAAGGGTGTATGATCTAATTAAAATTAAACTATTCAATAGCTATTCTTTTCCCTTTTTAAGAAACTCCCATCAAGTGAAATGCATCAACTATCCATTATATCAATATGATTATACAGTAAATCTTTATAGGAATACAACAGTGATTTATAGCAATTAATCAATTTGTAAAAGGGTTTGATTCAAGTGATTTTTAAGTTAACAAAGTATTAGCTAGCTTTTTAATAAATTTGATTCTAGACAAAACAATGTACAAAATTTACAGTAAATTATTTTGTAAGAGATTAAATGAGTTGGTAGGAGCTACTAATAAGAGCTCTCCCGTATAATATGATGAGTAGCTATACGATGCACCAAGTGAAATGTGCTTTACTCTTAGTTTCGCCTTATTTAGAAAATGGCACTATGTCTAGAACAATACTTCTTGTGAAATGAACATTATTTTTGTTAGACTGTCACCACATCTTGAAAATATTTATTATGAAAAGAACATTATTTTACGGAATAAAAAATTCATATGAATGAAACAACATTTTGTGCTAAATAGAATAATATTATTTACAAAACAGCACTTCTTACGAAATGAATAACATTTTTCAAAACAACAAACTTGTAAAAACAAAACAATATTTTTTATTGAATGGAACAAGATTATTATGGGACTACATTTTTAACAAAATGAATAAAATTTTACAAACCAACAAATTTGTGCAAGCAAAATGACATTTCTTACTAAAGAAACAACATTATTTGGAGAGTAACATTTATTACGGAACTAAACAACATTTTATGGAACAACAATGCTTAATACTAATCCAATCAACACACTTGAATTTAATTGACCATTCTCTACTTTATGTTGAGGACTGGACAAACAAACGCTTACAGGGTTGAATTCAATTACACTAACTCTTCACATGCTTCTTGTAAGGTTTTAGGAGCTGAATAGTACTGTGGAATTAACCAAAACCATTTCTGGATCCATGTGAAATGAGGTAAATCAAATGTTTTAAAAATTTTTATACTTCGGTTGTGTTCTTTCACATAACTATTAAGTTAAATAAAAACTTGAACAGTTGACATGTTCAGGCTCTCTAAGGTATCTACATGAAATAGTTGGATTACCATGTATCGTCCACGAAGTTGGTCGAAGCAGTTCTTCTTGTGTTTACAGTGCTAGCTTGCGTCTTCCAAGGAAAACAAGAGACCAGTGTCATATAATTTAAAGTCTCCCTATGAGCTCTCTAATATCTTTATATATAGTGATGCGTGAATCCTAAGCAAAGTAGGTTTTCAACCTTAATCAAATTAAGCCTAACTTTGGGCTCAACCTTTGGGCTAATAATTAATCTAAAATTATCATGAAACTTCAATCAAACAATTTGGCTCATGCACTCATATAACTAATTGGTTCTAGATGTACAACCCTATAAGCTCCTAGCATGTTAGCAATGGTCATAAATTACATTTATAATCATAAACAATTTGTGATGTCTATTAACACATTATTGCTACCCAAGTGACAAGAGAGTGGGCCACTCAACTAAACCTATATGATCATTATCCATATTCACCTATGTCCTTTTGTCTAAGATACAGGGCCAAGCATGAGACATGAAATGTATCATTCTCGTATAGCTTAATTTATGATTTCTTAATTCTCGAGTAGATGAATAAAATTGATGACATTGATATCTTATATCAACTCATCTTAGCATAGCTATGCATGCATTTTCTTAGTCTCGCTTAAGCAAGGGGCTTAAAGATATCACTCCAATTATATAGAATGGACAAATCTCATCTTGATCATATAAATCCCTCTACATGCTATGTGACATACCTAATGACCACATTTATGTTCACACAATTACAAGCAACAAAGAGTACTATCAAAGCATGTAACTCATATGTAGGGAACTTTTATGACCTCAGCTCAAAGCGCTACATATATCATGATCACTATGAGAACTATGGCACTCATATAAAGATCTATGTAATGTTCTCATGGCAAGTCTGTTCAGTACAAAAAATTTTCAACTGAAACCCATATGTAGACTACATATCTCATAATATTAACCACATATGCTAGTCTTATATATTATTGCAACCCACTTTATAATAATACTTGACCAGAGATATTTAAGAATATTATTATTCTTGGGTAATAACTCTGTTTTATCATGTTATGTAGAAACAAATGAACAAACACAATTATTGGAAATAATGCATCAATAAAATATCATGACTCAATGTGTAAAATATAATCATCTTATGATTGACTGTTTGGCACAAAACTAACACTTTCCTTATACTATTCTTTCATTTCATGTGCCCACATCAATACAATATTTCCCACTTTCTCTCTCCCATCTCTACAATGGCATTTCTCTCTCCTTGAACTTCAATCATCTCTATCCTTCATTCACTAATCAAACCAAAGTTGTGTTTTTTTTTGTCACATAACTGATTGTGGCTTACTGGTTGCACATCAAAGGAACCTAATTTTATTGCTTATTGGTGACTGCTTTATTATTTTATTTTTATTGTTATCTACATACTAAAAAATAAAAATTTGTAATTTGAGAAAATCAAATAACAAAAAGGTTATATATATACAAGACACTAATATTCTATACACTGCAAGAAAAAGAGCTTATAGTGATCGGTTATTCGGTGGCCAAACGGTGGCTAATTTACTTTTGAGCAACCAAAAAAAATGGTGAACAGATGGTCACCAAAAGGTTGGTCCTCAAGGTCTAGCCACCATTTATTTTGGTCCTCAAGACGATCATTTATTTTGGTCACTACATTTTTAATCAATAATATTTATTTTTATTTAAAAACTCTTTTTTCCATTTTTTTTGAAATTTTTGATATATAATATTGTTCCATTTTCAATATTTCTAATTATAATTGTCAATTAAATTAATAATTAGTTAATTATTAGTAACTATCTACTAATCCCCACCACCAAATTCACATCGCCACTGGCTCTTCCTTTAACAACCACCTATTTTGCCCTTTACTTTAAATATGGTAACCAAGAGAGCTTATTCCCACTTGTCTATACAACTTTCATGAAACTTATGTTTGCAAGGCATCTTCTTTACTAAATCCAAACACACCCATATCTCCAAATGTATCACATACTCTCATTCTTCACCATCCATGACCTCTAGCACCAACATCACTTAGATCAGTGCTTTAGAGGCCTGCCACATCTTAAAGTAAAAATCCAAGCCCGATGCACCTTTAATCACCACCATGCTATTGCGTGAACAGGTTGATCAAGATGATTCTCTCACCCGATGATGATTTATGATCTGAGACAAATTTCTTGAACCAACTGAAGAAGAAGAAGAAGAAGAATAAGAATGACAATGGCAAACTTCTGAAAAAAGGAGAAACACCAAGACAATAAAATACTGATTGAGGGGTTTTGAAAGAGCAAGATAAATAAGATTTAAGGATGGAAATGTATGCAGGTGGAAGAACATGAAGAAAATGTATGAGAAGTTGTTTCAGATTCTAAGTGCTCAACTGAGAATGAGAGAGGAAGAAATAAGAAGCTGGATCACCTAAAACTTTTTTCCAAATTTAAAAGGGTTGTCCATTGGGTGACTGAGTGGTGATTGATATATCAGTCACTAGTTCAAAATTTGGACTACTTTGGCAACCATTGGGCCACCAAAATGTATGGTCATGAAAATTGCGGCTAGGACGGTCACTATTTTAGCCACCGAAATAAACTGTAGCCATTCAGTCTTCGAAATGGTTACTTTAGTTTTTGGCCACTGAAAAATTGATGGTTCTTGCTAGTCACTATTTCAAAGTTTTGTTTTAGTGATAAAGGAAACTTATAGTAACCCCCTATTATTTAGCCTAACCAACATTTTGCCTCCATGTTTTTGAGAACCTATACTTTGCCTATGTTTCTTTTACATTATTCAATAGCAAATTCTGAGATCCTAATTTAAATTATATGATAGTCATTTTCCAATAATTTCAATCCTTTCAATATTTTTTCACAATTAACACAAATCTTAAATTATCAATTTTTCTTCTTTGTAGATGCACTCCCGTTTTTGTAAATGCAATTCAATTTTTCTAAAAATTGCGTACTATATGAATATAAAAAAATGAGTCATAATAAATTATTTTTTTTTGGTAATCAGGATCATGATACAAGTTAGTAAGGTTAGAAGGTAGTATATCTAAGTGGTAGGGCAATGCTGATTTATTCAGGAGCTAAATGGTTACCAAAGAACTGTAAATGGCATTCTATGGGAAAAGTGAATGAGATGGTAGTTAAACCCCCCAACCTTAACCTCTCAATTTTTCCCTTTCCCCATTTACCATGTAGTCAGGGATAATAAAATTTATGCTTATAGCCATATTTAGCTCTTGAACTCACCAAACCCAGATGCTAAACCCCCTTAGCTTGAGCTCAGTTGAACATGCCCCATGAACACGAAAATACCTGACACTTTACCGTTTTGACCCCATGTGCATATCACATGATGTATTTGTCTTAACATCGCTTGCTCCTGGCTCAACCTAATCTACTTTGGTTTATGGTTTACTAGCTGACTTACCACATTCTTTCCATTCACTAATTCACCAACCTCTTTCTTGTATGAGCCACCCTATTGCATTGAATTATTGACCCCGCCTTCCATTTAGATTTCAGATTTGCTAGACTAAAATGCTTGGATTGCTTCTTTGACTTGACCTTGTGAAGTAGGTCAATACCGGAATTGGCCAACGGGGCTAAATTTTTTTACTTTGACACGTGGAAGATGTCATAGACCTAGTGATATGTGTGCCATGCGGCTATTGGTGTGGTGGATTCTAGATCGAGTGGCACAAGGGGCACACCACTAAAAATCACCTTCATGCCAAGCTGCCACTTCCCGAGATCATCATCCTGACAGTCACAATGTATCTGGTTGATGATTCAACCACATGCCTTGTAAAGCATGGATTTCAAAATACTTGTGATGGCCGAAGGACTATCCCCACAAAACCTTCTTATTGGCAGGCCTGACACCACCCTCGGGGATTTATACAACTAACCTTGGGAGAATTCTCCACACCATCCTCAGAAATACATACCCCCAACTTCGAAAAAAGGTCACTTACCTTCCTTGGGAGCATATATTACCAACCTCGGGAACATAGGTCTATCATCCTCGATAGAGGAAATGTCTTATGAAGATAAGTCCGCCCATCCGAAGGGCCTTCTCCAGTCGCCCTTGGTTGAGATTCTTGTCCGAAAGGGTCTCAGATCCCCGAAGGGGTCTTATGGAGAAACGATAAATACAGTTGAGGGATATTTGACAAGAAGCCTCGCACACACCCCTACCTTCTGGCCAGAACTACCTACAAGTAGTTGGAGATTTTACACTCCGAAGGTACGGACCAGATCCAGCTGAACACGTGTCCTGATCTGCTCAGGCTAGGCACAACGGCCTTCTTCCCTTATCCTTCTATAAATACTTAGGAGGCTCCCAGGTAATAGCACACTTTTTCCTACTCTTTGCTCTTAGCAACTTTTCTCTTGTATACTGACTTGGGCATCAGAGATCCCTTCTCTGGAAAAACACTCTAGGGAGCTCTTGACCCATATTTTTTAACGTTTTGCAGATACTTTTTCATTGGAAGTCTCTTTCTTAGGCCCAGCATGTCATACAATGAAGAAGTCACCGGGCATCATTTGGTACCATCTGTGGGAACTCACCCCTAAGTCGCTGTTGTGGAGACTCGGCGTTCAAAGGACAAAAGACCCCAGAGGTCCCAGTCTGAGTCAGAGACTCAAGCAATGACTAAACAGCCTGCAGCAGAGACTTCCCTTCCGGAGGATGAGCGTCCTCTGATGGTCACAATGGGTTTTCTAAGTGACTTTTAGCGCTCTATCGTGGATGAAATGACACAACAACTTGACCAAAGGTGGTCACAAGCACCTTCAAAAAGGCACCTTCCCCATATGTCCATCCAGAGAAAAGTCATAAGTCATCTCGTTGGAGCTCTGGTAGTGGAAGCCCTCATGATGACTCCTCAATGGAGAATATACCATCCCGGGGACGATGCGCTGTAGGAGCATGATCGAAAGAGCCAAGAACCACCCATCGGCGAAGTCCATCCTCAGATGGGAAGTCCCTATCCCCATGCCAGCGAAGTTACTCACCAAGAAGACGACACTATTCTCCCCTATCGATGATTCCTAGGCAGCAAGGAGACTAGGGCACTACTAGCCTGATGGAGAAAATCCTGGAGAGGTTGGAAAGGGTGGAAAAATATGTCTCTTAAAAGCCTGTCTGGTCAAGACTAATAGAGACCTTTACCGGAGAGGAGTTGCCCTTTATCCATACTATAGTAGAGGCACCAATGCCCAGTGGTTTCCAAGTACCACGTTTGGAGACATATGATGGGCGTAGCAACCCTCAGGCCCATATGATGAAGTACAGAAGGAGCATGGTATTGCATGGTGCCGATGATGCCATCCTTTGCAAATGTTTCAAAGTCACCCTGTTAGGACCGGCGACTGTGTGGTACAACTCTTTGGCACCCGGAACCATAATGGGTTTCCAGGAGTTGTCCACCGCCTTCACCCAGCAATTCATTAAAAGTAGGCCAACGACGAAGATGCCAGTCCAGATGTTCGACATAGCCCAAAAGAATGGGGAGACCATTCTGGATTATGTCGAGAGGTTTAACTGAGAAGCCTTTAGTGTGCTAGATTTTTGCCCTGAGATCTGAATCCTAGCTATGATCAGGGGACTAAGGAGGGACTCACAGCTTTTCTATGAGTTCTCCAAGGATAATGCTGACACCCTCGGAGAGTTCTACCGAAGAGCCAAACAACACATGACAACCGAGGAGCTAAGGATGGGCGGCCCAAGGTTTGACCAAAATCACTCCAAAGGTCAGGGTCACCAACCTCAGTATTCTGCTGAATGAGGGGGGCAGACCTCGGAAAGTAAGGGGGAAGAGGCTAGTATCGTTCAGCCCCCTAAACACTATAAGAACGAACATCCTGATGGCCCTAGAAAGGCAAGGAGCCACAATCCAATGTCCAAAGGCCATGACCTTGGACAACAAGAAGAACATGATGAAATTCTGCCAATTTCATCTGGACCATGGGCACGACACTGAGGATTGCTTCCAACTAAGAAAGTATATTGAATCTTTGATCAAGCAAAGGCAACTTCGATGCTACTTGTGGATGTCATCACCTAAAACCCGAGAAAGAAAAGAAGAGGAGAGGAAAGCAGAGGATGAGGACTATGATTCTAACCGACGTCAGAACCGAAGTCCCAGGAAGCACCCACCACCTCCGGCAGGTATAATCCAGACAATCACAACTGGAATACCTTCAGCTGAGAGGAAAAGGAAGGCTCAGGAAATTGCGATGATGGAATTCGACAACCCAACAAACAAGCTTGTTCGGACAGATGGGTCTACAGTAAAGTTTCCACACAACAACCCTTTCCTGATTTTGGCAAGGATATGAAGTTGGGACGTTAAGAGAGTGCTCCTAGATGATGGCTCAAATGCTGACGTCCTCTTTAGCCATATGTTGCTGAAACTAGGCATAATAAAGAATGATCTAAAGCCAATGACATCTCCCATGTTTGGAGTATGACTAGCCAAACTTCCCGTAATCAGATGGGTTGATCTCCCACTTATGCTGAAAGGCACTTCAATCAAAATGGGAAAAGAGCTCTTCGCATCCACTATGACAAGATTTATAGTCATAGAAGTATCATTATTATACAATGCCATCATTGGGAGGCAAATGCAGGGCAATCTCCATCTCAAAACAGACGTCAAATACCTGATAGTCACTTTTGAAGCAAAAGAAGAAGACTTAGAGATATTCATTGACGAAGCTAAGGTCAGGAAGGTATTTGTTAAGGCAAGACGAAGTCCCCCCAAAGTCCATGTATAGATTATCGGGGAAAAGGGTACTGCTATCGAAGAAGCCACAGAAAGAGAAAAAGATGAAAAAAAAATAGAAATTGAGGATATAGATCTAGTCCTTGGCTGAAGTACCGATAGGGAAACAATTGGCCGAGGGGGAAAATGAAAAACTTGTATCCTTTTTAATGATGAACAAAGATCTTTTTGCCTACTTACTGAAGGACATGCCTAGAGTAAATCCAGATATAGCCCAACACTATTTTAAGATTTGACCTACCTGACTCAAAGCCCATTCGGCAAAAAAAGTGCAGCCTTTCAACTCAAAAGAACTACTTCATCAAAGAAGAAGTTCAAAGACCCGTGGAAGCTAGAGTGATAAGGGAAGTCAAATATCTTGAGTGGCTTAGCAATGTCATTGTCGCCACTAAGGAAGGAACCAATAAGCTCCAAATGTGAATTGACTTTCAAAACATCAACGATGCATATCCTAAGGACTTATATCTCCTCCCTTCAATAGAGCACCTAGTTTACTGTACGGCCAAGTATGGGCTATTAAGCTTCCTAGATGCCTTTAGTGGCTATCACCAAATTTAGATGAGTCCTGAGGACAAGGAAAAAATAGCATTTATTACCAAAGTCAGGATATACTGTTACGTTAGAATGCCCTTTGGCCTAAAAAATGCCAGAGCAACCTATCAAAGGCTGATGAACATGATTGTTAAAACTAAAGTACCTAGCAATCATATCACAGACTTACGAGAGACCTTTCAGCAACTTAAGAACTTCAGAATATGCCTTAACCCTAAGAAATGCGTATTTAGGGTAACAATGGGGAAGTTCCTCGGCTTCATGGTATCCGAAAGAGGTATAAATGCTAACACCAAAAAAGTCGATGCCTTGCTGGCGTTCTAAAATTCGATGACAACAAAGGATATATAAAGGCTCACTGGATGAATAACTTCCCTCAGCAGGTTTATATCCAGATATGAAGATCGGTGCCGACCGTTCTTTAGAGTACTTACAAAAATAGCCAAAAATGAAGGCAACCTCAAAGTCGGGGAACACCCTTGGAATGAAGAATGCTAGAAGGCATGGGAGGAGCTCAAAAGTTACCTGACCCATTTGCTGACACTCCGGTAATTGAAGGAAGAAGAACCCATCATCCTCTACCTTGCAGTAACTAAGAAAGCCATAAGTTCGGTTTTGGTAAGGGAGGAAGGAGGGAAGCAATGGTTGGTGTACTATGTAAGCAAATCTCTGCACGATGCCAAAGTTAGGTATCCTCTGCTACAAAAAGCCATCTATGACCCAGTACTGGCTGGCAGGAGACTTCGGCCTTACTTCCAAGGACATCCCATCACAATGTGAAGTAACTTACCTCTTCAGGATGTCATGAGGAAGGCAGACCACTCGGAACGATTATCAAATTGGTGCATTGAGTTCGATGAGTATGATATCACTTATGAACCAAATAAGGCAATAAAAGCCCAAGTGCTGGCAGATTACATTGCTGAGGCACCTAAAATCGAAGGTACTTTAGGGGACCTAAAAAATGATGAACTTGAGTGGACATTATTCATCGATGGCCCCTCAGGATCCTAACACCAAGGAGCCGGAGTAATTCTTCATGGTCCCGAAGGTATAGAAGCTTCGAAGGCCATCAAATTTGATTTCAATGTCACCAATAATGTTGCCGAATACGAAGCCCTCATAGCAGGATTATGATTGGCAAAAAGGGTTGGTGTAAGAAATTTGAAGGCCCACAGTGATTCCTAATTGGTGGTTCGGTAGATGACAGAGGACTACGGGGCAAAAATCTGAACTTGGCAAAGTACCATAATCTTGTAAAAAGGGTTATCCAAGAGTTTAACAAGGTACAAATAGAAAACGTACCACGATGAGATAATGTGGAAGCGGATACTTTGGCGAAATCAAAATAGTCCACCGAAGTATTGGATCATCTCAGCATAGCAATAATGGCCATCGCAACCTTAGACAAAGGATGGAAGGATCCTATCAACAAGTATCTTGCAACTTCAAAATTACTTGAAAATCTTCTCTAAGCGGTGAAGGTGCGTAGACACTCTGGAAGGTACTTTGTGATTGAGGAAGAGTTGTGTCAACGAGGGTACGCAAATCCACTGCAAAGGTGTATCAATAAAGAAAACATTGAGACAGTCCACATAGAAGTCCATGAAGGAGCCTGTGGATCTCACATCGAGACTAACACCCTTGTTGGGGTATTACTTCGGCAAGGATATTTCTGGCCTACTTTAAGGAAGGATGTAAGGCAATTTGTCAAAAAATGTGATAAGTGCCAATGACACCCATCCAGAGAATACCTTCGGCAGCAATTAATTCGGCCAATTATCCTTGCCCCTTTACTGTTTGGGGTATTGACCTCATTGGCCCTCTCTCGACGGCTCCTAGAAGAGTGAAGTTCTACATAGTTGCAGTAGATTATTTCACCAAGTGGATTAAGATAGAGCCTCTGGCAACAATTTTCGCAAAGGACATCCAGAAGTTCGTCTGGAAGAACATCACATGCAGATTTGGTGTGTCGACAGTGATAGTAGCAGATAATGGTTTCCAATTCATTGATAAAGGATTTTAGGAATTTACCACCAACCTCGAGGTAAAATTACACTTTGGCCTAGTTACCCATCTTCAAATCAATGGATAAGTTGAGGTGTCCAATAGGATAATAAAAAATGGTCTGAAGAAAAGTTTGAAAGAAGCCAAGGGAAAATGGCTAGGAGAAATCTCGAGTGTACTATGGAGTTATCGAATAACTCCTAGAAGAGCTACTGGCAAAACACCTTTTTCACTCATATGCGGCACTGAGGCTATTATCCCTATCGAAGTTGTACAAACATCTATCAAAGTACAGGCATTTGACGAAGAAGAGAACAACCTCGGTTTAAGAACTAAGTTAGATATGATTGACGAACATAGGGAAATAGCTGAACTCAGAAGAAAAGCTTTTCAGCAAAGGGTAGCCATTGCTATGAACTTGCATGTCAAACCTAAAGGGATCAAGAAAGGAGACCTTGTTCTTCGAAAGGCTGAACTTGAATCCCGAAGACCATCTCATGGTGTACTTCGGTCAAATTGGGAAAGACCATATTTGGTCCTCGAAGAAGTTCGGCCAGGAGTCTATAAACTTTGAAATGATGAAAGGAAAGAGCTGAAAAATACATGGCATTCAAACTCTTTGAAAAAATTCTACACATAGAAATTTCCAAGGAAGAAGCCTTATTATGAGAAGCCTTTACAAGGAAATCAGCTGAATGTGGTGATTTTTTGAAGAAAGCTAACTAAATATGGTTGCTTCTGAAAGTATCTTAGTGATATTTTACTAGTTTTTCCGAATAAGGCTAGCTAAATATGGTTGATTCTGAAAGTATCTTAGTGATATTGTACGAGTTTTACCAAATGAGGTTAACCAAATATGGTTGATCCCGAAAGGACCTAAGTGTTGTTGTACATAGCAAGTTTCCCGAAATTGTTGCTTGAATTCTATTCTAAAACACTTGGGGAAATACTCAACTTTATGAAATGAAGAGGCTAAGGCTTTGAACCCTTGATAGTATTTTTGTTGAGGGTAGTACATGACCAAATTTGTTGAGCATTGCTAAACTAAAGATCATAAGTCACTCAAAGGTGGTGAATCAAAACCAAAAAACTTTGTAGTCAAGCTATACTCGTCGAAGATGGTGCTAATGATGGACTTAGCCAAAATTTTGAGAAATGAGGACAATTCCATTGGAGAAATGCAAAGTACAACAAAAAAAACTATAAAAATAGAGTCTTAAGGGTTATTTTCCCCATCTACGGGCTCTTCAGCATCAGCATCCTCGGCACTGTCCATGTCAGCATTTTCAGCCAAAGGAGGATGCTCTGGCAGGTTGAGGAATTATATCTTTGACCATGGCAAGGATGGTCCTTCGGGTATATCAATGGCTCTTAGGAAGGAGATGTCAAGGTCGGGAAATCGTAACAGCATCTGATGACGAGCAAGGCAAAAACCATTTTGAAAATAGGACTTCACCACCTCCTCTACTCTGGCCTTCTCGGTTTTCAGATGCTCCACCTCCTTCTTTGGCGCCTCCATCTCCTTCTTCGCCTTCTTCTTCTTCTTCCTTTGCTTCTTTAGCTGATCAATTTTGGCAAGAAGCTTGGCATTGATTTCTGGTGCCTTACTGAAATCGGCTATGGCTTCCTCCTTTTCCTTTCGAATGACCTCCCTCACCGAGCTCAGTTCCACCACCTTCACCCCGAGGTCAGATATTTTGGAGGAGCACTCATCGAGGAGCCCTATCTGGCTCTCCAGTACCTCATAGCAAAGCTTGGCTAGGTCCTCCTTGGCAATTTTGTTAAGCTTGCCATATTTTAGGCATGAGCTCATGAACATCTCCTTGGCCTTGACCAAGTTCTCTTCCGACTGACTTTGGATGGAGGACTGCTTGGTCGCCTAGGCCTGAAGGTAGCCCTAGTACACTAACAATTGCAAGGAGAAAAAACTTGATGTGAGCTACAGCAACGTATAGACCCAAAATTTTTCTAAGTACCTAAGGGCTAAAAATTACCTGAGCATCGTGCTCAGAAATCTGAGCAGCAAGGATCTCCTCATTTCGGAGGCTTGGGAAAGATTCAATGAGTTGGTTAAGAAGTTCCCACAACATGGATTCTCGGATTGGCAACAAATCCAACTTTTCTATGAAGGCTTGGTAGCCACTTCAAGATTTATGATTGGTGCTTTGGCTGGTGGATCCTTGATGTTAAAGACTACTGGTGATGCCTTCCAAATTTTAGAGCAATTGGCACTAAATGGAGAGCAATGGCCAGGAGAAAGAGCTCAACCAAGAAGACGGGTACTTGAGGTTGATCAATTGACCACCTTATCGGCACAAATGGCTTTTTTCATAAATCAAGTGTCAAAGTTGACCAACAAAAAAGGAGCCAACCATTGACTAAGCCACCGTTGCCTTTACCTCCATAATAAATGGTCGACATATGGATATGGAGTTCGAAGAAGAAAATTTTATTGGAAACCAGAATTTTGGATTTAGAGGTAACCAAATGGGAAATTAATATAACCCAAGTTGGAGGAATCATGAAAATTTCTCCCATGGCAACACAAGGAATGTGCAACAACAACCACCACCTCCCGGTTTCAACCAAGTCTCAATGGAGAATAAGCCCACTATGGAAGAAATTATGTTATAATTCATGAAGGAGACAAGAGATAAAATGGAGAAGAATGAAGCCAAGATGGCTAGCTTGAGTGCTAACTTTGCTAGTATGAAGGCAAATGTGAGTGCAGGCATCAAGAACATGGAGAATCAAATTGGGCAATTGGCTTTGGCGATGAAGACATCTCAAAAAGGAAAATTTCCTAGTGACACTGAAATTATTCCAAGAGAACATTGTCAAGCCATCACACTTAGAGAAGGCAAGCAACTTAAAGATCCATACAAGAATAGACCTTCTCAAGTCACTCCTATGGTTGAAAATGAAGAGCAAATGGAAAAGTAACAAGTGGTAGAGATGCCTTAAGAGCAACCATCTAAGGTTTAACAAGTCCCACCTAACCCACCTTTGCCATTCCCATAAAGATTTCAAAACAAGAAACTTGAGGAGCAATAGGGAAAATTCTTGGAAACCTTCAAGAAGCTTAACATAAATATTCCTCTCTTGGAAGCATTGACTCAAATGCCCAACTATGCCAAGTTCTTGAAGGACATCATTGCCAAGAAGATAAAATTTGAAGATTATGAGATCGTTAAGCTTAGTGAAGAGTGTAGTGCGGTTCTCCAAAGGAATCTTCCTTAAAGGCTCAAAGACCCAAAAAGTTTCGTAGTACCTCACTTTATTGGCCCATCCTCTCATAATATGGCATTGTGTGATCTTGGTGCAAACATTAATCTTATGCCATTGTCAATTTTTAGGAAATTGGAGTTGGGTGAAGTTAAGCCATCCACCATATGTTTTCAACTTGCCAATCAATCATTGACATATCCAAGAGGAGTGGTGGAGGATGTGCTCATGAAAGTGGGGGATTTTTTTTTCTGGCAGATTTCATTGTACTTGACATGGAGGAGGACCGGGACATTTCTTCAATCCTTGGAAGACCTTTCTTGGCTACCGGCAAGGCATTGATTGATGTTAAGCAAGGCAAACTAACATTGAGGGTTAATGAAGAGAGCATGGACTTCAATATTTCCTAAGCTATTAAAGCTCTGGATGAGGTTAGTGCTTGTTTCTTCCTTGATGTGGTGGATACTTGCATTGGTGAAGTGAAGAAGGAATTTCTATATGATGATCCACTCTTGATGAATTTATTGAGTTATGATGATGCTATTGAGAATGACGTTGATGATATGTCTATTGCTTTGAATGCATTAGTGGATGATAGGACTTTGGTGAATTCATGTGAGAATTTATGTTTGCTTGATGTGAATGAGAAAGGTACACCAAAGTTGGATTTGAAAGTGTTGCCTAGTGATTTGAAGTATGTGTTCTTGGGTCCTAATAATTCTTACCTGGTGATTATCTCCTCATGCTTATCTTTGTTGGAGTAAGAAAAGTTGTTAAGGGTGTTAAGGAAGCATAAAGATGCACTTGCATGGTCTATTAGTAATATCAAGAGTATTAGCCATTCTATTTGCATGCATAAGATTAGAATGGAAGACATATACACACCCACGGTTAAACATCAAAAAAGGTTAAATCCCGCCATGAAAGAAGTTGTGAGGGCAGAGATTTTGAAACTCTTGAATGCCAGTATAATTTATCCCATATCGGATAGCCAATGGGTTAGCCCCGTTCAAGTGGTACCTAAGAAAGGAGGGGTAACCATAGTGATGGACCAAAACTTTGATATCATTGCTACTAGAACTGTCATCAGTTGGAGGGTGTGTATGGATTACTAACAGCTCAACAAAGCCACAAGAAAGAACCATTTTCCTTTACCTTTCATTGATTAAATGTTCGATAGGTTGGCCAATCATGAATTCTATTGTTTTCTTAATGGGTATTCTGGGTACAACCAATTAGCCATTGCACCGGAGGTCCAAGAAAAGACAACCTTTACTTACCCCTATGACACTTATGCTTTTAGGAGGATGCCATTTGGATTGTGCAATGCACCAGCCACATTTCAAAGGTGCATGATGGCTATCTTTGCCGACATGATAGAGAAAATTATGGAGGTATTCATGGATGACTTCTTAATTTTTGGATCTTCCTTTGATGATTGTTTGTGAAATTTAGTGAAGGTATTGAAGAGATGTGAAGAGACCAACCTTGCTCTTAATTGGGAGAAGTGCCACTTTATGGTAACATCCGACATTGTTCTTGGGCACAAAATCTTTTCCAAAGGCATTGAGGTAGACGAAGCAAAAATTGTGGCCATTGAAAAATTGCCTCCACTGAAAAATGTTAAAGGTGTGAGAAGCTTCCTTGGGCATGCGGGCTTTATAGAAGATTCATCAAGGATTTCTCCAAGATTATGAAGCCTCTTTTTTCATTGATACTGAGTTTGAATTTGATAGTCATTGCTTGGAAGCATTTGAGTTGATTAAAAAGAAGCTTGTGGAAGAAACAATTGTTGTTTCACCATATTGGAGCTAACCATTTGAGATTATGTGTGAGGCAGGTGACTTTGCGGTGTGAGCGGTGCTTGGCTAAAGAAGAGAGAAGATTTTTTAAGCCATTTACTACGCAAGCAAGACCTTAGACCCGGCACAACAAAACTACACCACCACGGAGAAGGAGATGTTGGCGGTGGTGTTCTCCCTTGATAAATTTTGACAATACATCTTTGGCATAAAAGTGATAGTGTTTACTGACCATGCGGCTATTCGGTATCTTTTCACGAAGAAGGAGGCTAAGCCAAGGTTGATTCGATGGATTTTGCTTCTACAAGAGTTTGATGTTGAGATTAGAGACAAGAAAGGAAGAGAAAATGTAGTGGTGGATCACCTTTCAAGACTTGAGTTGGAGAAATAGCAACATTCATTTCCTATCAAGGAGTCATTCCTGGATGAACATATTCTAGAGGTAAAAGCTAGCACTCCTTAGTTTGCCAATTATGTGAATTATTTGGTGTGTGGGGTATTACCTTTATAGTTGAGTTCCCAACAAATGAAGAAGTTCTTAGTGGATGTGAAATATTATTTGTGGGATGAGCCCTTGTTATTCAAGAGGTATGTCAATCAACTCATTAGGAGGTGTGTTCCTAAGGAGGAAGTGCCAGATATCATTCACCATTGGCATTCATCTCCTTACGGTAAGCATTTTGGACCAACAAGGACTGCCGCAAAGGTACTTCAATCCGGTTTCTATTGGCTTTCTCTTTTCAAGGATTACCATGTGATAGCCAAAGTGCTATCACCCTTCAAACCAGTAAGCTTGGGCAAAGCACCACTCTAGGAAAAATGAGCACCACCCTCGAAAAGCCGAGCGTCATCCACAAGGAACGCGAGCACAAAGTTTGGAAAAAAGGGGGTCTGGCCCTTTGAACATCCGACCTCGGCGATCCACCGTCACCCCTGGAAACGACAGTACCGACCTCGGGAATACGGTGCATCGCCATCCTTGGTAAGTTGATCGAACCGGCTTCGGGATAGAAAGGCTCACCACTTTTGGCAGTTAAGAGCGTCCCCAAAGGGGACCATCCTTGGCAAGGGGATTCCTAGATTACTGAAAACGATCTCGGAAGAAAGTCCTCCTATCCTGAAGAGTTCTTTTCTACTGAAGGGATCTCAGGAGTACGACACAAACAGTTAACGAGCCTCTGGTATGCCGCCCTTGGACACAACACGCCGCCCTCTTAACTGTTAGTGTTGTGCCCAAAAAGCCAATCATGAGATGATTGTATTTTTGCACATTAAGTCATGATATTTTATTTAGGCATTAATCCAGCAATTTTGTTTGTTGTTTTGTTTCTGCGTAACGTAATAAACATAATTGTAACCCTAGAATAATGATATTCTTAAACGTCCCTAGTCTAGTATTATTGTGGAGCGGGTTGCAATAATATATAATGACTAGCATATGTGGAGACTAATATGAGATATGTAGTCTACATATGGGTACAAGTTGGAGAACATGTGTACTGGACCGACCCACCATGAGAACACTTCATGGATCGTTATATGAGTGTCATAAGTGATTCTCATAGTGATCATGGTATATGTAGTCCTTCGACCTAAGATCATCAAGGTTCCCTACATGTGAGTCACATACTTTGATACTTTCCTTTGTTGCTAGTAACTGAGTGAACTTGAAGGAGGTCATTGGGTATGTCACATATCATGCAGAGGGATTTGTATGATCAAGATGGGATTTGTCTCTCCTATGTAACGGGAGTGATATCTTCGGGCCCCTTGATAGAGTGAGACTTAGAAAATGCATGGCCATGCTCAGATGAGTTGATATACGATATCAATGTCATTAGCTTAAGTTAGTTTACTCGGTAATCAAGAAACCAACGATTGGGCTATATGAGAGTGACACATTCCATGTCTCGTGCTTAGTCTTGATATCTTGGACAAAGGGACAATGGCATATATCAATGATGATCATAAAGGTTTAGTCGTATCATCGACAATCTTGTCACTTGGGTAGCAATGATGTGTTGCTAGACACCACTCATTGCTTATGATCATAAATGTGATTTATGATCATTGCCAACATGACAAGAGCCTATTGGGTCACACACATAGAGCTATTTGGATCATTAGAGTGCATGGGCTAATTATTTGGGTTATGGTTTCACTTTAATTTTGTATTAATAATGGGCCAAAGAGTTGAACCATTATTAAGCCCGAAATTAAATCCTAATTGGATTAGGGCTTTGAAACCCAATAGGCCTGGAAGTTGAGTCTCACTATAAATACAACTTTTAAGTGAGAAATTCACAGGTCTCCTAGCCCTAGCCTCCAAAAAGGAGAGCCACACTCTTCTCTTGCAATTCCTTGGAGGACGCAAGCTAGCACTGCGAGCGCAAGAGAAACGCATCTGTTGGGAGGTGGTGGAAGCGTGTTGATCCCGAGAGGCTCGTGTGGATACCATAGAGAGCCTGAACACGTCAACTGTTCAGGTTTTGTGATTCGACTCTACAGTTGAGTGAGAGATCTCAACCGAAAATTAGGTATGAAAATTTTTGAACACCCGGTTTACCCCGTTTCACTTGGATCCTGGAGGGTTTTGGTTAAATTCCGCTGCACTGTTTGGCTCCCGAAACCCATCACACCAACCATGCGGCTATTCGGTATCTTTTCACCAAGAAGGACGCTAAACTAAGGTTGATTCGGTGGATTTTGCTTCTACAGGAGTTTGATGTTGAGATTAGAGACAAGAAAGGAAGCGAGAATATAGTGGCGAATCACCATTCAAGACTTGAGTTGGAGAATGAGCAACATTCATTGCCCATTAAGGAGTCATTCCCGGATGAACATCTTCTAGAGGTAAAAGCAAGCACTCCTTGGTTTGCCGATTATGTGAAGGAGGACATTTTTTCTCTTCATATTCCTACTACTTTTAGTCTCTAAAAATACTGACTTGGGCATCGGAGGCTCCTCCCCGTAAAAACACCCTGGGGACCTCCTAACATTTATTCTTTGAGTGTTTCAGGCAATCTCTCCCCGGAAACTTCTCGTTCAGGCGCTCCTCCCTCACCAGAAGTCCCTCCCCATCTTACTATGTTATATAGTGAAGATGCCGATGGGCATCACCATGCTTTTGTGAAGACATGTGGCAATTGCCAAAGAGTGAGAAATATCTCTAGAAGACATGAATTGCCACTTACTAGTATTTTGGAGGTTGAGATATTTGATGTGTGGGGTATTGACTTCATAGGACCATTCCCACCTTCCTTTGGTTGCTTTTATATTTATTGGCGGTGTATTACATCTCTAAGTGGGTTGAAGCTGTTGCTTCACCTACAAATGATGCCAAGGTAGTGGTCAATTTCTTCTAAAAGAACATATTCTCCCTTTTTAGTACTCCAATAGCCATAGTGAGTGATGGAGGGTCTCATTTTTTGCAATAAGATCTTTGCACAATTGATGGCCAAGTATGGTGTGAGACACAAGATGGCTCTTTCTTATCAATAAAATGACCAAGCAGAGGTGTCCAACCAAGAAGTTAAGCAAATTCTCGAGAAGATGGTCAATGGAATAAGAAAAGATTGGGCAAAGAAGTTGGATGACGCTATTTGGGTTTATTAGACTGCTTACAAGACATTGATCGGAATGTCTCCTTATAGGCTTGTGTTTGGCAAGCCTTGTGACTTATCGGTGGAGCTTGAGCATCGTGCATATTAGGCAATCAAGAAGCTCAACTTTAATTTGAAGGAAGCCAGTGAGAAGCAGCTTCTCCAATTGAATGAGCTTGATAAATTTCACTAGGAAGCTTATGAGACTGCCAAGTTGTACAAGGAGAAGGCAAAGATATGGCATGACAAGTTCTTTATGATGAGAGAATTTACTCCGAGTCAAAAATTATTGCTCTTCAATTCAAGGCTCAAGTTATTTCCAAGCAAGTTGAAATCAAGGTGGTTGGGCCTATTTGTGGTGGAAAAAATCTTGCCTTATGGAGCTATTGAGTTGAGGACAGATGATGGAAGAACATTTCAAGTGAACGGGCAAAGATTGAAGCACTTTTATGGAGAAAAGCCTCAAATTCTGGCAAGCTTCATTTGGTGGATCCAACCACTTGAATCATCACAAAAAGGGAAGTCATCTAGCTAAAAACATTAAATTTAGAGCTTTTCAGGAGGCACCCCGATATTTCATTTATATTTAGATATTTTTTTTGCTAATTTAAGAATTGTTGTATTTTTATCTTGAATAATGGGAAGCAATTATGTATTTTTCTATGTGGAAAGAAGAGTGAAAGAAGTAACACTTTGGAAATGTTTCATGCATAAATTTTGGTAAAAGGTAAACTTGAGGGCAATAGTGCACAAGTTTTAAAAATTGAAGGCCAAAAGGAAGAGTTTGTGTGTGAGCTTGGGTGCTGGTATGCGAAAAAACACATACGGGAAAATTTTGTTGGGCGCCGAGGCACTAGGGAGACCACTCCTGAAGCCTAGGTGTGCCAGACGCATCAGCCACTTTAAACCCCCTTTTTTTCCCTCAATTCCCTTGCACACACAAAACACTCATCTTCTCTAAACCCTTCCACCTTCAGACCCTAGTCTTTTCATGCACTCAACGACTTAATTTTCTTGTCATTTTCTACACAAACAAGGATCAAGTAAGTGATTTTCATCATTCTTTCTTCAATTTTCTTACTTGAAATTGGCAAAATCATGTGGATTGGGGTATATGCAAATGTGGGCAAAAGTGGCAATTTTTGGTGTTTTTGATTGATTTCATGCTTGCGCTTGATAAATATGTTGATAAGGAGGTAATTTTGTGCATAGAAACAACATTTTTACACCAAAATCATTGCTTGAAAATAGCACCCATGGAGACCCACGAAATTTCAATAATGAATCTTGTTTGTGCGTGTTCTTGATGTTATGGACGTTGCAATAGCTTGATTCTATCTCTAATTGAATGAGTCTAACAAGAATTATGAGTAATTTGAGGTACATTGTAAGAATTTGAGCTTGCAAGTTTTCCAGAAACTCAAGAACATGATTTTGGGTTATTCACCATATGGGTCTTGGAAGCATAATGTAGCTTTGTGTGAGTGTTCTTGGCATTAGTTATTTGTTTCTATTTCATCTAGGTGTTGCATACTACATGATTAAACCTTCCATTTGCATCCGGATGCTTGTTTGATTATGGTAAAACCATGGAACTTTTGCTATGCCATCATGACTTGTTTTGTTCATAGCATGTTCATGGACTTGCCTCTTCACATGTGTGCTTAGTTGGCTGTACATATTGATATAAGTAGCATCTATGTAGTACATAGATGATGGTTTAAGCTCTTATTCTTTCTTAGATGCACAATTGTTAGTGCCGATAGCTTCTTGAAATTGGCATGCAATATTCCTTAACAATGTCATGATAAGCCTTTTTGCCTAAATAAATTCATGCCTTGAGGTTCAATATTTGTCCAAAGTGATTGCTTGTGGATGTGTGTAGTGGTGTAGAATTTTTATCTTAGGGGTGGAAATATTTAATTGAATATATGTGCCTTTCATTTTAATTATGAGAATTCTATATATATGTTGTTCTTTGGTGTAGGAACGATGACACCAAGAATTATCAAGGGGAAGGGTGCCGACAAAGGAAAAGGCAAGAGGACATGGGAAGAGCATTCCCAAGAGCCGGCCATGGAGTACCCCTGCTTTGTCAACAAGAAGGCCGAGGAATTATTTAAGGGCTTTTTGAAAAGGAAGTTCACCATCGAGAGAAGATTTGATCTTGGAGTGCCGGAGAATGCTGCAATCTTAGCGGTGGTAGAGCAGAGAGCTTGGAGGACATGGTGCACTACACCACGCCCCATGGTCTCCCAAACACTTATGCGAACTTCTATGCCAATTTGAGTGCCACCTAGTCCAAATGCCACTCGGCTAAGACGGTGATGGTTCGAGGGAAGAACATGAGTATTGCACCAAATGACATCAACAACCACCTTAGGATCAATCCCGAGATCAGAAACCCTTATTATGATGGTGGTTTTGATTGGATGATGAGTGGGATATGTTGGCGAATTATGCCTTGGACTCATAGCAAGGACAACATCGAGTGGAATATCCAATTTGCTGCCTCATTCCTCAAGCTGAAAATGAAGGTGTGGCATTACTTCATCGACTATTAGCTTATACCATCCACTCATCCATCTCACATGACTTCGAATCGGGGTCAAGTCCTCTTTTTCATTGCCTCTAATTACCAAGTTGACATGGGAGTGCACAAAGCACAAAATATAAGTAGGGTGGCAAGAACAAAGAGAGATAACCTCCTGTTCCCACAATTGATCATAGAGCTTTTGGTGGAGGCTGGAGTTCATTACCCGGAGGACCCACTCATCTTTGCTCGTACACCCATGGACATCTCCTTGAGCAAGCTACATGGTTATGAGATGGCGGGGGGCGAAGAGGTCGAGGACTACCAAGAAGAAGATGAAGAGGCCCATGACCCGCTAGGTCCAGAGGGAGAAGCACCACCTCAAGAGGAACCACTCATCAATCCTACCCATGCTTCCAATGAAGCCCTCACCATCGCCTTCAGTAAGATCCCTCTTGGCCAGGATCACTTCATCCCAATTGCCTCTCCAAGTGATCAACCCATAAAATCAATTCACTTCATTTGCTACTAAGGCTCGGGAGGGATAATCACTTTTGGCCAGGTGTGCAGAGATGATTTCGGCCCAAGTCATGTAGAGGGCCATGCAACAAAACCCTGATCTTTCTCCATGCAACAAAACCCCGATCTTCCTCCTAACTATCCACCTTTCCCACAAATCCTGCGTCACCTCCACCCTTCCAGCCACCAATTGTATACCCTTCACCTGCTCAACCACCCACCCCCCTTTTACCTTCATTTCTCTTAGTCTGTCCCACAGAACACATCCACCATTCCTCTTTCTCATCCACCAGTCGGAGAGTCATTTGGCGCACCTCACATACATGAGGATTAGTTGGAGGTAGGAACATCCCCTCTCTGGGTATGATTCTTCATGCTCTCTCTCTAGATTTTCCTTTCTTTTCACATTGAGGACAATGTTTGGTTTATGCTTAGGGGGATTGCTTATGGATGAGTACTTGCCTAATTCTTTGCATGATAGTTGCTTAGTTGATTTTATTGTTTCCCTTACATGGAATTTAACTTAGTTAATTGCACATTTTAATTCCCAGCTTGAGCATTAGAGTTGAATGTAGGAGCATATAGTTGCATTTACATTGTGTGCATTTAGGGACCGAATGCATGCTCTTTATTATGATTAGAGGAATTCATTTACAAGTTCAACTTGATTGTAAATTTTGTTAAGTAAGGAACGATTTTCACTTGTCATTAATGATAAAAACCATACCCAGTGAGTCTTTGGACCTTGTGTGGCACACTTGCATTATAAATGATTTCATTCATTGGAATGGTGCTTGTTTTGCGTGTTTTGCTTATGGATTCCTTAGTTTGCTTTTGGACCCCTTCATATCCGAATTGATGCATGCTAATAGAGGATAAAAATGACAACTTAGGGCTAACTACATACCTAAATGGCTAACCTTTCATTATAATCCCTAGTTAACCCCTTTGAGCCTTTAAGCCATGTTTATTATTTAACACACATAATTGAGCCATATCCATTGTTATTTATCCTCTCTTGTCCTTGAAGTAAGTTGAGCATTGCATATATAGGCTTAGGAATGGTAAAAATTTGTGAGTTATGTGAGTGAGCAATAAACAAGTTTGGGGAAAAATGTTGGGTTATGAACTTATTGATGAGTTTATGTAGTTATGGTTTGAGTGTACTTTGGATAAATCATGTACATTTGTTTGAACTTTAAAGATTGGGTGAATTTGTAGTTATTAAAAAAAACTATCTTTCCCTCACGAAAAAGGCAAAACGAGTCAACATGAAGAAGCCCTCATAAAAAAAAAGGAAAAAAATTGATATAAAAAAATTAAATAAATAAATAAATAAAAAAGGGGAAAGGTAGAAGTACTTCATTAATTTGAAAGGAGTTCACTCATATGTTTTGTCAAAATTGTGCATATGGGGGTTACTTGAATTGTTACTTGGAAATCAAGAAAAGCATTTTTCTTAAATTGGAATACCTTGGGTGGGACTTTGGATTTGACTATTAGGACTGCCCATGATGTTTATGCTTAACTTACTTCTTTAGCCCCACCTCAAAAGGCCTCAATCCAATTCCCGTCCATACCAAACCCGACCATGGTACAACCTTATATATTTGTCACTGGACTTGAATTTGCATGCATACTCCTTAGGGACAATTCATTGATAGTTTGAGTCTTTCTGCAAATTTGTGGATGAGTGGCTTTATAAGCTGTAGATGCACTAGCCAACCATAGATTAGGGAGTGAAACACTTAGTGAGCGATTACCTATCATTAATGACAAAGTTCTACTTTCATTACTTACCTTAGTTTCTCTCAACTCGAGTTGAGCTTGTACTTTCGATGACTTTATGATATGATATTGAGTATGCATTGTTAGCTTCTATGTTTTGTTTGTTTTAGTTTTTTTAGGTTAGTGAATGCTAGGGGCAAGAATTTTTCTAAGTGTGGGGGAATTTGATAGATGTTAATTTTGTGGTCAAATATGCTGGCTTTTTTGTCAAATTTGACCACCATTTTTAACCTCACCACTCAACATTTGTGGCCGATTCTTGCTTTGATCCTTCATTTTGTAGGTTGGAGAAGCGGACCGTAGCATTGCAATGGCACCAGGATAAGCGGAACGAAAAATGGGCATGCGGAAGTCAAAGTGGGTTTATAACTGTGAGGCATAGGCCCCAAGAGTAAGGCCTAGGCACCGCCGTTTAAGAAGTTGCTGCCTGAAAATTACAATTTGGGGGCCTAGGCGCCAAAACACCCCTTTCTGAGGCCTAGGCACCAGGCACCTCCTAGCTTGGAGGCCTAGGCGCCAGAAGACCTTCTTTTAAGACCTAGGCACTCTTGTACTCGGGAAAGTGGTCCCCCACCTCAATTTTGAATCCAATCTTGCTATTGGCCAAGGGTTTCTATCAAAATGGGTTAGTGGGGTGAAAAGGACATCTCCAAGTGTAGAAAAACGTGGAACCTAGCAAAAGAACTCATTCTTCATCTTTATCTTCTCACCCTAGAACTAGTTTTTCCATAACCACCATTGTTAGTATTATTTGTTACCAACTCCAGGATTAGGAATGTTCTGTAGGCCATTAGAACACTACCCTTAGTGTGCATACCCAAGTAGCCGTCTTGGGCACTATTAAACACATGCATATTGGTCCAACCATCATACACATATTCATATTTCATGCACACCATGGTAGCAAAGAAGGAAATCACTAGCACAAGTCTTAATCTTGGCTACCACACATTAGGCAATCTTGTTAAGTCCTAGTGACCAGCCACTACACCTGTAACTTCCACTAATAAATGGTATCATTCTAGCCATGTACCCCCTATTTTATTTTCTCCATTATCAAGTATATACTTATAGAAAACCAAGGCATTTTTTTACATCAATAGCCGACCAATGGACCAAGTTATGGATTTTTTAAGTTGGTTATAAAATTCTGACCAAATGAACAGTAACTTAGCCAAATTTGCAATGTCATATATTTGGCTACAGGAATCTAAATTCAGAAATTCTAAATTCTCGTTCCACCTCTAGATGTTCTCTAGCTGTGGGTAAAATTTCATAAAAAGATTCCTTCTACACAGGGAGATATAGAACATTAAGTGCAGAGTCAAAATTCTGGTCACTTTATGACCATTTTGCCCATACAAAATTTCATAAGTGTGCAAACACTTCATTCACAAGGGGAAAGCCATCCAAGGCTACTCCATAAATGTCCATTACACATAGGAAATACATTCCCTTCCATTTAACAAACATATGTGGCTAAAACAGAATTTACAAGTAAGTAGCCCATCACTCACACTTAGGCAGCTTTGCACCACATCACTTACATAGCGAAAATATTACTCAAATGTTCACATACTTGTCTCATTTTACATATACTACATGTACATGCATACATGTAAAAATGGTCTTAACTCATCTAAATACGTAGCCTAGGTTATAGGAGTACCTAAGACACAATGGACTCCAGAATAGGATGCTAGATAGCTACTGCACAACACAATAAGCACCACCTTTAAAAATACCAAATGTGCTCATAAAATCACCAAAATTTACCTAAAATTTCAGATCAAAACTCAAACCACAAATGTCAGTTTGAATGAGATCTTTCTGCTGAACTTGAAATGACAGAATTGAGGGGAGTAAGTTTCATTCTGAAACTTAGTACGGGTAGCACTTGGATTCAATAGGTAATGTAACCCTTATTAAAACTTACATCCAAAGACAGTAAAACAGAAAAACCACAATGCATATATTCAAGATATCACAACCAAATGCAGCAGCCATTCACAACCAACAAACACATGAAATGCGGCAGCAATAATAACCATGGGTCAGTCCATAAAACACATAAGAAACATAACCAAATCACTATGGAAGCCCTTGTCAAGCTAATGCTTGGTCTTAGGAGGATTTTAGCACTAGTTAGTACTAACTTTGGGCTCTACAAACCCTCATTTCACTGCCATCTTTGTGCACTTCACACTAGGTCACAAAACCTTCAATAAGTACACTCCCCTCACTAAGCTTGGTTCATCAAGTTCATGTCTCTCTTCCAAGCTTAGGCCTAGCTCCATAGTTGCTTGAAAATACAGAAAACAACCCATGAGAGCAAGAGAACCTTTACTAAGGTGGGTAGGCTGAAAATCAAGCTTGATCCTTGAAGTATGCAAGCAATAGGTCTTTTTTGAGAGTTTGCAATTAAGTACCTAAATTTCTAAAACCGTACAAAAAAGTCCGTAGGTTGCTTGACAAACAAGCAACCCTTAAGGCTTTTCTTGGGGGGCTAAGTTACCTACTTGGAACACTTTTAAGGAGGTGTTCATTATACCTTTTATCCCTCACACTTCAATCACTATGAAGAGAATCACACAATATAATGGCTTTTTGACCATTATGTCACACTTGTAATTCTCCTATTTTTGTGTGGTGGTAACATTCGTAGTTTTTCTTGCACACCATTGGAGCTAGCTTGGAGATTACTAGAAGTGCTCAAAGGGGGCTTGCTTGAAGACCTTGGAGACAAGCTTTTCTAGTCATCTTGGGTTTATTCTTTCATCTTCCTTATAGTTTCTCATGGATGATATAATGTTTATTTTTATGATTATGTCTTATTTAGTTATGGAGTAGTCTTCTTTAGCACTTTCTATGGATATAGCTACTTGGATTGATTATGTTGGATGAATTCATGGTTTTGTGATGTTAGTTTTCCACCAAATGTATGTTTATTCTTATTTTGACATTATTGTTATGTTAGCTAGTTGATGGCCACAATTAGTTGCACCATAAATTGCCTCTAAACTCTCGGAAAAGATTAGAAGCTATTGGACGTAGGAGAAGAATTTAATGGCTATGGACTTGTTGGAAAATTAGTCTAAGCCATTAGGTAAAGGAAAATTGAGGTCTAATGCCTCTTTCTAAACTTGTAATCGGATGGAAATCCTTATTAATTTTAGGTTAGAGAGATTAATTATTTCACTTGAAAAAGTAAGAATTCAATTGAGCAAGTTTACCAACATGCATTGGAAACTAACTCACTAACTTGAATTCACCACTTACTCAAAACAGGTAGTGAACCTATAGGAAGTGTGCTTTAGTGATTTGTCAAAAATGTCATATTTTCATTACATTCCTAGCATCTTAGTTTAGTGGCATCCCAATTAGGCTAGCTTAACTTAGACCCATTAATTTACTTGTTTACTTAATATTGTTGGTTTAGCTAAAGTAGTCTTAAAGTAGTGGTACTTGGCAAGTGAATCAATCAATCTTCATGGGAATGATACTCACTCACCCTATCTACACGTCCACCGGGCACTTGTGGTTTAGGGATTAAAAATCAACTACAGTTATTATTTCTACAATCCATCTGAGTAAAAATTGTTTATTGCTTGAACTGGTGTATTTCTAGAGAAAGAGTTTATCTCTAAAGGAATTACCGGGAGGAAAGTAGAACTTGAAGAAATTTGAGAACAATAAGGGGACATTGAACTTGAAATGGAACCCGAGTAGACACCATAAGATGTTGTGGTTCAGGAGTTTGTTTTTGTAGCATAGAGCCCACGTAGGTATGGTAGGATTCGACGTGAGCTGAAGAAATATGGTTTTTTTGCTACTCACACCGGTGATGTGATGCTCATGGATTAGGATGAGCCTACAACCTACCAAAAAGCTATGTCAGGACAAAATTTTGGGAAGTAAAGTAGCTAAAGGCCATGAAGTCCGAGATGGAATCAATGTATAAAAACCAAGTATGGACTTTGGTTGATCCACCTGAAGGGGTAAAACCCGTAGGTTGCAAATGGATTTTCAAGAAGAAAACTAACAAGGATCGTAATGTGATTTTCTTTAAAAGACAATTGATTGCAAAAGGTTTCAACTAAATTCATGGAATTGACTATGATGAGACTATTTTACCAGTTGCCATGCTTAAATCCATCCAAATTTTATTGGCTATTGCTGCACACTATGATTTTGAGATATGAAAAATGGATGTCAAAACCACATTTCTTAATGGAAAGCTGATTGAGGATGTGTACATGACACAAATTGAGGGTTTTGTCACTCTGAAAAATGCCAATAAAGTGTGCAAGTTACAAAAGTCTATTTATGGATTAAAGCAAGTTTCTTAGAGCTAGAATCCTCATTTTGATGAAGCAATTAAAGAGTTTGGTTTCATAAAAAATGAAGAAAAACTTTGTGTCTACAAGAAGGTTAATGTGAATGCTATTGTTTTCTTGGTGTTGTATGTAGATGACATACTATTCATTGGGAATGACATTTCCGGGCTATAGTCTGTGAAGAATTGGTTAGGGAAATATTTCTCTGTGAAGGACTTAGGTGAAGTAGCCTATGTGTTAGGCATTAGGATCTATAGAGATTGATCTAGAAAGCTATTTGGCCTAAGTCAAAGTACATATATTGATAAGGTGCTAAAGAGGTTTAGCATGCAAGACTCCAAGAAAGGGTTCTTGCCCATGTCACATGATATAACTCTCTCAAGATCTCAAAGTCCTAGTACACCTAAGGAGAAAGAACACATGAGTAAGATTCTATATGCCTCAGTAATTGGATCTATCATGTATGCCATGATATGTACTTGTTATATGCCTCAGTAATTGGATCTATCATGTATGCCATGAAATGTACTTGTCCTAATGTTTTATATACCTTGAGCGTGATGAGCAGGTACCAATCAAAGCTTGGTGAGAGTCACTGGACAACTGTTAAGAATATCCTTAAGTACTTGAGAAGGACTAAGGATTTATTCTTGGTCTATGGAGATGAAGATGAGCTCATTGTAAGGGGTTACGTTGATGCCACTCTCCAATCTAATAAGGGAGATTTTAGATCATAATCTGGTTATGTGTTTTGCATTGGTAATGGTACTGTGAGTAAGAAAAGTTCAAAGGAAAAGACAGTAGCCAACAATACAACAGAATCTGAATACATTGCCATTTCGGATGCTGCAAAGGATACAGTTTGGATCAATAAGTTCACTGCAGAACTTGGAATGGTTTTAAGCATTACTAAGCTGATAGAGCTCTATTGTGACAACAATGGAACAATTACACAAGCTATGGAACCCCGATGTCACCAGTAATCCAAGCACATACTTCGACGTTATCATCTCATTAGGAAGATCATCAAAAGGGGTGATGTAAGGATATGTAGAACCTCGACGGACAGCAACTTTGCTGATCCACTGACGAAACCCTTCACACAGCAGAAGGATGATATTCATTTTAGATCCATTGGTATTAGATACATTGATGATTGGCTTTAGTGAAAGTGGGAGATTGTTAGTGTTTTGCCAAAAAGCCAATCATGAGATGATTGTATTTTGCACATGAAATCATGATATTTTATTGAAATATTAATCCAGTAATTGTGTTTGTTGTTTTGTTTCTGTTTGACATAATTAAACAAAATTATAAATCTAGAATAATAGTATTCTTAAACATCTCTGGTCTAGTGTTATTGTGGAGTGGGTTCCAATAATATATAAAGACTAGCATATGTAGAGACTAATATGAGATATGTAATCCACATAAGTACAAGTTGGAGAACTTGTGTATTGGGCTGACCCACCCTGAGAATGCTACATAGATCATTATATGAGTGTCATAAGTTATTCTTATAGTGATCTAGGTATATGTAGTCCTTTGACCTAAGGTCATCAAGGTTTTCTACATGTGAGTCACATTCTTTGATACTTTCCTTTATTGCTTGTAACTGAGTGAACATGAAGGTGGTCATTGGGTATGTCACATATCATGCGGAGGGTTTTGTATGATCAAGATGAGGTTTGTCCTTCTTGTTAGTGTTGTGCCCAAAAGCCAATCATGAGATGATTGTATTTTTTGCACATTGAGTCATGATATTTTATTAAGGCATTAATCCAGCAATTATGTTTGTTGTTTTGTTTCTGTGTAACGTAATAAACAAAATTGTAACCCTAGAATAATGATATTCTTAAACGTCCCTAGTCTAGTATTATTGTGGAGCGGGTTGAAATAATACATAACGACTAGCATATGTGGAGACTAATATGAGATATGTAGTCTACATATGGGTACAAGTTGGAGAACTTGTGTACTGGACCGACCCACCATGAGAACACTACATGGATCGTTATATGAGTGTCATAAGTGATTCTCATAGTGATCATGGTATATGTAGTCCTTTGACCTAAGATCATCAAGGTTCCCTACATGTGAGTCACATTCTTTGATACTTTCCTTTGTTGCTCGTAATTGAGTGAACTTGAAGAAGGTCATTGGGTATATCATATATCATGCGGAGGGATTTGTATGCTCAAGACGGGATTTGTCCCTCCTATGTAACGGGAGTGATATCTTTGGGCCCATTGATAAAGTAAGACTTAGAAAAATGCATGGCCATGCTCGGATGAGTTGATATATAATATCAATGTCATCAGTTTAAGTTGGTCTTCTCGGTAATCAAGAAACCAAAGATTGGGCTATATGAGAGTGACACATTCCATGTCTCGTGCTTAGTCTTGATATCTTGGACAAAGGGACAATGGCATATATCGGTGATGGTCATAAAGGTTTAGTTGAATCATCGACAATCTTGTCACTTGGGTAGCAATGATGTGTTGCTAGACACCATTCATTGCTTATGATCATAAATGTGATTTATGATCATTGCCAACGTGGTAAGAGCCTATTAGGTCGCACACATAGAGCTATTTGGATCATTAGAGTGCATGGGCTAATAATTTGGGTTTTGGTTTCACAATAATCTCGTACTAATAATGGGCCCAATTGTTGAGCCATTATTAAGCCCGAAATTAAAGCCAAATTGGATTAGGGCTTTGAAACCCATTAGGCCTGGAAGTTTAGTCTCACTATAAATACAACTTTTAGTGAGAAATTCGTAGGTCTCTTTATCCTAGCCTCCCAAAAGGACAGCCGCAATCTTCTCTTGCAATTCTTTGGAGGACGCAAGCTAGCACTGCGAGCGTAAGAGAAACGCATCTGCCGGGATGTGGTGGAAGCGTGGTGATCCCAAGAGGCTCGTGTGGATACCATAGAGAGCTTGAACACGTCAACTGTTCAGGTTTTGTGATTCGACTCTACAGTTGAGTGAGAGATCTTAATCGAAAATTAGGTATGAAAATTTTTGAACACCCCGTTTACCCCGTTTCACTTAGATCCTGGAGGGTTTCGATTAAATTCCGCTGCGTTGTTTGGCTCCCGAAACCCAACACTTCTTATGTAACGGGAGTGACATCTTCGGGCCCTTTGATTGAGTGAGACTGACGAAATGCATGACCATACTTGGATAAGTTGGTATGGGATATCAATGTCATCAGTTTTATTCAGTTTACTTGGTAATCAAGAAACCTTAGATTGGGCTGTACAAGAGTGACAAATTTCATGCCTCGTGCTCAGTCTTGATATCTTGGACAAAGGGACAAATACATACGAATAGTAATCATAGAGATTTAGTCAAATTGCTGACTATTTTGTCACTTGGGTAGTAATGATGTGTTGCTAGACACTGTTCATTATTTATGATCATAAATTTGATTTATGATCATTGCAAATGTGATAGGAGCATATTGGGTCGCACACATAGAGTCAATTGGATTATTTGAATGCATGAGCCAAATTGTTTGGGTTTTGATTTCATGATAATTTCGGATTAATAATTGGCCTAAAGGTCAAGTCATTATGAAGCTTGAAATTAGGTCTAATTCGATTAGGGTTATGAAATCTATTAAGATTGGGAGTTAAGCCTCATTATATATATGTCATATAGTGAGAATTTTCATCGCCTTAGCTCTATCCCTAGCCACCCAAACGCAAGCTAACACTGTGAGCATAAGTGGAATGCAACTGTCAAAATATGGTGGAGGCATGTTGATCCAAGTGGTTCGTGTAGATACCATAGAGAGCTTGAACATTTTGATTGTTTAAGTTTGTGATTCTACTCAACAATTGGGTGAAAGATCCCAACGAACTAGGTATAAAATTTTGAGCACCTGATTTACTTCATTTCACTTAGATCCTGAAGGGTTTCAGTTAGTTTCCGCTATGTTTGTTTGGCTCCCAAAACCCTACATAATGTAGGGTTAGAAACCCATTCAAACAAAGATATAGCTAAATTGAGTTCATTCTACTTGAAATCCAGAGATGATACAAAGCTTAAATTTTGAAATAAGCCTTTTGAATTTCCTATTACTGAAAATTTTCTCATTTCTACCTTTTTGTATCACCAAAGGTGCGACCAATGAGACAACTTTCCATATCATATGAATCTCTTTGTTTTCGAATTTTATAGGACAATATGTGAGTACTTGTGGCAACACCATAACTTAAAAATGTCATCCCACACTTTTTGAGCAACTAGACAAGTAATTAGAAGATGGTCCCCCTCTTCAACATGTTGGTTACTTAACGTGCATAACAAATTCTGTTGAAAACTCTTTTTTTTTAAGATTAATTTTTGTTGGTAGCCTCTCTTGCATTGCCTTCAACTTGAACAAATTAATCTTTAAAGGCACTATTTTGTTATGATCAAAACTAGTAGCACTTTGTGTTAGTGTTGTGCCCAAAATCCAATCATGAGATAATTGTATTTTTTGCACATTAAGTCATGATATTTTATTAAGGCATTAGTCCAGCAATTATGGTTTATTGTTTTGTTTCTGTGTAACGTAACAAACAAATTGTAACCCTAGAATAATGATATTCTCAAACGTCCCTAGTCTAGTATTATTGTGGAGCGGGTTGCAATAATACATAACGACTAGCATATGTGGAGAATAATATGAGATATGTAGTCTACATATGGGTACAAGTTGGAGAACTTGTGTACTGGACCGACCCACCATGAGAACACTACATGGATCGTTATATGAGTGTCATAAGTGATTCTCATAGTGACCATGGTATATGTAGTCCTTTGACCTAAGATCATCAAGGTTCCCTACATGTGAGACACATACTTTGATACTTTCCTTTGTTGCTTGTAATTAAGTGAACTTGAAGGAGGTCATTGGGTATGTCACATATCATGTGGAGGGATTTGTATGATCAAGATGGGATTTGTCCCTCCTATGTAACAGGAGTGATATCTTCGAGCCCCTTGATAGAGTAAGGCTTAGAAAAATGCATGGCCATGCTCGGATGAGTTGATATATGATATCAATGTCATCAGTTTAAGTTGGTATACTCGGTAATTAATAAACCAAAGATTGGGCTATACGGGAGTGACACATTCTATGTCTCGTGCTTAGTCTTGATATCTTGGACAAAGGGACAATGACATATATCGGTGATGATTATAAAGGTTTAGTCGAATCACCGACAATCATGTCACTTGGGTAGCAATGATGTGTTGCTAGACACCGCTCATTGCTTATGATCATAAATGTTATTTATGATCATTGCCAACGTGGTAAAAGCCTATTGGGTCACACACATAGAGCTATTTGGATCATTAGAGTGCATGGGCTAATTATTTGGGTTATGGTTTCACTTTAATTTCATATTAATAATGGGCCCAAGAGTTGAGCCATTGTTAAGCCCGAAATTAAAGCCTAATTGGATTAGGGCTTTGAAACCCATTAGGCATGGAAGTTGAGTCTCACTATAAATACAACTTCTAGTGAAAAATTTGCCCTAGCCTCCCAAAAGGAAAGCCGTACTCTTCTCTTGCAATTCATTGGAGGACGCAAGCTAGCACTGCGAGTGCAAGAGAACCACATCTGCCGGGACGTGGTGGAAGCGTGGTGATCCCGAGAGGCTCGTGTGGATACCATAGAGTTCAGGTTTTGTGATTCAACTCTACAGTTGAGTGAGAGATCTCAACCGAAAATTAGGTATGAAAATTTTCGAACACCCTGTTTACCCCATTTCTGTCGTGCCCTAAACTGCCCTTGGCCCATTTGGGCCCGATTTCTTAAAACATGCAGCGGAAGTTTTCATTACACAGAAGGGGTTTTTAAAACTCACTAAGACTTATGGGCACGAACCCCAGGATACTTATCGGTACTAGCTCGTTAAGTTCTTTAATTAAGGTTAAGTTGAAGTGCTCTCAGGAACAAGCTAGCACCTATGTGGATTTCATGTGTTCATTTTCATGGTCTTTACCAAGCTTAGCCAAGAATATGCATGGCAACCAAAACACCAACTTAAGTTTAAAAACTTATTTTCATGCATATGCTTTGCATGCTTATGTGTTTTGGTGTTCACTAGTGCACATAATCACTTAATGCCTTTAGATGCAACTAATGCTTAGGCATGTATTAATTCACATACGTGCACTTAAATTTCTTATTAGCCAAACTTTACACAAGCATCCAATTTCATGCTTTTTCTAAGTTTACTTGCATGTTCTTTACTAAGTGAGCATACATAGCCAAACATTGCATGCTTTCAACATAGACATGGGCTTATGGGCCTTTTAGTACTTAACATGCATATGGCCCAAAATTAACCAAGAATAAAATTAAATTTTCCAAGTTCTTATTTAAGCCCAAAACGTACATTTAAGCCCAATTTCAACATGCTTCAAGTTTCATGAAAACATAACCCATAAATTCATGCATGGGCCTTGGTAAGTCCACCAAGCAATAAAAATACCCAAAAATGTCCAAGTCCATAATACAAGCCCAAAGCCAAGTTTGGCCAAATTTTAGCTAAGTCCATAATTTGGTCACTAAAGTTAGACCAACAAAAACATGCTTAAAAGCAAGCCATAAATCCACAAAGCCATGGAACACAAATTTCCACCTTAATAGACCTTGTTCCCACAATTCTAAGACTTCAAGTCCTGCACAGAAAGTCCACATTTTTTTTAGCTTGTTTACAAGCAACTTATATACTTAGAATACTTAGAATATTTTGAGCAATACCATACACAAATCCAACCTTAGCATACAGAAAGAGTACTCAAGACTCTTAGCTTGATCTTTCAAGCAAACCTTTACCTACAAAAGTAGAGTAAGGGCGGGTGAGTTATAAAACTCAATAAGGATTCCGTGGCATCCAATGCCTAACTTATGGCCTCCAAGGCCTAACATATGCCAAGAATGTAATGGCAAAATAATCCTTACTCCTACAAAGAAAACATAAAGACAAAGAAAACACAAAGATACATGCATATAACAATAATATCATAATCGGGGGTTAGCATGCACAACAAATCAAAGAAGCACACAAACACACACCACTTAACACTTTGTTCACAGAAGGGCAGCAAGCATCCCTCAAGTTTTAATTCATTAATTTCATATACTTAATGTTTTCGGAGAGCTCACTTAGCATAGGAATTAAGGTGGCCGCCTTAACTCCTAGCCCATAATGCTTGCTTACTTAACTTAGCTCATGAGCAAAATAGAATTGCCGAAGCAATAGCATAACTTAAGCCCTCTTAGCACTCCTAGGATCACATGGTTCTTTGACCATCACCTAGGGGCCCGAATACTCACACAAAAAATCCATGGAACTAGGCCATGCAATAAAGTGAGTATAGGAATCCTTACCCACAACACCGAAAGCTTTAGAAGGTTATTTTCCTTCGTTTTCCTTGCTTGTTGACTCTAGAAATTGTTTTCTAGCTTAAGAACCAAGATGGGCCAAATTTTATTAGTAACCATAAGGTACCGAGAACACTTGGTGATTAACTCAAATAACACAAAATACCAAGAACACTTGGTGTACACTTACAGAACCTCACAGAAGAGGTAAGGCCAATTTCTTGTGCTTGATGTTCTTCAAGCTTCTTCTTGATTTCTTGCCTCTAATAAACTTAGGATCTCAATCACACAAAGAGCTCCTTGAGTAGAGTTTAAAACATCCAAGAAATGGAAATGGCCAAATTTTCCTCCTTGGTTTTCTTTGAATTCTTCACCTGATTCTTGCTCTTTATGGTCTTAGAGCTTGATTTCAACCAAGAATACTTGGTTTTAATTTGAGGAAGGATTATTTCTAGCTATGGCTGAATATTTAGATGAGGAAAAGAGTTGGAAATGTGTTTGGAATGGTGAGACTTGGTATGGAAGAAAATGGAGAGAGAAGGAGAGAGTTTGAGAGCAAATGGCTTTGAATGAGTGAATTGATTATGTTTTAATGTGTGGGAAGGTGATGGCCAGCCATATGGGAAGGAAAATGAGTGTATAATGTGCTTGGAAGAGTGGGAGACAAGGTTTAATGGAAGGAAGACTAATTGGAAGACTTTTGTGTAAGTTGGTAGAAAAAGTCAAAAGTAGGAGACATGTAGGTGAAGAAAGAATCCAAAGTCTTGACTAAGGATGGGAGGTGGATTAAAATAGTAGGAAATTAATAATGTGTTTGAAATGAGTGGGAGACAAGATTAAAAGAAATGAAGACTAATTGGAAGACTTTTGGGTAAGTTTGGTAGAAAAAGTCAAAAGTAGGTGAAGAAAGAATCCAAGGTGATGACTAAGGGTGGGAGGTGGATTAAAATAATAGGATTTGGAGGAAGGTGACATAAAATATTGGGAATTGGAGGGGCATGGCTGGCCAAGGCATCCTAGGCCATTAAAATGGCCTAATTCCCCCTTTAGTCCTCCAACTTTCTAATTTTGGGCAATTGAGCCCAACCACTAAAAATCCCTTTGTTCAATTGAGTCCCTCATCTTTAAAAACCACCATTTTCATTACTATTTCTCTTGGCCTAAGCCAAGATTATTTTTAAGATGTTCAACACTCAATTATGCACATGCCATATTGTCTCCTCAATTTAATTGAGCTAAATTCCCGATTAAGGAAAAATTCTTATGCTCCAAATCCATTTAACCCGGGACCTAATCACTTTGGATTGTCCGGGCATTACAGTTTCACTTGGATCCTGAAGGGTTTCAGTTAAATTCCGCTGCGCTGTTTGGCTCCCGAAGCCCTACACTTTGGGCAATTGAAGCTTCCTTAAGATCCACCAATTATGTCAAAGATTAGGATTGAAAAAGTTCCATCCCTATTCAACCTCCAATTCAATGCATCTAAGCTATCTTTCTGCAAGGATATTTTATCAATGACCTAAAAACTGGAGTCCAATTTAAAAAAATTTCTTCCTTAGATTCTTTTCTCCACCCACCCTCAAATTCCATATCTCTTTACCTATTTAACTGGGGGTGATGGACAAATGCAAAGTATAACTTGATACTCTATTGTTCTATGAACTCTTTAGATAAAGCATTATGAAGTTGCTTCCCATTATTAGCCACTAGGATTCAAGATTTGAATTGGCAGATGATGAACCTCCATACGAACTTTTGAATAAAAGATGTGGTAACTGATGCCAAGGGCCCTACCTTGACCCACTTGGTGAAGTAGTCCATAGTTATGGTATTTTACTTCATTGAGCACTGTAAGGAGAGCACCTCTCAAGTTAAGTCCCCAAACTATGAATGGACAATGATATTCTGAGGGTTTAATCCATTTTAATGGCAACCTCTATAGCTTTGTTGATGTGAACCCCATAGGTATAAGACCTAGAAACTCACATTTAATATAATCTTAAGCTTCAAGATCAACTTCAAATAGGTGACAAAACCTCTACCCTAACCCAACAAGCAAATTAGCCTCCAAAGTGTGTTCAAAGCATATTTTATCAAACTCATGCTAATCATGAGATAAAATGGCCCATGAAATACCAAAAAATTTGTAAACCTAACTAAGTACAGTTTGCACTCTTGGGGTGCCCTGCCATGAGAACTAAGGTGCCTCATTTGTGCCCAAATTCTTAAAGTGCACCTAGTGCTCATTGGGTGCAGTTAGGATCCAGACTTGGAGCATGTTCAGGTAGCTTATAGATCCTTCTTCGATTAGCTCCATCATCTTTATCAATGCTTCCAACATTGAAATGCTTTTCAATCAGCCCTTATAAAACAACTTTGAGCTCATTTGCAAAAGCTATTGTCATTCAACTAGAAGTGATCATTTGGGGTTATTGAAGTCTTATGAGTTGTGCTTGCTGGATTCCCATCACCTTGGCATTCGACAAGCAAGAGTAAAACTTTCTCACATACTCTTGGGCACGCTTTCGAAGTATGGGCTAGAAGTATCCTTGCTGGAGTGTTCTATGGGATAAGGAATTATATCCTAAGAATGATCAACAACATCCCTTGTGGATCACAAAAAGAACTTGCTAGCCCTTTTCTTATGTCAAGCACCTCTGCAAAGGGAAAAGTATCCCCATCGATATAATTTCCCCCCATCAAGGCCAACCATACTGCACTCATCTTGACAAGCCATTCTAGACATTTTCCCTAGATATTATTGATGAGGTCTCTCTAATCATCCTCATGTCTATCCTTGGCTTATAGAAGTTGATAGAAGGAATCTCTAAGGTTTCCTTAAGAGCCTTGGCCACATTTTTTGATAGGGAATATGCATGTGAATTCTATGCTTGGGGCACCTTGCGAACCTATACAGTACTGAAATTTGATGGTAGTCTTGTGAAGAACAATCTCACTAAATGCATAATTAATTCCTTAATTTGGATAAATCATTTATTCGCTTAATCCAAACATTTAGTTAAGCTAAAAATCATTCCTTAATTCTAGGATCTTTTTGCCAAGACTTACTAAGTAAATCTCAGCCATTTGCTTAGCTTTTAGTATTTACATGTGAGTTAGAAAAATATTTACTTAGTTTTAATAAAATATGTAAGTTTATTAAGCTAAGATAATGGTTTGGCGAGAGTTAAAGAGAACATGAATAAAATATTTATGGTAGTGTAAGAAAATATTTTAATGCTCATGCATGCACAAGTAATATGTCATGCCAAACCAAGGATGAAAACTACACTTATAGCAAGTAAACAATACAACAACATAATTTATAAGTGTTTTGCATGTCAACCAAAGCAAGCAACATGATGGGTTGATAATCTTAACCCAAAATAATAATAATACATGCTACGGTTATACTAAGTCAAAGTCAATGCTAGTAGACCTACTGCTAGTCACTACCACCGTGCTACAAAATAATAATGACCTTAAATGGTTAGTAGGCTACCTTTGCCCGAGGAAAAGAAACCCAAGCGAAGAGTGATTCGAGAAGTCTATGCTCGACCACCTTGCTGTATAAGGCAAATAAATTTGGAGTTATACTTTAATTATAAGTGCATGTAACATATGAAAAATGAATCACATGTAATGTATGCAAAATGTACCTATGAAAAACCAACAAACAAGTACCAAATAATCACTATGGATTATTTGGCTCCTACACAATATTATCTGCACATTAACAATAAGGGTATGTATAAACAAACAAATTATGGCAACACACATAATGGACCATATGCATACATAGCCATGCATGCATAAACTTTTCCCATAGTCTATATGAGCATGTTATAAGCACTTATGACCTTGAGTATTATATAATGATCATCATATCATGCACTTTTGGGTACATGATTCCCCATACTTTTCATACATGCAAGCAAGCAAACAAACACACAAAAACACACATTGGTCTATTTTTCCATTAAGCATGCTTTTTTGCATTTACCCTTGAGCTAGTTAGCTTCCACTAGCTTAAATATCCTTTATTGTATGTAGCGGTGTTTGACCAAGTTTGGTGTGGGTCATAGTGCCCATGCATGTGTCTTGCCTTTCCACTACTTGGCCTAGTGGGTCCATGTGTATGCTTACTTGTCACCTAAGTCATTAAATGTGCTAGGGTGTTTTTTGGGCTCTAGGGATTTTGCCTTGGGCTCTACCTTATGGGTCATGCCCAAAGCATAACCCAAGGCCTACATGAAACCAAGCCCTAAGGATATGGGCCCCTAGGTGAGCACGGCCACGAACCCATAGGTGCATGCACATGTGCACCCTAGGGCATGCCTTTGAGTGTCCCTTGGGAACACATAAGTGCCCCTTTGGCCGCATTCCGTCTTGGTTGCACCCGTGTGTACCTCAACACACCCGACTCACCATGCTTCTAGGCACCCCAAAATCTTCATGCATCTAGGAGCCCATGCCACACATGTACACACATATATTTTGACCATGAGCTTCATCACACTGCCCACACACCCAAACCGAAGCACACCTTTCTTGTGCTTGCCAAACATTAAAATGTTCAGCACACACATCTACCAAGCACCCAAGGCTTGGTCCATACACCATTTTACAACCAACGCATTGAGGACACCACCTATTACCCAAACTAGGAGATAAGTCTGGCCTTAGTGCCTCTTAAGCCTTTTTTTGGCTTTGTAGGTCACCATATGCCCCTTTTTCCATACAAAGCTTCACTGTCAGTGCCCCATTACCCCTTTCATAGGGCCGATTAATATAATGACAAATTTCTAATGCAACCAAGGTATTATCAACCAAAAGCCTTCTTAGCACAAATGCATTTTGATTATCCAAAATTTACTGAGGGAGTAGTGACTTAAGCTAGTTTACCAAAACCTCCAAAATAATTTTATACAAGACATTATAAAGGCTAATTGGGTGAAAATCAGACAATAGATTTTAGACTTAGGCACTTTCAGAATTAGTACAATGTGTGTATGGTTTAGCTCCTCTGGGATGGACCTATGTCGCAAAATATTTAGCCCAAAGCGAACCACTTCCTTACCTAACAAATGCTAGTATTTGTGAAAGAACAGAGGTAGGAGGCCATCGAGCCATGGGGATTTAGTTGGATACATCTAAAATAAAGCAATATGCACCTCATCCTCCTCAAATGGATACTACAAACCATCATTCATGTCTTCAACGAACACTTTGTCCACTAAAAGAAGAATCTCATCTAGTTAAGAAAGGTTGGAAGTAGTGAACAAGGCTTCAAAATAGGACACCGCTTCCCCCATAATTAGACCTGCATCTGTAATCTCAGTACCGTCAGTCTGACACAAGCTAAGAATCTAATTTTGTTGCTTCTTTCTATTTGGCACCTGATGGAAGAAATTAGTATTCTTGTCTCCTTCTCAAAGCCATGTTGTCTTTGCATGTTGGCTCGAATACCTTTCTTCCTGTTCATACAATTTATTCAAAACCACCTTAACTTGCTTATTCTCCTTAAGCCCTTTCTCATCTAGTCAACTTGCAACCAATGCTTCCAATCTCCTCTCGGCCCACCGGATCTCCACATGAATACCCTTCAATTCCCCTTTCCACTATTGTAGGCCTCTAATACATGAGGATAATATCTTAGGAAGTGATCCCTGACCTTCCATTAAGCTAGAATGAGGGACCTTTTCACATTTCTTGTTTAGTGTCCACAAATGCCTCAAAGCATCATACCCTGTGTCTAGGTGAATTTGACTTGCCCAATAAGCACAAATGGAGTCCATAATGGTCAAAATAAGTGAAAGGAAAATGAAGCATCCATGCTAGTGGAAACAGGCCACGTCAGTCCCTTGACCCTAACCCTTGGTCTAACCTTTCTTGTACTATGACCTTTCCTGAACAAATGTGCGACCACGTAAAATTAGAACCATAGTAGTCTAAATCAATTAAATTTGCCTCCTTGACCACCTCCCTGAAAGCCTCCATTTAACCCTAATCTTGGACCTAACCTCATTCATTTTCTGACACCCATAAAAGCTCATTAAAATCTCCAATGACCAACCATGGTAGAGAATTTTGCGCTGCTAACTCGTAGAGTAAAGCCCAGGATTGATGGCAAAGCTCACATATTGGATTTCCATAGAATCCAATTAAGCACCATACCGAGCCAAAAGCAATGATTTTAAAATCAATATGAACTTGAGACATTGACAAAATCTCTATTTCTTAGCCCTCCATAGTAACGTTAGCCTTTTCTTCCTCCCTTCATATGGAACAACCAGACCAAACTGAAATCCAAGTTTATGGCAAACCCTCTCCATTTTTGATGTAGTCCTCTAGGATTCGAGAAGAAAGGCTACATCAGTGGTTCTTTTATTAATTTCCCTTTTTAGTGCTTGACCTACCTAGGCCGCCCAAGCCCCTGATAATTTAGACTGATTAGAAGTATGGGGTAAGGTGAGGTGAGCCATCATTCAACTCCTTCGGCAATAACTCACCACCACTTTTTTTAACCGTAGAGACCCTTGTTGATAGAGGACCTAGGCCTTCCTTCTTCCTTGAAGGTGTGATTGAACCACCAACCTTATGGATGCCCAAGACACGTTAACCAACAGCAAACCCCCTATACAGCTACCATGCTAACCTTTAGCTTTCACCATAGCCGTTGCTGTATGCATTTGGATAGAAGATTTGGTACCTAGGGTACTTGCACTACCTCCCTTTAACGAATTGAACATAAAAGTAGCCCTCTGAAATGAAGAAGCTGTTGGCTTCTCAACGGAAGCTTCCATTTAAACTATAGCACAAGTTGCATTCAGAGCATTTTGAATAACACGCCTTGACAGAGTAGAGATTCTGTGCACATCCTTTCATCCTAGTGCTGATAGAACATCACCATCCATTAAAAGAATGATTGGTGATGGGTTGAAAATTGTTAATACTTATTTTGGCCTATTAGTAGCCTGTCCTTTCTTGCCTAACCTTCCTATAGAATCTTGCAAGGCCAACCCAGACTCAGGTACACACACCTCATGCAGGCTACCCCCACTCCTCAGGGATGCCGAATAACGAAGCCAATTCCTATATTGCCCCACCTTGCCATCAGAACCCATTGGGCAATCATGACATTCATGATCCACATGATCAATCTTTCCACATTTGTAACAAAAGTCCGGTAGCCATTCATAACGTACATAGAGCCATCTTTTCCCTGCATCATCCTCAACTATAATCCCACATCTCAAAGGTTGAGAAATATCAATGAAAACTTCACTTGTAGTGATGGCCTAGAGACATCCATCCTAACCACAACACTAAGCCTACTCCTTAACGTCTCTATAATACTTTCCATAAACCACTCGAACAGAGTATCCAGGATATGTATCTAGAAACCTAGATGATTAAATTGAAGCGAAGAAAGACTGTCTCCCCTTTGAAATTATCTCATAATGATAACCCGATTATTGAAGGCCTAAGGTCTGTTTCGCAACATAGCCGACTTATCGTCCTCATTTTACTATGAGCAGGTTGTCACTCGGATTAGGGCTACTTGGACAGAGAGAAAACTTGACTTGGAGACACCATGCTTTCCTGAGAGTGTCACACAGGTGCTTTGGCCTCACCATCTTATTTGAGAGAACTTTTATCACTACCGCCAACTCAAAAAAGCCTCAACCCGATTCATTAATGCGTGATAACCAACGCGAAGTCCCCCCATTCTTCTGCCAAACTCATCATGGTGAAGAACTTATCAAGCGATTCCATACTAGCTACTGATCAACAATACACACCGAACCTGACAACAAAAAATTGAAACATAATCCTCCTCTAGTCAAAACAACCAAGAAATGAGAACAGTAGCACTGTCGGAACCCATACTACGATGAAAAGAAGTATTCCTAAAGGACAAGGAAAGCTTGCCGTAAAAGGGGTAAAAACGTAGTAGAACCTACTTGATAGCCAAAGAGCTATTACCCTCCAAACTCTCAAGCTCTAACGAAGCATTGCCCTCGGAAAAAATGAGCATCACCCTTGAAGAATGCAAGCACCAACCTCAGGAAAAGAAGGTCCGCAGTCCTTGGTCCCCTGACCTCGGTAATCTACCATCACCCTCGGGAAATAACAGGAATGACCTTGGGAAAATGGTACACTACCACCATCGGTAAGATGACCTGACCAACTTCGGGAGGAGTAGACTCACCATCCTTGGCAAGGGAAAACATCTTCTGAAGGGGATCCTCTATGCCGAGAGGCCTTTCGAGTGACTGGAGCAACCTCGGCTAGAAGCTCTCATATCCTGAAAAGGTCTCTTTCACTGATGGGGTATTGTGAACACTACAAAAACGGTTAAGGAGCCTTTGACACAGAGACCTCACACACGCCTCTAACACACAAGCCTCCTGCGGCCTTGACTTTTGGCCAGAACGGCCTATGGCTAGCTGGAGATCCCCATCCTCGAAGGTACGGACCGCATCTGACCAAACACTTGTCATGATCTAAGCGGGCTGTGTCAAAGGGACTTCTCCCAATGTCCTCTTATAAATACTTGGGGAAACGATCTTGGTAAGGACACAGGCTGAACTCTCAAGAGAACTCTACTCTTTACTCTCCATTCACTACTCTTCACTTGCCAAATACTGACTTGGGCGTCAGAGGCTCCTCCCCCGGAAACACACTCTAGGGACCTCCTAACCCCTGTTCTTTTAAGCGTTTCAGGCAATCTCACAACGAAAGCCTCTTCTACCAGCATCTCTATACCAGAAGGCCCTCTCAGACCTACCATGTCGTACAACGAAGATGCTGACGGGCATGACTATTGGGGGCAATAACCTAGGAGAGATTATATAATGAGTTCTTTAATATATTATTCTAAATTTTATTTATTTTTCACTTAAATTGTATATTTATTGAAATTCTATAATTTAAGAAGCCAAAAAATTATTTTTAAAATACATTTTGAAAATTCAATTATTTTTTATTAATTTTTTTTTTTTTAAAGTTGGGCACCAAGAAAAAAAGTCATGAAAAATTAACTACTTTCTAAATTGTTTTTTATTAATGTGATTTTTTGATGGAAATATTGATGTGATTATTTGTTAGATAAAGTGTTAGATTTCAAATAGCATTGGTTTTTAATAAAAAGTCAAAAAAATAAAAAAAGTAATTTGTTTAATTGAAAAACAACAGAGCCTATATATTACACATTGTATCAAACAAAAGAACATGAAAGTACTATGAAGCGCAAGCAAATCGTCTAATAACATAAGAAATATTTTTGTAAAATTAATTTGAGTAGTGCTACACATGCACAGAAGGATTAAAAAGTTATGTGCTAAAAGTATATAAAGTCTTATGTGGCAGTGGGAACCTGTTAATTTTTTTGCATCCAATAATTCCTGCCATATAAAATTTTATACATAATTTTAGTACATTTAACAAAATTCAATAAATTTTTGTAGAATTGTCCTGGTGCAAGTAGACCACATGGATTTGGAGGAGCAACTTTATTATTGAAAGCTGAAACCGGAAATAATTATACAACCAGTAAGCGCGATTAATGGGAACTTCTGCTTAGAATCTCGGAGATACGTAGGCCTTCAACGGATTCTTCATCACGACGGTGGACTCTCGAGTTTCTGTGAAGTCGATTTCGCCGGCGGCCGTCCACTTGAACTTCCACACCAAATTGGCAACGAAATACTCCAGATGAAGCAGACCCAGATTCATTCCAGGGCATATCCGTCGACCCGCCCCGAATGGTATCATTTGGATCCCCCTCGTACCCGTAATGTCGAACTCTTCGTTGCCCAAGAACCTCTCCGGCTTAAACGCCATTGGATCCTCCCAAACCGTCGAATCCCACCCGATCTCCGCCACCATAAAGTTCACCGGAGTGTTCTTCGGCACCAGGTACCCATCGATCGTTACATCCTCCGCCGAAGTGTGCGCCAGTAGGAAGTGCCCCGGTGGGTGCCGACGTAGACCCTCCAGAACCACCGCCTTTATGTAAGTCATCTGCTGTAGATCGTCTTCGTTCACCTCCCGCTCTCGATTTCCAACCAAAACTCCTTTGATTTCGAGGAAAATCTTCTCCTGAATTTGTGGGTATTTCACCAGATTGGCGATTATCCACTGGACGGAGGCAATGGTGGTGTCGGTCACAGCGTCGATGAACTCGGAGCACAGAGTCACCAGTTCGTCCTCCGTGAATGGCCGCTTCTCCTCCGGGTGCTCTAAACCTAGCAACGTGTCGACGTAGGGGGACTCGTACCAGTCGTTGTCCTTACAGGCCATTTTCCGGCGGGCCTTGATTAACGGAAGCAGAACATCTTCCTGACGTTTGCGGATCGCGAGGAACTCCTGCCATCGCTTCCGGAACAAGATTTTCCCCAAACTCCCCCACATGTTGAGTGAATTGAACTTCTCGATCTCCATCAGCATCTGCCGCTCGGCCGCCGTAATTTCTCGGACGATTTTGTCCTCTAATTTGTTGCCGAAGGCCATGACACAAGTCAACATATACATCGCGTGCCGGAAATGGTCGATCAACTTGACTGGATCCTTGCCGGAGTTCGAGTCAGCCGCCAGGCGCCGGAACAATTCGTCCAATGACCACTTGCGCACAGGGCCACATGATTTAACCCGAGAGGGTTGAAGGATTTCGGAGGAGAGATTCCGGCGGAGGAGGCGCCAGAGGGGCCCATAGAAGGAGGTAGAAAGGTTCTGCTGGTTGCTGGTGATGACCTTGACGGTGGAAGGCACGGGGGCACGGTCAGCGAGCACTGCGCCATGCTGAATGAGGGCCTGATGGGCGTGGGAGTGGTTCGCAACGAAGACCGTCCGCGAGCTGCCGAAGTGGAGGGTGATGATGGGACCGTACTTGGCATGGAGGTCACGGAGGACGGCCTCAATATCGCTGATCGGTTTGGTGAACCAGATGGGATTGCCAATCAATGGCAGGGCCAGGGGGCCGGGTGGGAGTTGCTGGGATTTTTTGCCGGAGAAGATGAACTTGAAGGCAATGAGGACGAAGAGAGAAATGAGGACTGGGGGCCAAGTTTCCATGATGAATGTGTGAATTTTATGAAAACTGAGAAGAATTTATAGAACTGAGAATGGCTCGGTGTCATATTTATATAAATGTTAGATCAGCTTTTTTTATTTCCGCAATATAAGATGTAAAAAAATTAAGCAATTAAATAATACGTAAAACAATTGGCAGACATTTAATGCTCTATTCTCTTTCATTTAAAAATTTATTAAGAATTTTATTATTTTTAATCCTTTTTTTTTTTTGTGTAGGTTCAATGCTATTTAAAAAATAGAACTTTATCAATGTAACAATCACTTAAATAATTTTTTTTAAAATGTAATTATTTGTATGATTTTTTTCATATCCAACTTAAAAAAATTGATAAAAAATACTTTATTTTTTAAAAATATTTTAAAATAATTTTTTAGTTTCTTAATTATAAAATTTGAATTGATGTATAAGTTAAGTAAAAAATTAATAAAACTAAAAATCAATAATAATTTTCTATTGTAATATTTAATAAGATGAAATTTTTGTTAGAACTTTTTTTATTTTAAAAACTTTTTGTTTTACTCTATTTGGCATACCTATATGCTGATGCATATACAATTGGGTAAATTTCAAAAATTCTCTGACATGGATAAAATTACAATTTACCCCATCATATGTTTGAACCTACATTTTTTCCCTTAAATAGGTGTCACCAATAATGAGAAAAAAAAATCTTTTACACTTAAAAGAGGAATTTTTGGTACTTTATGGTTTCTAGGGGTTGTTAGAGCAGTAAGTCTGCTATAGTGTACCTGCAAAACCAACACACAAAAAGGGGAGAGCAGAGGAGAAACCATGGGGTGTTTACCTTGGGGCGTCTTTGACGTTCTAGAAAGTACTTTAGTGAAGGTGCTTGTAAGTTGATGGTGTGGGAGTTAGCATACCTAGAAAGGTGGGAGAAGGCCCCTTTATATAGCACTTTTTGGAAGGATCCTGAGCATCAGTTGGTTGGGCAAGTGTTCCCCATCATAGTAAGCATGCTGACATAGTGGCCTAGTGCAAGCGTTGGCATCCTTTCCCTAGCTACTTGTACTGTTGTACAGATGAGTGAGGTGTGGCTTGGGCATTCCAAGCCCTATTTTCCCAAGGAGGGGTTTTACATTTGAAGGAAAGGATCTTGGCCGTGTTGGTTAGGCAAGTGGTTGCCAAGCGGTAATGGACCTCAACTCTTGCATCTCCTAAGGTGTGCTCCATCACGGTCATAATTAGCTCACCTAGGGGCGCTAAGCCCGTCCAAGATGTACCATCACTAGTCCTTCCCAGCCTAAGCTGTCCAAAAGTCATGTTTGGAGCTTGAAGGCATACTGAGATGTTTCAGTTACCATAGCAACCTTTGTTTGAGCGCTGCCTCGAGGATGAGCTGTGATGGCCGCTTAAGAAGGTCTCTTCAAGAAGTTACTCTTGGTTAGAGACTATTAAATGACCCATTTGCTTGGCAGTCCCATTTTTTGAAACTTCTAAAAGTTTTGATTATCTTGTTCGGTGCTTGAATTGCCGTTGAGCTCCTTTTGTTGCTTTGACCACTGTTTGAAATATGTTCCCTTTTCCATCCAAGGTACATTTGCTCCCTTTGTTCCATTGCTTTTTTGGTGTTTTTATAAGGTTGTTGACCTTTTTTGCTTGGCTTTTCCAATAGATTGTTTACTTTTTTTTGTGGGTTTTTCCTATCCATGTTAAGGTGGGTAGATTGGGTAAACCCCACCAACTCACTGCATACTACCATAATAAAAAAAAATAACTCTACAATAGAGTACTATAATAAAAAATATTAAAATTGATCTTAAAAAAATATCAATGATAAAAAAAATTGGCTTAGTTACTATCAAATCATAAAGAATTTGTCCAAATTAAATTAGTGAAATGAGCATGCACTAGGCACTAGTACAACTACAACCGTACAACTTTACAAAAGGAAGGGTGTGAACTTTTCGTGTAGCTTGACTCTAGCCATGTTGTCTTGGCCTTACAATGGTATAAACATAAACACACACCACACATAAACACATATATATGCGGGTAGGATAAGGGGTGAATAGGCCTAAATCCGCATCCTACCCATACTAAGTGGGTACAAAAAAAAAAATCCAAAGCCACACCAAATCCATTTAATTGTGAAAAAAATCCCATTAGTCAGGGTATGATAAAGTTACATATTTGTTGGGGCAAATATCCATTGACATCCTTACTCGTGCAGGAAATGAAAAATTATTTTATTAACTTCCTCAAATGAAGAATTGGGTGGTATTGTAGAGGCTGAAATCGGATTCACGACAAGGAGATTGTTCCAATCCACAGCTAGTGCTACCACCATGAAAGAATGGCTGTTCAAGCCTTTACCCTTATTACCTGGATTCCAGCTTTGATGGTGGAAATTCAAAGGAGGACACCCCTACCACATTTGTGGTAACGTCCGAGGCATCCATTCTTTGTCCGGTAATCTTAGTCATCAACTTGCTTTGGACCACCCTTGGACTTGGGGACTTAGTGCACTTGCTCTTACACAGGCCTCCTTACAATGTGTTCTTACGATAGCCTTCCTCGAGAGGCAACATATTGAACAAAAGTCTATCCAGCCATGCTGAGGAGGGCTATCTTCTCATCTCTGGCACTCCAACTGCAAAATCATCTTGTTAAGGGCGTGTTTGTTCGAGTTTGGGCCTCATGGGAAGTTGAGCAAGCTTTATATGAAAACATGCTTTGGGAGCATCAAGTTGAGGTTGTTCACCATTGTGATAGCTATATTAGGGCTTGACTAGTTGTGTCGAGGTCTCACTAAGCTCAAATTGACCTAGACATTGTCTAAGAGGCTGTTAGAAAGGCATCTGTAAAGATTATGGCCAGGGACATTGAATGATCCTTGCTAAAGCTGGCAAAGGTTGCTTTGGAAGCTAAGGTTTAAAAGCTTGATGAGTCACTTCAGAAACCTGAGGAACATTGTCAAGCTCACCTAGGAGTACAAGCCTACTAACCAAGGTGAAGCTCCTTGAGGGTTAAGGCCTTAGCACATACAATAGGGCTCTTTGCAACACCCACTAGCAAGTACTAGATCGAAACCCTGACTTGGAATTGAGCTTCCTTAGTGAGACTTTCATTTTGCCCTAGCCTTTTGAAAAATGGTGTTGAGAGGTGTTCATTAGGGTTTATAGTGAGCTGGCTTGATCCCCATGCATGGATGTGCTTACCTCTAGTTAGCACAAACTATTCCAATCCTAACAACACTATTGTGGTTATCCTAATCCCCATGCTAGAGTGGTTATCCTAATCCCCATGCTAGAGAGGCTTACTCCTGTCAAAGCCAAGCCTGCCCTTAGGCTAATTGAGGGGTCACCCATACCCCTTTATGTCATTCTTTTCAAGCTAGACTATTCTCAGGCAAGCAATCTCATCCAGCTATGAAAGTGTGGTTAGGCTATCTTTTGGAGGTAAGAATGAGGAAAACTATTGAGGTTTCAAAGCTAGCTACCAAAATCAAGGAGAAGTCCTCTTGAAAGGAGATTAAGAAAGTGCTCGATGCCTGTCGTTATTTTGACAATATTGCTTAAGTGCTTTGAGAAGATATCATAGTTTCATCCTCCTCGAAAGATAACAATGCCTTGGTGGAAATCCCTTAGATTCTTAGGAAATGTACACTATCTTTAATAAATACTTTGTCTTACTTATGGACTAATAGGGATCACTTTTGCCTTTCGCTAGGGTGAATGTTTTACCTTCATTGCATGCTTATACTTTTTGTGCAAAAGGAATTCCATCCATTAATTCTTATTATAGTTATAGATTTGGGGATTGATGTCCTTCATCTCTATTGTATGACATCAGTGCTGGTGATACTAGTACTCCATTTTTCTAGGAAGGGATAGTCTGAAACAAGGAAGTAAGGAGCTAGGAGGAAGTCCTCATAGTGTTTTTAGTGAGGGAACCTCTGACGCATAAGTCAGATGTGTGGAAATGGGGGATATAAGGGTAAGGAGAGGGAATAGCAGTAATAAGGTTACCTAAATTGTGGACTAGTCCTTAGCATTGAGAATGCGAGAAGGAAAACATGGTTGGTTTGATTCATCTGAGGTGAGGTTGGCAACATGTCTAACAAGATTTGAAATTCTAGAATTCATACCCTGAATGTGCCTTGGCCATCTAGCTCCCCTGGCACCTATGATGACACCTTTAACACATTTCTGTAGTATGGCTTTAATGTCCTTATTATGGGTCCCTAGGAGGACCTTGGACCAAGCTATATTGGAGTCCTTATATGAGTAGAGATGCCAAGGTGATCCTTTGGCCATGTAGAAGTGATTTTGGTATGTGAACCTACCTGAGGTCTTCCTTGGTCATGCCGAGGTTCTGACATTGCCAAGGGTCGACTTTTATTGAGGTAGCTAATTGATAGGCTTGTTTAGATTTTTGGCGCTTAGCTGGGGTTTGCTAGGCGCTAAGTGTGTCAGCCCTTTGGGACATGCGCCGCAACCAGGTCCGATGTTCATATGGATGTTGTGTTGTGAGTTGCATCGGCTAACTCTCTCGAGGTTGTACCTTTGGGGGATTAGGTATGTCCCTTTACTGGTGATTCTTAATTTTTGGCATTTCTAGGGTTTTCCAAGTAGACCTTAGCTTAGGGTTTTTTCTTCACCCATTCATGTCATTCCCAGTTTTCTAGGGTTTTTAAAAGGTACATTATGTCAAGCACCATTTCCCGGATTCCCAAATTGTCACTTTGATTGACACCCTATTAATCGCTTTAGTTTAGAGGCATGCCCTCATTTCAGATTCCAATGGACACAAGTTAATCCTTGATTGGCCAGCAATCATCCAATGAGTCAATTTAGTGTAAAGGGGTAGTTTTAATATTCAATGAAATGTAATTATTGTAACTCTCTGAATTCCCTTTTCAAGTATATATACTCATTTCTTAAAAAGAAGTTCCTATTTCTCTCATTTGCTCACACTCTCCCTTATCTTACTCTAGAGCTTTCTTCTTCTCTTTTCTTCAATGAGGCAATTCTCATGGTAGCTCAGTCTTTACCAACTCATTAGGTGGTGAACTAAAAGCTGTTATTTAGTTATTCCAACCCTTTGGTGGGTTATTATTTTTTTTACCTTTCCAAATTTCACCGAAATAACCTTTTTCTTTCACTAAAGTAGGTGCCATGGCTTCTTTCATTCACTTTGAAGTTCCTTCATCTGTCTAAGTTGAGCATTCTTAAGGTGTTTGCTAAATTTTCAACCTAGCTATGTTACTTAAGAAAAGATGGATAAGTGGAGGAAGAAGTATTTCTTCCTTTCTTATATCCAGGTCCGCTTGCCTAAGATGGGCGAACCTAGCTACTGACAACATCAAGGAGAGATCATCATCTTCAAGACACAGTTAAAGGTGTGACTTCGGTTTACTTCGCCTAAGTTGGTGAAAGTTTCTCCACATTTCATAGGATAATGGTCAATCAGATGCCCCCAAACTTGTACGTGCATTTCAATGTGTTTATGTGCATGTGCAACATCTTCGGGGACAAGCCCTATTTCCTCATTTTCACATAGTACTACAAGTTACAACCATTCCTGAAGGGGTCATTTTATCACCTGCTCCCTCAAGGTATGGCCAATAAAAAATTCTACTTTTGCTTCAACACCAAGGATAATTGGCGGAACTAGCAAAAGAAATATTTTTTTTGTGACCATGCCCTAATCATGGAAGATTTCAGGCTATTGAACTCATGCCCCTTGAACATGGATTGTTGACGAGTTACTCAAGCTTCTGTTGGAGGACTTTGAAGAGGTTTGATGAATTTAATTCTCTCATCTAAAGTGTGGCAGAATGGGGTGAGCTGAAGCATATATTATAACCTTTCCCCTTCATGATTAAATAGGATTTGATGAGAGAGGGGATATTTCAAGAACTCAAAATGGTTTCTAAACATCTTTTTGATTTCGGGGTGCCTGATCCTTCAAGGAGTGAGGATGACTCTCTCTTAGTTAGGCTTCTTCAGAAGGAACTTACTTATTTCAAACTTGTTCAATGTGAGTTACTTACTTTTTCGCTTTCCCATTTCTTAAGGTACGTACATTGATATTCCCATGTTTTGTTAAAATGGGTGATGGCTCTGATGACCTTTATAAGAAGGCTTTCCTTGAAAAGATGAAGAAGAGTAAGGGAGAGGGTAAAAAAGCCCTTATGAGAAAGGTAGCTAAGAGGCCTTCTGAAGGTTCACAGGTGAAGAAGGCCCACATCGAGCCTATCATGACCTTGAAAGTATAGAAGGAGACTAAAAAGGAGCTCCCTTATCTATCAACTGAAGATGTAGATAAGGAGATACCTTTTCCCCTTCTCAGCCTTTGTGGAGGTAGTTATTTATGATGCTATTGTTTCCTTGGATTTTGGCACTATCCCAACATCCTTAGAGGTTGCTAAAAGGAAGAAATAAAAGAAAAAGAGGAAAAGGAAAGTTTTTCCTGCTAAAATTGTAGAGGTCTAGGCTGTTTTGGATTCAGAGGCCACTTATTGTTTGGTTACCAAGGTTCCTCCAGGTTTGGTCCCTAACTTTCCATCATTTAGTCTAGGTTTATTTGATATTGTAAGATTAACAGAGGATTGGTTAGGGATAGACCATATGAATGAACTTTGACGTAATCACGGAGGGAAAGCTTCAAAGCCAAATGGGGTAGGTGATCATGAGCATCATTATCGGCTCCAAAATGCGCACCTTCAGAGAGGAAAGTTTCTAAGTTCACCCATCTGAGGGTTGACTAAAGACATAGATCTCTATAGTGATAACCCCTGGGTGATGATCCCTCAACTGTATTAAGATATCACAACCACTGCTACCTTCTACACTCTGACAAAATGTTTTTTGAATGACAATATTGGTGCTACTTTCTTGTTTGATTACTTTGCCAATGTAACATCTCTCCTTTTAATCTTTAACAACATTTGGCCTATTTTCCTTCATCAATTATGATGTTTGATAATTTTTTTTTAGATGTTTACCCTTATAGGGTATCTTTATGGCCAGGTCATGAAGTAGACCGAGGCATAGTCTCACATTGGGGAGAACTTGGTAAAGGCAGCAAGTGCTCTAGCCGAGGTCACTTATAAATTCTTCCAATTGAAAAAGTTGATGGAGGAAGACGTCAGTCAAAGATTTGTCTTGTTGTCCTTATAGCAGGATGCTACAAATGCCTTCAACTAGTACCTTGAGACCAAGGTCGACACCCTTACCAAGGGGAAGAAGAAATTTTATAGGGACCTTTGGAAGGCCAAGAAGGCAATCAAGGCCTTGAAAAAAGAGAAGAAAAAAATGGACGATAAGATGCAAAAAGCAACCAATATAGCTATTTTTGGCCTTTTAGATGACTTCTACTTGGTGAAGTAATAGGTTTTGTAGGAGCATTCGGATATTGATGTCTTCTTTCTCAATGCTTTCCAAAGGCCTAACGTTTCAACATCTGCTTGGCTAAAGGATGAGTACCTTGGTACACATGATGGTGTTCCTCAGGTGGAGAATGTCGGTAACGATGAAGAAGAGGATGATGAAGAAGATGGCAATGACCAAAAGGAAGAGCAGCTTTAGGAAAAAGAGGAAAAGGGGCCGCAGGGATAAGAAGAAAAAAAGCCTCATGATTAGGAGCCTTAGATTATTTTTCTCTTTTCTTTCTTTCTTTTTTTTTTTCCCACTTTTTTTTGGGTACTGTTTGACTTCTTAATGAAATTTTTCATTATGTTTTCAGAGTCTTAGTTCACTCATCCAATTTTTTTGAATATCAATCATATTCTAACCTCACTTTTTCAAACACTAGCTGTGTTTTGACTTTGTTAAGGCATACACATTTTTTGGTTCTTTATTCCACCCTATTTTTGTTTGAATAATTTATATACCTTAGTTTTGTGGGCATTTTTCTTTGAATATCCAAACTTAGAAAACCAAAGTAACCTCCTTGGTTTTTTAGATTCAAAACTGAACTTCCTGTTAAAGTTCCTTTGTTATAGCTCTTACTTTGGGTGAGGGTTGGCGTTTCCCTCCTATTTTCCACCAATCTTTGCCATGTTTGAATCTTATATGAGAATCATTTAAGTGTTGAATCATTCTTGCATGAGACATTATTTTTTCATTCATCTAGTAGTCAATACATTAGTCACAAGATATCGGCATGTTATCAGTACATATTTTCAAAATAGTACAATTCCTGATATACTTTGGCTTTTCACACTGTTAGTGTTGTGCCCAAAAAGCCAATCATGAGATGATTGTATTTTTTTTTTTCACACTGAGTCATGATATTTTATTAAGCATTAATCCAGCGATTATGTTTGTTGTTTTGTTTCTGTGTAACTTAACAAACATAATTGTAACCTAGAATAATGATATTCTTAAACGTCCCTAGTCTAGTATTATTGTGGAGCGGGTTGCAATAATACATAACGACTAGCATATGTGGAGACTAATCTGAGATATGTAGTCTACATATGGGTACAAGTTGGAGAACTTGTGTACTGGACCGACCCACCATGAGAACACTTCATGGATCGTTATATGAGTGTCATAAGTGATTCTCATAGTGATCATGGTATATGTAGTCCTTCGACCTAAGATCATCAAGGTTCCCTACATGTGAGTCACATACTTTGATACTTTCCTTTGTTGCTCGTAACTGAGTGAACTTGAAGGAGGTCATTGGGTATGTCACATATCATGCGGAGGGATTTGTATGATCAAGATGGGATTTGTCCCTCCTATGTAACGGGAGTGATATCTTCGGGCCCCTTGATAGAGTGAGACTTAGAAAATGCATGGCCATGCTTGGATGAGTTGATATACGATATCAATGTCATCAGTTTAAGTTGGTCTACTCGGTAATCAAGAAACCAAAGATTGGGCTATACGAGAGTGACACATTCCATGTCTCGTGCTTAGTCTTGATATCTTGGACAAAGGGACAGTGGCATATATAGGTGATGATCATAAAGGTTTAGTCGAATCATCGACAATCTTGTCACTTGGGTAGCAATGATGTGTTGCTAGACACCGCTCATTGCTTATGATCATAAATGTGATTTATGATCATTGCCAATGTGGTAAGAGCCTATTGGGTCGCACACATAGAGCTATTTGGATCATTAGAGTGCATGGGCTAACAATTTGGGTTTTGGTTTCACAATAATTTCGTATTAATAATGGGCCTAATAGTTGAGCCATTATTAAGCCCGAAATTAAAGCCTAATTGGATTAGGGCTTTGAAACCCATTAGGCCTGGAAGTTGAGTCTCACTATAAATACAACTTCTAGTGAGAAATTCGCAGGTCTCCTTGCCCTAACCTCCCAAAAGGACAGCCGCACTCTTCTCTTGCAATTCCTTGGAGGACGCAAGCTAGCACTGCGAGCGCAAGAGAAACGCATCTGCCGGGACGTGGTGGAAGCGTGGTGATCCCGAGAGGCTCGTGTGGATACCATAGAGAGCTTGAACACGTCAACTGTTCAAGTTTTGTGATTCGACTCTACAGTTGAGTGAGAGATCTCAACCGAAAATTAGGTATGAAAATTTTTGAACACCCGGTTTACCCCGTTTCACTTGGATCCTGGAGGGTTTCGGTTAAATTCCGCTGCGCTGTTTGGCTCCCGAAACCCAACAGTGGTATCAGAGCTACTGGTGAAACCCTAAATCGGGATTGATGTTGAATCGCATGATGTTATGTGTTCGGTTGCTTTTCGGCCATGATTAATTAGATTGATTCATGATGCATGAAACCGGAACTCGTAATGAACATATGACATATATGAAGAAATGACACTAATTGGTTAATGAGATTAACCCGAAATTGATAGGTATGAGATACCTATATGGATTAGGATTCTTGCAATAGTTGCAAAAACCCTAGCTTTGTTCGGATTCGGCCTGTTCGGGCACCAAAAGTAAGGTATTTTTGGTGGCTCGAATGGAGGAGTCTCGGGTGCCTACTTGCTCGAAATAGAAGATTTTGGGCTAAGCAATTGTAAGACAATTTTTTGCGCCGGGGGGCGCTGCCCCCCACGCCCCCCGCAAGGGCGGCTCCCCTTGACCCCGTCCGCTGACCGGTCAGCGGAACCACCGCCCGCTGACCGGCCAGCGGGACCGCCGTATGCGAAGCGCCACATAAATAAAAACTGGTTAATCAACACGCGAAAATTGGCATGCATCTTTGTTGAATGAGATTTGACATGATATGCTGATTGGTGTTTGTAGCATGGTGCATGGTTATAGCCCTTGATTGGTTGTACTTGTAAATACGGCCTGCAAGTCGTGCCTTTTCTTATCACTCTCATTGTACATTCTCTTCTCACCTTACTCCCCTCGAATGTAACTCGAGGTTTCTATTATTGATGTAATGGTGCATTATGGGATCATCCAAGGTGGTATGTCCAAGGATCATCCAAGGTGGTGTCCAAGGAGGTGACAACAAAAGGGCAACCAAGAAAGGAAGAGAAGGAGCTTGTGAAGACTCTTTTCTTTTCTTAGGCTTTTATGATATTCTCATTGGCTTGAGAATATCGCATAGTTTGGGCTATAACCATGTCACGTTTACTTTCTTGTACGCATGAGATGCATGTTTTATATTTGTATGTGATGCATGTATAAGACAACCGGAAGATAACAAATTGGTGAGATCAAACAAAAAAAAATCCCTCAAACAAATATTAAGTCATTAAATGTGATGCCTTCCAAATGTTGGCACTCGTCAAGACTTTGATCAACATTAGGTGGGTTTGCCAAAGCAAAGCACCTATGTTCATCTTGGTAAGGCGCGATGGGATAATAGTGATATCCAAATTGCTAACTTTGGGTCCGACTTAACTAAGTCATCCTAATAGGATTAGGGACTTAGAGGCATAGAGTTGGGCTTAAGCTCATGAGATGAGCTTGGACAAGTGTTGTTCACCCAACTATCCAAGAGTTGCATAAGATGCAATTGGCAAGAGAGTTGCCTACCTAAATAGCTGTAACTTGAGAGAAAAGCCAAAGCTGACTCAGGTTGTGGTCAAATATGGATCTTGGCCCACTAGAATACCTTAGCGCCGAGGTGTTCCGAAATAATATCGAGGGTTATTATTTTGAGGAAAATAGTGGGAGTATCGTTTAATAAAAGTCCTTATTAAATGAATTAAAATACATGACTCTTACACTGCATATTTACTGTTGTAGATAACCATGGCACAAAACACATCGACACTTTCGTTGCGATCGATCCTTGAGAAGGAAAAACTGAATGGGACCAACTTTCTCAAATGGTACCGAAACTTGAGGATAGTCCTCAAGCAAGAGAGAAAGGCTTATGTCCTAGAGCAGCCCATTCCGAATGAGCCTGCTGCCACTGCTCCAAGAGCTGAAAGGGATGCTCACAAGAGGCATTCTGATGATGCTTTGGATGTTGCATGCCTCATGCTTATTACCATGGAATCTGAGCTTCAGAAGCAACATGAGAACATGGGGGCGTTCGATATGATCGAACATCTCAAAATGCTTTTCCAAGAGCAAGCTAGGCATGAGAGGTTTGAGACCTCTAAGGCATTGTTTCAGTGCAAGATGTCTGAGGGAAGTCCCGTGGGTCCTCATGTGCTCAAGATGATTGGGTACATTGAGAATCTTGAGAATTTGGGATTTGCTCTTCAGAAAGAGTTGGCTATTGATGTAGTCTTGCAATCGTTGCCTGAAAGCTACAGTCAGTTCGTCATGAACTATAACATGAACGACCTTGACAAGTCCCTCCCTGAATTGCTCAACATGTTGAGAACTGCTGAGCAAAACCTTAAGAAGGCTAAGCCCATTTTGATGGTTCAAAAGGGCAAGGGAAAGGGAAAAGCCAACAAGAAGAAGGATAAAGCTAATGGAAAGTCCAATGCTAATTCTTCTTCAGCTGCACTGAAACCAAAGGGTGGTGTGGCAAAGGAAGGGGAGTGCTTCCATTGTAAGCAACCTGGACACTGGAAGCGCAACTGCAAGCTCTATCTTGAAGAACTTGCTAAGGAAAAGGGAAGTAAGACTTCCACTTCAGGTATTTTTGTTATAGAGGCTAACTTTTCTACTTCCTCATCTTGGGTATTGGATACTGGATGTGGATCTCACATTTGTGCAAATGTGCAGGATCTAAGTAGAAGTAGAAGATTGGCCCGAGGTGAAGTGGACCTACGTGTTGGAAATGGAGCAAGGGTTGCTGCCTTAGCCGTAGGGACTTATGTTCTCACTTTACCTAGTGGATTAGTTTTAGAATTAGACAACTGCTACTTTGTGCCTACTATTAGTAGAAATTTGATTTCTGTTTCTTGTTTGGACAAGAAAGGTTTTTCATTTATAATAAAGGACAAATGTTGTTCTATTTATTTGAATGAAATCTTTTATGGTAGTGCTCAACTTAGCAATGGGTTGTATGTTCTAGACCTCGAAGATCCAATCTATAATGTGAATACCAAGAAGGTCAGATTAAATGATTCGAACCCGACCTATCTCTGGCACTGTCGCTTGGGCCATATAAATGAGACCCGCATATCCAAGCTCCATAAGGATGGACTCTTGGACTCATTTGATTTTGAATCATATGAGACATGTGAGTCATGTTTGTTGGGCAAGATGACCAAAGCCCCATTCACAGGGCAAAATGAAAGGGCTAATGACTTACTAGGACTCATACATAGTGATGTATGTGGCCCTATATCTACACAAGCTAGAGGAGGTTTTCAATACTTCATTACTTTCACTGATGACTTCAGTAGATATGGCTATGTGTATCTCATGAGACACAAGTCAGAATCCTTTGAAAAGTTCAAAGAATTCAAGAATGAAGTAGAGAATCAACTCGGTAAAAATATCAATGTGCTTCGTTCAAATCGAGGTGGAGAGTACTTGGATCGAGAATTCCTTGACTATCTGAAGGAGTGTGGTATAGTATCACAACTCACTCCACCAGGTACACCTCAATGGAATGGTGTATCTGAAAGGAGAAATCAAACTCTGTTAGACATCGTTCGCTCTATGATGAGTCAAGCTGACCTTCCAAACTCCTTTTGGGGACATGCTCTAGAGACAGCCGCTTTTACACTAAACCGAGTTCCATCTAAATCGGTTCAAAAGACACCATATGAGATATGGAGTGGGAGGCGTCCCAATTTGTCTTTTATGAAGATTTGGGGCTGTGAGGCTTATGTGAAACGTCAATCCTCTGACAAACTAGGGCCCAAATCTCAAAAATGCCTTTTTGTTGGGTATCCCAAAGAAATAAAGGGTTATTATTTCTACAATCCTTCTGAGAAAAAGGTGGTTGTTGCTCGAACTAGTGTCTTTTTAGAGAAAGAGTTTATCTCTAAAGAAACTAGTGGGAGGAAAGTAGAACTTGAAGAAATTCAAGAACAACAAGGAGACGTCGAACCTGAAATGGAACCTGAACAGACACCACAAGATGTTGTGGTTCAAGAGCCTGTTCTTGTAGCACAGAGCCCACGTAGGTCTGGTAGGATTTGGCGTGAGCCCGAGAGGTATGGATTTCTCGTGACTCACACTGGTGATGTGACGCTCATGGATCAGGATGAGCCCGCAACCTACCAACAAGCTATGTCGGGGCCTGACTCTGAAAAGTGGCTAGTGGCCATGAAATCCAAGATGGAATCCATGTATGAAAACCAAGTATGGACTTTGCTTGACCCACCTGAAGGGGTAAAACCCATAGGGTGCAAATGGGTTTTCAAGAAGAAAACTGAGATGGATGGTAATGTGATTACCTTTAAGGGACGATTGGTTGCTATGCTTAAATCCATCCAAATTTTGTTTGCTATTGCTGCACACTATGATTATGAGATAAGGCGAATGGATGTCAAAACTGCATTCCTAAATGGAAAGCTACTTGATGATGTGTACATACACAACCTGAGGGTTTTGTCACTCCTGAAAATGCCAATAAAGTGTGCAAGTTGCAAAGATCCATTTATGGACTGAAGCAAGCTTCTCGAAGTTGGAATCTTCATTTTGATGAAGCAATCAAAGAGTTTGGTTTTATCAAAAATGAAGATGAACCTTGTGTCTACAAGAAGGTTAGTGGGAGCACTGTTGTCTTCTTGGTGTTGTATGTAGATGACATACCACTCATCGGGAATGACATTCCTGAGCTACAGTTTGTGAGGACTTGGCTAGGGAAATGTTTCTCTATGAAGGACTTGGGTGAAGCAGCCTATGTGTTAGACATCAAGATCTATAGAGATAGATCTAGAAAGCTTCTTGGCCTAAGTCAAAGTACATATATTGACAAGGTGCTAAATAGGTTTAGCATGCAAGATTCCAAGAAAGGATTCTTGCCCATGTCACATGGTATCACTCTTTCTAAATCTCAGTGTCCGAGTACACCCGAGGAGAGAGAGCGCATGAGTAAGATTCCATATGCCTCAGCCATTGGATCTATCATGTATGCCATGATATGCACTCGTCCCGATGTCTCATATGCTTTGAGCATGACGAGTAGGTACCAATCAATCACCGGTGAGAGTCACTAGACAGCTGTTAAGAACATCCTTAAGTACTTATGAAGGGCTAAGGATGCATTCTTGGTCTTTGGAGGTGAAGATGAGCTCGTTGTAAGGGGTTACACCGATGCAAGCTTCCAATCCAATAAGGATGATTTTAGATTGCAATCTGGTTATGTGTTTTGTATTGGTGGCGGTGCTGTGAGCTGGAAGTGTTCAAAGTAAGAGACAGTAGCTGACTCTACAATAGAATCTGAGTACATTGACGCCTCTGATGCTGCGAAGGAGGCAGTTTGGATCAAGAAGTTCATCACTGAACTTGGAGTGGTTCCAAGCATTGCCGACCATATAGAGCTCTATTGTCACAACAATGGAGCAATCGCACAGGCTAAGGAACCTCAATCTCACCAGCGATCCAGACACATACTTCGACGCTATCATCTCATCAGGAAGATCATCGAGAGGGGTGATGTAAGGATATGCAGGACTTCGACAGACAGCAACATTGCTGATCCACTGATAAAGCCCCTTATGCAGCAAAAGCATGATAGCCATTCTAGGTCCATCAGTATTAGATACATGCATGATTGGCTTTTAGTGCAAGTGGGAGATTGTTAGTGTTGTGCCCAAAAAGCCAATCATGAGATGATTGTATTTTTTTCTTTTTCACATTGAGTCATGATATTTTATTAAGGCATTAATCCAGTGATTACGTTTGTTGTTTTGTTTCTGCGTAACTTAACAAACATAATTGTAACCTAGCATAATGATATTCTTAAACGTCCCTAGTCTAGTATTATTGTGGAGCGGGTTGCAATAATACATAACGACTAGCATATGTGGAGACTAATATGAGATATGTAGTCTACATATGGGTACAAGTTGGAAAACTTGTGTATTGGACCGACCCACCATGAGAACACTTCATGGATCGTTATATAAGTTTCATAAGTGATTCTCATAGTGATCATGGTATATGTAGTCCTTCGACCTAAGATCATCAAATTTCCCTACATGTGAGTCACATACTTTGATACTTTCCTTTGTTGCTCGTAACTGAGTGAGCTTGAAGGAGGTCATTGGGTATGTCACATATCATGCGGAGGGATTTGTATGATCAAGATGGGATTTGTCCCTTCTATGTTACGGGAGTTATATCTTCGGGCCCCTTGATAGAGTGAGACTTAGAAAATGCATGGCCATGCTCGGATGAGTTGATATACGATATCAATGTCATCAGTTTAAGTTGGTCTACTTGGTAATCAGGAAACCAAAGATTGGGCTATACGGGATTGACACATTCCATGTCTTGTGCTTAGTCTTGATATCTTGGACAAAGGGACAATGGCATATATAGGTGATGATCATAAAGGTTTACTTGAATCATCGACAATCTTGTCACTTGGGTAGCAATGATGTGTTGCTAGACACCGTTCATTGCTTATGATCATAAATATGATTTATGATCATTGCCAATGTGGTAAGAGCCTATTGGGTCACACACATAGAGCTATTTGGATCATTAGAGTGCATGGGCTAATAATTTGGATTTTGGTTTCACAAATTAATAATGGGCCTAATAGTTAAGCCATTATTAAGCCCGAAATTAAAGCCTAAATGGATTAGGGCTTTGAAACCGATTAGGCCTAGAAGTTGAGTCTCATTATAAATACAACTTCTAGTGAGAAATTCGCAGGTCTCCTTGCCCTAAGATCCCAAAAGGACAGCCGCACTCTTCTCTTGAAATTCCTTGGAGGACGCAAGCTAGCACTACGACCGCAAGAGAAACACATCTGACGGGATGCGGTGGAAGCGTGGTGATCCCGAGAGGCTCGTGTGGATACCATAGAGAGCTTGAACACGTCAACTGTTCAAGTTTTGTGATTCGACTCTACAGTTGAGTGAGAGATCTTAACCAAAAATTAGGTATGAAAATTTTCGAACACCCGGTTTACCCCGTTTCACTTAGATCCTGGAGGGTTTCGGTTAAATTCTGCTGCGCTGTTTGGCTCCCGAAACCCAACACACACATGGTACTTTTTCAAAGCTATATGCGTGAAAGTATTCTTTAGGTCACTCCTGGAGCAGTCTTGAAATTTTTAGACACTTGGTCTTACCTCATCGAATTACGAGGTAAAGTCCTTCCTAGTTCACTTGTGGTACCCCGTGAGAGAGAGGCCTTCGCGGCCCAATCTTTGTGTTCTAGGGCACCAGATCTTGAACCTTTATTACCTTTGGCTTCACTTTCTAGTTAGCTAATTTATTGAAAGGCTCTCTTTCATAGCTCTTCCATATTTTGATCTTCTTTGATTAGATTTAACTTGGCTTTCAAGCCAACCTTGTTTTCTTTTTGGTAAAAATCTAAACCTAGATCTGTCATGCCCTTAACTTGCATAGGCCTTTTGTTGGGAGAAAAAAATAGGACATGACTTGTGAAATAAGAATTAAGAAGGTTAGGACTACACAAGTAGAACTTGAAAGTTTGAAGTGGAGATAATGAAGTTTTGCCTAACTGAGTCTAAGAAAAATATGGGTATTAAGGTATTTTTTGAGGCTTGAAATTGAATTTAATTGAGGGACTCAATTGACTCAAACGAAAAAGGTGTATCAAGTAAGAAAATTGAGCAATTAAGTAAGACAGTGGTTGCTTTATATCATGCAAGAAGGTAGGCTTACCAAGGTGGAGGTTTAAGCCATTTTATTGGCATATGTTTTTAGCCGGGGATGTGCATGCCTCAACTAACCATAATCTTGGTTTGATTGGGTTTCTAGCAACCACTTGAGTTGTGGATGGAGTTTTTTGGCAAGTCTTGGTGAATTTCTAGTAAAATTCAAGTGGAGGAAGAAGAACAGAGGAAGTCCAAGGCTGACACTAAAAAAGGAAGGTTGTTTCAACCCTAAGAAACTATCAATCAAAGTCAAAGGAGCTTGAGGAGGCTTTTGTTGGAGTTTTGATTATGGTAAGGATTAACTGTGTATGGTTTCACTTGTAATCAAAAGCTTGACTTATGGTTCAAATGGAATTGTAGGCCTTAGGAGATGGTTCTTAGCCAAGTGAGCCTAAGAGCTGTTTAGGGGCTAGGGATACCTTCGGGTGTCTACGCAATTCTAGCTAGATAAGTTATGGGCAAGCATTAAGATTTTGTTATGGGAGTGGCTAGCCCATTCCAAGATCTGGAGCACTTTGGTTAGGCTAGGTTTTACTAATGTGGTTAGTTAAAATGAATGTAGGCAATAGGGAATGCTTGCTAGGCCCTGAAGTCTATTAAGTATAGCTGGTGTTGTGGTGTGTGTGGTTGTGTGCTTTGTTGAATTAGTTGCATGTGCTAACCTTACTTTGTTTTTGTGTTTCTATTTTTTCATGTTTTCTTTCCAGGGTTTTGGAGGAGTAGTTATAATATGAAACTATGAATTATGTTGGCATACATGCTGTGTTAATCTTTACTGAGTTGAAAAACTCATGCTCTAATTGTCCTTATTTCAGCCAAAGGTTTAGTTGACTAACTTTGGAGGTTTGTGTGTATGTGCTGTAAGCTTCTAGGTGTACTCTAGGCTTAAGTGTTTAGTTAACCAAATAGTGGTTAATATAAGTTAGAAGTCAAGCTCAGTGATACTTTGCTTGCAGGCACTAAGATGTTGGATTAGTGGGAATTGGCTGGAGTTCTTGATTTCTATTTAGTGTCTAGGATGGCTAGTTATTGGGCTTGGAGTTGTACATAAATGTTTATGGAAGTTTCATTTTGGCTAGTTTGTATGTGCACTTTTGTATGAACATGAGGATGGCCACTGGTAGGCTAGCCTAGGCACATTTTAAACCCTTTGCAAAATGCATGACTCAGATGATCTAGTTTCTTGATGTTTATTATATATTTGTTGCCCACGCCAATTTGCCTTTTAAAAACTTCAAAAACTAGCTTAATTATAATTTTTGGTGCAAAACAGCCTATTGTAACAAGCGTTATCAATTTGTGCTATTTTTGATAAAAACCCGAGAAACTAAGCACTAGTTTAACTATAGGTCATGGAACTCATGTCTTAAGCCACTCAATTTTGTTATGAATAACTTAAAATGCTTGGGAAAGTATAGCGTAGGGGAGGTTTAGGCCATCAAAAGATGAATGGGTAAGTTACCTTAATCGGTAATAGGGCTTCGGTTCTGAACGCTAGGGAGAAGGGGGTTCTTTCATGGCTTTTCTTTGTGTGGTAGGGTATCTCCATAATACACTCGGTAGTTCCCTTGGCCATTTTCTTTTAGCCTCCCTCAATCATTACTTCAAGCCATCTTTCATGGTTCAATTTGACATTTTGACCTATCCATTACTTTAGGGGTTTACTACTAAAAAATTCTTGAAATCCTTTACCAATAAATTATGATCCACTGTCTTCCGCTAGTACCTTTGGGGATCCAAACCTATAGATGATATTTCTCCAAAAAAACTTATAGACCTCTTTGGCCGATATGGTTTTTAAGGGCTCAACCTCAATCCATTTCATGAAGTAATCCACTGCCACTAAGCAGTATTTTAGTCCTTTAAGGACTATAGGTAGAGGACCAACTAGGTCGATTCCCCATACGGCGAAAGGGGAATGATAACATAGCAGTTACTTCTTTGGATGGAATCCTTTGTATAGAGGAGTGCCTCTAGCATTTATTATTACACTTAGCCATTTTTCATGCATCCTACCTTAGAGTGGGCGAAAAATATCCTTGTCATAAAAGAACTCCTACCAAGGCATCAGTGCTAATGTAGGACACACACACTTCTTTGTAGACCTTCTTTAATGCTTCCCATGTGTCTTCTTCCCCTACACACTTTTGGAAGGGATTAGAATATGTCCATACATATATAGTTACCCTACAATTAAAAAGTATTGCCCTCTATTTGTCCTTGACCACTTCCTGAGAATTTGTAGGTAAATGTCGCTCGGCTAAGTAGTTTCTTAACGGTGCTTTACAAACTTTATCTATGTTCGTGACAAGCAAGCTATTGATGCTTGGGGATTCTCTCACCTCTATGTGCTCATAAGACTTTGCCAATGTATCGACTTCAGTGTTCTCTTTTTTGGGTATCTTCTCTATCTGAACTTGCTCAAACTTTTGGATCCATTCATTCACAAGATCAAAATATTTTCTATGTTTGGGCTCTTCGAGCTCATATTCCCCCCTCAACTACCAAACTAGCAACTGCAAATTACTACAGGCTTGGATGGATCAATTGTCAATCTTTTTTACTAATTCAAGGCTAGTTGTCAAAGCTTTGTATTTGGCAATGTTGTTTGTCACCTGGAAACCGAACTTTACTAACTTAGACGTCTCCATCCCCATGTAACCTTGAAGAACAATACTGCCCTTGATGCTTTATGCTTAAATCTCCTTCCCCCAAAAGGTGACCACTTGGGCTCTTCCTACTCTAAAATAGACTCTGTTACTCTAGTGCGTTCAAGGAGCTTAGCTATAAAATTTGCCAATGCTTGCACCTTGATCATTTTCCTTGATTCATATATTATATCATACTCTCCATGCTCGATGTACAATTTGGATAGGCACCCTGAGTGGTTGACCCTCTTCATGACATCGCTTGGGGGAAGTCTACTTCGAACAATGATGGTATGTCCTTGAAAATATGGGCAAAGTCTTTTTCTCGATAGCACTAGAGCATAAGTTGCTTTTTACAAGATCAAATACCTAATTTCAGCACTGTGTAAACACTTGCTAACTTAACAGACTATCCATTGGTGCCTATTCTTTTGTTTTTTCATACAAGAACAAAGCTGTGGGGTATAGTATGAACGGCTCCCCCACCTTTGGTTGTCGAAGTGTGAGGAGCCTGGCCAAGTAATCCTTTAACTTTTCCCATGCATTCAAAAATTCTTTCTTCCAACATGATTGTCCTTCCGTTATGTCGACATCCTTGTTTGCACCTTTAGTTAGTACCTTGAAGAATGGTCGACATTGGTCTCCATATTGGGATATGAAGCGACTTAGTGCCGTTATCCTTTCTGAGAGCCTCTATATATCTTTAATTGCTTTCAGCATTCTAGAGTTGAGCAGTACTTTTACATTTTCCATGGTCATATCTATCTCTCATTTAGAGACCATAAAACTGAGTAACTTTCTTGCCTTAACACTGAACACACATTTTTCTGAATTAAGTCATACGCTAAACTTCATCAAATGTTGGAAAGTTTCCCTAAGGTCCTTAATGTGCTTCGTTGATTGCCTGTTCTTGACTGTCATGTCTTCAATATATACTTCCATGTTCTTTCTGGTTTTTTTGGTAAATATTTTGTCCAGTAAGCGTTGATATGTTGCTTTAGCATTTTTTAGCCCGAAAGGCATTGTATGTAGTAGAACATCCTTTTATTAATTATGAAGAATGTTTTTTCTTCATTGAAATGGTCTATTTAGATTTGATGGGATTCACTAAAAGCATGTAGGAAACTAAGCACTTTGCATTCAGCCATTGAATCAACCAGATAATCAATCAAAGGCAGGGATGGGAGTCCTTCAAGCAAGCACTGTTGACTTTGATGAAGTCCATGCACATCTAAAGCTTGTGACTCCTTTCCTTTGTGGTGATTAGCATGTTACTTAGCCAGTCTGGATACTTTACCTCCCTTATCACCCACACTTCTAAAAATTGTTGTACCTTTTCTTAACAAAGCCCTTTTTATGAGGGGCAATATTATGTTTTCTCTACCTAATCAACCGCACATCGGGGTCTACCCAAAGTGTTACCACCTCACAAAAATGGGAGAATTACAAAGTGTGGCATAGTGGTCAAAAACCATTATGATGTGTAATTCTCACCATCGTGATTGAAGTGTGAAGGGTAGAGGGCATGATCAACACCTCCTTAAAAGCGTTCTAAGTTGGTAACTTGGCCCCCAATAAAAGCCTTAAGGATTGTTTGTTTGTCAAGCAACTTATGGACTTTTTTGTAAGGTTTTGGAAATTTGGGTACTCAATTCGAAAACTCTCAAGAAAGAGCTTTGGATAGTTATGGGAAGGATATGAATGGTATGAAAGTGCTATTGGAGGACCAAATTGCTTGTGGAAGATAAGTTTGGACAAAGAAAACACAAAAGGCATTAAGGACTAAATTGTCATAGTGTAAGCCTTAGGATTTCCAAGCTTTTGACTTGAGTCAAATGGAAGCAATTTGGAGTTCTCCCACACTAGTAAGGTTGGCCATGGCAAGAAGAAAAGGAGTCAAATGTGGGCCATGAGTTTAAGGCAAAGAAACCATGGTTTAGAAGTAAGGAAAATGACATAAAACTTAATTAAGGCTATTAAGGGTGTTTAGTGCACTAAAGCTTGGTTAAGCCTCTTAAAGTAGCCAATTTCTTCTTGCTTCTCTCACATTCGACCCACACTAGCCACCTTCACCTCCATAGCTCCTCCATAGCCACCATACCTCCAATCTTAAAGCTAGAAGCAATTGAAAGCAAGAAAGGCAATTGGAAGCTATTTGGTGCTAAGACTTAAATGCACCTAAGATCAAGCTCCAATTTTGGCATACACTCAAGGTAAGGAGTTCTCTTACTCTCATGGACTGTTTACTATATTATTCAAACATCCATAGAGCTAGGGCTAGGCTTGGAAGAGATCCAAGAGCTTGATTAACTAAGCTTAGTGGAGATGCACTTAGTGAAGGCTTTTAGCCTTAGTGTGAAATACAAAGTGATGGTAGTGAAAATTGGTGTTTCTAGAGCCCAAAGTTAGTACTAAATAGTTTTAAAACTATCCTAAGACCAATCTTATGCTTGATCATGGCTTCCATAGTGATCTTCTTGTGTTTATTAAATGTTTTATGGACTAACCAATGCATATTGTTACTGCCGCATGCATGTGTTTGTTGTTTGTGTTTGGCCACTGCATTTGGATGCTCTATATTGGATATTTGCGTTGTGTTTTCTTTTGTTTTAGTGTCTTTGGATGTAGGTGATTACTTTAAGACTATAAGTGTTCTCCTTACTAAGTTTCACAATGAAACTAACTCCCTTCAAATCTGCCCATTTTAGGTCCAGCAGAAATATTACATTCGAACTAACCTTTGTGGTTTGATTTTTCATCTAAATTTTAGTTATTTGAACTTCCATGTATCTAGTTGTGATCTGCAAAGTTTGGTGATTTTATGAGCACATTTGGTATTTTTATTGATGGTTCTTACTATACTATGCAGCAGTTGTCCAGCATCCTATTTCTGGAGTGCATTGTGTCTAAAGCTCTCCTGTGACTTGGGTGCATGTTTTAGTTAAGTTAAGGCCATTATGTAGTGCATGGACATATGTACATGTAATACATGTAAAGTTGGAACAAGTATGTGAACATTTGAGGACTATTTTGCGATGTATGTGAATGTGTTGCACAAGCTGTGTAAGTGTGATTGATAGGCTGCTTGTTTTGTAAATTCTTTTTTGGTTACATAAAGTTGCTAGATGCAAGAGCATGTAATTCCTATGTGTATGGGACATATATGGGATAGCCTTGGAGGGCTTACCCTTTGTGAATGAAGTATTTTGCACACTTATGAAATTTTGTATGGGCAAAATGGTCATAAAGTGGATAGAGTTTCAACCTTGCACTCAAGTTCTATATCTCCTTATGTAATATTAATCATGATATGAAATTTTGACCACACTTATAGCACATCTAGAGGTTTAATTAGGGTTTACAATTTCTGCATTTGGAGTCCTGTAGCCAAAGTTATGAGGTTGCAAATTTGGCTAAGTTATTGTTCATTTGGTCAGAATTTTGTAACCAAATTAAAAAATCTATAACTTGGTCCATAGCTAGGTTGTTGATGTAAAACCAAATTCCCTAGTTTGGTATAAGTTGCTACTTGATATCGAAGCAAGGAAAACAAGGGGTATATAGCTAGATTAATACAGTTTTTTGGAGGAAGTTTTAGGTGCAATGGCTGGTTACTTAAACTTAACAAGATTGCCTAATGTGTGGTAGCCAATATTAAGACTTGTGCTAGTGTTTTCCTTCCTTGCTGCCATGGTGTGCATAAAATGTGAATATGTGTGCAATGGTTGGACCAATTTGCATCCATTTACATAGTGCCCAAGAGGGCCACTTGGGTATGCACACTAAGAGTATTGTTCTGATGGCCTACAGAACATACCAACCCTGGGAGTTTTAAATGCACAATTTTGACACCATAACTGGGCTACCCTAGAGTGGGTAACACAAATACTATGTTGTATAATGTCCAACCAATGCCAAGCATGTCATTTGATGAGTAGTCAAGTATTTATTCAAAAGCCAAAAAAATACAAGTTTGGTGTTTTCCTCGTCGGTCATATTCTTCCTAATTCGAGTACGGCTGGAAATCAACTCCAAGGCCTCAGTTTATACTTTTTTTTTGTTTGTCCAAGAAATCTTTAGTAGGTAGTCTAGCAACTTCACCAGAATTGTTGTTTTCCAATGTGTGCATGTAAATATTTCATAATGACTACCTTGCCTTCATAAATACATTTCTTGCCTTTGATTGGTCGATATAGATGCTTGCATCAGCTTTCTTGGTCTCAAAAGTAATTGTTAGGTACTTTACATTTGATGCCCACGACTTTCACTATTCCTTGAGACCGACATGATTGGCTTTTTAGGTAGCTCACGTCGGATAATGAGGGCTTGAAAGTTAAACAGAAAAGGGGGGTGAGGGATCCATTAAATGCTTTTAAGGAGGGATCCTCCAATGCTCAAGTCAGGCATAAGATGTGAAAGGAGAAGTGGTAAGGAGCAGGACTGTGTAACTTACCTTAAATATGCGGAGTCTTTTTTTTATATGAAGTTGGGCACAAGAGTGTCTTGGTATGACTTTAGATCATCCAACCACGTGTTGGGCTAGATCTGGGCTGGAGGCGTACTCTTCGAACTAAGGACTATAGCTAGCTGTTCTAACAACAGTGGGAGATGCGCTTCTCACACCCTCAAGGGTATAGTAATAACAGTCTTGTTAGAGCTTTTTGGTCAGGTTTGGCAAGCCGATGTTGCCTTTTCTAGTTAAACTGAGTCATAGCTGTTGGTTGTAAAAGGTCCTGTGATTGGCACTCCCTGAGGTTCCATGCTATTGCTTAGCTGAGCTATAGTGTATTTGGCCATGGTACTTCTTTGGCTAATGGTGGGTCGTCCATCAGGATCAAGTTGGCATTAACCTAGTGCCTTTTTGGCCATCACATGCACCCCCTTCCAAGGCTGATGATTGTATAGGACATCGGCCATCGGTAGTGAAGAACTTTAGCTTTTTTATTTTTAATGGTCCTCTTTGGCTCCGATGTTATATCCTTTTTGCCGACATTTGTGACATTTGGGTTCCCTCAGATTGACCATTACGTCTTGTCATCTTGCCAAGGTTTTTTAACATTTGGTTTTCCTTATGCTAGCCATTACATTTTCGTCTTATCATAATAATGCTACTTTGGCTATCATCTGTCAAGTGAATGTGGCCTCAATCTTGGTTTTGAGGTACATATATGTGACAGTGATGGTGCTAGGTTGCCAAATGTTTCTTCCAGGCTCAAAAAGGGCATTTTAGCCATTGAACTTGCTGCATTCAATAGGACTCTCGAGTTTCCCAGTTTGGTGGTATACATACCTCCTCCCCTAAATGATTTGCTCACCTCTCCATTCTTGCTCTTTTTTGCTTTCTTCTGTTCTCAAGCTCTCTATTTTTTCTTTTATCTTTCTAGCAAGTTTCTTAGTGGTAGTCCTTCATTCCTAAGTCCATTTCTACGGTGCTTTGGTGACTCTAATTAGCCTTTTTTGGTCAACTTTCACAAGTTAGGTGGGTTTCTTTCTCCTTTAGTTTTCTTCCGCTTTTGTAGCAGTAGCATATCAATGGCCTAAGTAGTTGTAGTGATGAAGGGTTGCTAGGATTCTTTGGGCTCTCATCCTAGTTGTGCTATAGTAGAGAAAGTGGAGAAGTGGCAGAAGAGATATTTCCTTCCTTCCGATGCCAAAGTACGAGTGACAAAGAATAATGAAATAAGTTATTAGGCTCAGCCAAGGGAAATTAGCATGTCCAAGAGCCATTAGAAGGTCAAGCTTTGATATCACATTCATTTAATAATTAAGGACTTTTACAAGTTTTATGGAATAATGGTGAACCAACTCCTATCGAATATGTATGCCTACTTAAATGCCTACCTTTGTATGTGTAAGATCCTTAAGGTGGTGCCTAATTTTCTTATTTACATACAGTACCATAAATTTCAAGTTCAATTGAATGAGTCTTTCTACTCCATGCTTCCTTGTGGCACCATGGGCAAGAAGTATACCTTTTTCTTTTTGCACTAGAGATAGGTGGCACAATTGGTAGAAGAAGTACTTCTTCATGTTATTGCTGAAGTTGTGGGGGATATCGGGCAAGTGGTGTTCAAGATCTTTAAAGGTAAAAGTGGAAGATCTTTTAATCCTTTTTTATGATAAGCTAAAAGGGCACTTACAGGAAATTCATGGGAAGATCAAGATCAAGTGAGACCTGATGATTGAGGAGATCTTTTAAGAGCTTGACGTGTCCATAACCCATTTATGTGATATAGGGTTGCCTTCTCCCCTCGCCAGTAAAGAAAAGCCTTTTTTGGTCCAGCTACTTTGGCAGGACCTCAGTTATTCGGCTTTCATTTCTTGTAAGCTTCTTCCTTTATTTTCATTATTTTTCTTAAGTACTCACACTGATGTCCTTTTTATGCATGCATAAATGGTGACTTATCTGTAGATTTTAACAAGAAAACCTTTTCTGCCAAAGTACAAAAGGACAAAGAGGAGGAGAAGAAGCCTTTAAAGTGGAAAAAAAAGAAGAACAATGTCAATGGGTCTGAGCGGAAGAAGGCTTGTGTTGATCCTGTCCTAATTCTAGAGCCAACTAAGAAGGCTAGAAAAGGAGTTTCGGCCATAAAGAGTGAGAAGGTTATTGACAAAGTCCATAAGGAGTTGGACAAGGAAGTCCCCATCCCTTCTCTCCCCCCAAGCCCCTGAACTACCACTGCACTTTTGGGGGTGATAGCTAAGGATGCTGTAGCCCTTTCTTCAGCTGGCTCAAAGAAAAAGCAGAAAAAGAAAAAGAAGGGCAATGAGGTAGCTAACCCTCTACCTAGGTTCTAGCTATTTCTGATGTCGAGGAACTCGTCCTCTTGCCAAAGTTCATCCTCTAGGTTTGGTCCCCATTTTTCCTATCTCCCTTGGTCTTTTTGGTATTTTTTTAGTTAATAGAGGATTGGTTGGGGACTGGCACTTTAAATGAAGTTTGGTGAGATCATCTAGGGGAAACTTCATAGCTAAGCTGGATGGCAGACCATAAGGACCGCCAAAGAGCCAGGAATGTTGGTCTTCTAGAGGGGGCTAGTCCAAGGTCATTAGTTTGGGACATTTCCTAGGACATGTCCGTTTTCAATTATGACATGTCGGGGAAGATGATTCCTCAGCTTTTTTGGAGGATTACTACCAATTCCATATTCTAGGAGCTTCTTGAGATGCTCCTAAACGAGGAGATGATCATCTTAGTCTCATCGAGTATCCCTCCAAACTATTAACCTTCTTTGCTTTGTTTCTTTTTAATACTTCACCCTTCATTTTTCTCTTTTTAATAGTGGTTTCTTTTGTCTTTTTCATGGTTGTTTGTTGTCTTTGGATACTATCGTGACTTCGTCATGAACCAAACAAGTATCCAAAGTCAAATAGAGGAGAACTTGGTAAAAACCAAGAGCACCCTTCCAGAAATGGCTGTGAAGTTTGACAAGTTGAAGATTTCATGAAAAAAGAGCTCAGGAGCTTGAAGGGGCGTGTTTTTATAGAGTTAAAGTCGTTGTCCAAGGAAGCTAAAGCCAAGGCGGATGATTTCAACTAAAAGTTTACTTTTCTCTCATTGGATTGAGATTTGCTCAAGGTCAACTAGGACAACCTCAGCAAAAAGCTCAAGTAATCTTCCAAGGACAAGAAGACTTTGAAGTAGGAGTTCAAGCTATAATGAAGAGAAGAAACGAATAGGCAAATAGCTACAAAAAGATAATGAATCTTTCAATTAGCAGTTTGTGTGATGGCTTTTACTTGGCAAGGCACCAAGTATTGGACCAGCATTCTTAGCTTGACCTCTCTTTCCTTAATGCTTTTTGGAGGCTTGAGGGTATGGCCCCCTTGTTGTCCAAGGATGCATATTAGGGAGAGCTCAAAGGTCTTCCACTCGCCAAAGAAGTGGATAAGGATGTCAAAGACGAAGAAGAAGTAAAAGAAGATGGCCCTAAAGTCCTAAGTCAGGAACGATAAAACTTCTTAGGGTTATTCTTCTTTTTTTTTCTTCTTCTTTTTTCCTATTTCCAGTAGTGTTTCTGCTTTTAACCATTATTAATGAAGCATTTCATATTTCCTTCATTTTTCTAACTCGGCTATATTTCCCTTCATTAATTCCTAGTGTTTTTATATCTTTTGGATGTTTCTGCAAAATGTTGGCCATTTTGGCTTTATTTTTTATTCATTTTTTCTTTGCCCTTTTTATTGTGATTTGATTGCACGATTTGATTTCTATGTGCTTTTACTTAGAAGTTCTAAGTTTGTTTTGTTGGGTTTCGGGAGCCAAATAGCGCAGCGGAATTTAACCGAAACCCTCCAGGATCCAAGTGAAACGGGGTAAACCGGGTGTTCGAAAATTTTCATACCTAATTTTCGGTTGAGATCTCTCACTCAACTGTAGAGTCGAATCACAAAACCTGAACAGTTGACGTGTTCAAGCTCTCTATGGTATCCACACGAGCCTCTCGGGATCACCACGCTTCCACCATGTCCCAGCAGATGCGTTTCTCTTGCGCTCGTAGTGCTAGCTTGCGTCCTCCAAGGAATTGCAAGAGAAGAGTGCGACTGTCCTTTTGGGAGGCTAGGGCAAGGAGACCTGCGAATTTCTCACTTAAAAGTTGTATTTATAGTGAGACTCAACTTCCAGGCCTAATGGGTTTCAAAGCCCTAATCCAATTAGGATTTAATTTCGGGCTTAATAATGGCTCAACTCTTGGGCCCATTATTAATACGAAATTAAAGTGAAACCATAACCCAAATAATTAGCCCATGCACTCTAATGATCCAAATAGCTCTATGTGTGCGACCCAATAGGCTCTTATCACATTGGCAATGATCATAAATCACATTTATGATCATAAGCAATGAGCGGTGTCTAGCAACACATCATTGCTACCCAAGTGACAAGATTGTCGGTGATTCGACTAAACCTTTATGATCATCACCGATATATGCCATTGTCCCTTTGTCCAAGATATCAAGACTAAGCACGAGACATGGAATGTGTCACTCTCGTATAGCCCAATCTTTGGTTTCTTGATTACCGAGTAGACCAACTTAAACTGATGACATTGATATCGCATATCAACTCATCCGAGCATGGCCATGCATTTTCTAAGTCTCACTCTATCAAGGGGCCCAAAGATATCACTCCCGTTACATAGGAGGGACAAATCCCATCTTGATCATACAAATCCCTCCGCATGATATGTGACATACCCAATGACCTCCTTCAAGTTCACTCAGTTACGAGCAACAAAGGAAAGTATCAAAGTATGTGACTCACATGTAGGGAACCTTGATGATCTTAGGTCGAAGGACTACATATACCATGATCACTATGAGAATCACTTATGACACTCATATAACGATCCATGTAGTGTTCTCATGGTGGGTCCGTCCAGTACACAAGTTCTCCAACTTGTACCCATATGTAGACTACATATCTCATATTAGTCTCCACATATGCTAGTCGTTATGTATTATTGCAACCCGCTCCACAATAATACTAGACCAGGGACTTTTAAGAATATCATTATTCTAGGGTTACAATTATGTTTGTTTAAGTTACGCAGGAACAAAACAACAAACATAATTGCTGGATTAATGCCTTAATAAAATATCATGCCTCAATGTGCAAAAATACAATCATCTCATGATTCGCTTTTGGGCACAACACTAACATGTTTCTCCAAACACACAATTTCTTATGTTCATTAAATTTTTTTGAATGTCGATGTTCCCGACCAAGTTTTGATTCTGATCTCAAATTCTTGTCTTAACCTTTTGATAGAATGTTTTTGTTCAACCTCAATGCTAGTACTTTAAGGCGGATGGTCCTTGTTCCCCTTTAATTTGGTTGAGCTTTTAGCCTTCTATTCATATTTTTTCTCTAAGTAAAATTTACAAAATGTTAAATTTTTTTTTAAAGAGCAATCTGCTTGCCAATTGTTCTTCAGCTCTACCGTGAAGGCGTTTCTAAGTTTGATAACCCCAGGTCATATTTCTTCTGTAATGAAGGATGGGCCTTCTCAACTCGCCCAAAAAACTCCATGAACAGGTCTCCAAGGTTTTACCTTTGCTTTTCAAAGCACTACATCCCCAACATTGATTAATTTTGACTTAACTTTTTGATTAGTTGTATGATGCTCCAAGACATTTTCTATGCAAGACATTGGTACTTCAGCATCAGATGCGGAAGAAGACATTCTTTGGGGAAGGTTCATTTGATGCCTGAGTCAGATTTATGGTTTTCAAAAGGAGTATGAGAATGTAGAATAGGATTTTAGGATCTTCTCCCTAGGTGGGTTCTTAAGAGTATTTGTAGTTGGGGGAGCCAAACGGCTGCTTAGCTCGGCATGAGGATAGATGAACACGTCTATGGCCAGATTAATGGATTTGAGCTCCTTGCTTTCCAAGGAATAATCCTTACCAGTTGGGCGGTACGAGCAAGCAGAATGATGCTCTTACACGATTTGGAGGGCAAGGTGATAGCTGCCTGCCTAGTGGTCTCAAATGCCACGTGTAGATGTGTCCAAGAAGAGTCAGGTGTCTGGGCAACCTTGGTCTGGATGAGGTTGGTGTTCTTCATCTGAAGGTTCTTTGATCTGAAGGTGCTTTTTGACTGATGCATCAGAAGGCATCCCTCTTTAGAGCCTATTAATGAAGGGGATCACCTTTTGTTGTGCAAGCTATCGTTATATATTTATTATTATATATATTTATATATTCTTAAGGTTTTCCCTAGAGAGGGAACTCCCTAGATCTTTCTTGCCATAACTTTCAATTTTGTGGGAAAGCTTTTTCAGAAGCCGTGAAGCTCCTACTTTCTGCAGACGCATGCGATTGGTTTACCCATGAGGTGCCATGTGTTGCCCTATCATTCGCTACTCTTGAGTAGGTGTGTTATTTCAGCATAGAGACCCATCAATCCTATCATCAAGATGCCACATGTTGCCCTTTTACTCATTTTCCACATAGGGTTGTCACTTCAGCATAAGGGTCTTTTTGGGTAATATAATACGGCAGTCCTTTGCTTGCCTTATTTAGGCTTATATTAACCTCTGCTTGACTAGAGATTCCTTACTTCTCATTTCACACTTCTCTCATTCTCTTTCATTCTGCAGTTCCTCTTTAGTTTTCTTCTCCTTTTATGGTGGTCATTTTGGAGGAGTGATTTTAGGCAACCTTTCATGGTTTTTGGTTGATTCTAGAAGAGTCATGTGCATGGTTTGCCTAAGGCTGTTCTTTTTTTTTCCCCTTGTTTTGAAGTAGAATTTTAGGCTTCCAAAGTAAGGAAAATGAAAAATTAAAGTGTTGAAGTCAAGGCTACCGAGCAGAGTCAAAGTTCGTTGAATGCTCATCTTAGCTGTGCTGCTTAAAAAAGAAATAAAGAAGTGGTGGATGAAAATTTTCCTTCCTTTGTATGAGATGGCTAAGGTTTTCAAATGAGGCGAATGAAGTTATCATCCTCGGGAGGGAGATGTGATTGTTTTTAGGTCCTAACTTAAGGCAGGTCTTCGATGTCCTCATCCGAAGGTGATTTTAGATTTTTTTTGGTTTCATGGAATAACCGTCAATCTATTGCCCCCAAACTCCTATTCCTTTTTTAATGCTTTTTATGCATGTGTGGGGTCTTTAAGATAGATCTTGGCTTTATTTTCTTCATGTAATACTATATATTGCATCCTATCTCGAAAGGCTCATTTTGTTTCTTATTACCTCAAGGAACTGGTAGTAAGAAGTACACCTTCGCCTTTGCCAAAAAGAATAGCTGGCATAGTTGGTAGAGGAAGTATTTTTTCATGGAGAAGCTAGAGTAGTGGAAGGATGTGCCAACATAATAGGCCTCCGGGATGCTGGTGACCGATGTCAGGGATCGTTTAAGGCTTTTAACTGAAGGTCACAAAGCTAGGTTTAAGGAATTTGATAGCTGCATTAGTCAGGCGGCTAATTGGGACAAACTACCTTCTTCAGGCAAACCGTACCCTTTCCCTATCCAATGGTACCTTATGACGAAAGAGGTTCTCCGGGAGTTGGGTGTTGTTGTCTTTCCTTTTCCTTGTATTTGACCATCTTGTCTTACACTAATGTTTTTCACTTTGTGCAAGGAAGGGTAACAAATCTGCCAACTTCTACAAGAGTTTGTTCCTTAGTCAAGCCGAAAAGGGGGAGCAGTCCAAGAAAAAGGAGGATAAGAAGGCTCCAAAGTGGAAAAAGGGAAAGAGTTTGACTGAACCAAGCTCTAAGAAAGCCAAGGATGCTTTTCCCCCCTCTACTTCCTCCCAAATTCATCAAGGAGGTGGTTGAAGAACCAGAGTCATCATTCACTCTATTCCAATCGATCCTTCTTTGGCAGCCGATACCTTGCACACAACCTTAGCTATTTATAGTGCCGAAGAGGTCGAAGAATGGATAAGAGCAAAGGGGAAAGTAATCCCCTTGAAGGTCTTTGATATTAGTGGTTCCAAGGGATATGCCATTGATATCACTAGTGAGGTTACTCTATCTGGTTTGGTCCTTAACCTTTTGTCTATGAATTTTGGGTACTTTGCAATTTTAGATTTTATAGATAATTGATTAAGGACTGATGTGGTAACCGAGCTTCGTTGGGATCGTGTAAGAGAAGCCATCCTCCCTGACTAGGTACCAGAGACGATGTGTAATGGCCAAAGGATAGCCACAGAGGATGTGTGATGCCTAAAGGCTATAGGCTTTGAGGCACACCCGAGGTTCGTTCAGGGTGCAAATAGTTTGGCCACACGCCTCAACCTCGGATTGCCTATGTTCAACCTAAAGCTATTTGACATAAGGGCAAGCCACTTGCCTTGGTACCAATGCACTCCAATGTAGACAAATACCATTAGGGAAAGTACTCCTAGGTGCATGCAAAATGCTCACTTTGGCTTATGTTAGAACAACTGGCTACATAAAAAATTGGGATGACATTGACCCTGTTCCTTGATTTGGCTAAACATGTGGATGGCAAATCTTGGGGACTTAACCTTTCAAAGCAGGTATAAAAGGAGCTACCTTCAGGTATGGCAGAGAGATCTATCCTGTTAAGCCTACTTAATACTCCTAGCTATCTTACCTTCTTACTAAGCCCTCGGAGAGTCCCCATCCCCTAGAAAACACTCTAGGGACTTCTCTTTCCCATTTTTCTGGTATTTTTTAGGGACTGTACCTGACCGGAGTACATGCATTCTCAGACGATGATGCAAGGCTTAGACGACTGAGGTCCTCTAGGACACCAACATGTCTGAGGTTCACTAAGAAATTTCAGAGGTGGCCTAGATGCTCTTAAAGGATTACTCTTCAAAGATGGTTGATCTTGGGAAGAAGTTGGTCATCCAGACTTCTGTGAATGAGACTTTTTTGGAGGAGAAAGAGTCCCTTACTGCCAAGTAACTTCCATTTGAAGGAAGAGCAGTAGCACGAGGTCGAAGTGGATCCAATGAAGATGTCCAAGAAGAAGAAGAAGAAGGAATTAGATGGTCTAAAGAGGGAAAAGGTGAAGCCTGATGAGATGTTGAAAGTGGACTATCAAGATGTGTTCTGCCTTGTTCATCATCTGATCTTATGGCATCACCTTGACATTGATTTGTACTTCCTTCGAGCCCTTGACATTCCTTCAGGGCCTTCTTTGGCTTGGTCTAAAAAGGAGTTTTTAGGGCTTCCTCAACAAGCCCTTTTGAAGAAGCCGTGCTCAAAGGGGGGATGCTGCTGAAGATAGCTCCCCCGAAGGGTCTTAGGATAAGAATGTTGAGGCATTGTTATACGCTTCTGGATGCCTTTTTTTTTGCTGCATTTGTATCTATTTAAGCAATGAAAGATGTTTATTCCTTTTGTGCTTTTCATTCTTCTTGCATTTTCTCCAAATTTTTTCAGATATTTTTACCATAAATCACACCTCTTTCTTTAGGGTGTTTCCCAAAGTGTGCTTTGAACACATAGTTAGAATTTTTTCAAGTGCCAAGAATTTTATTAAGTACCAAATATCATTTCCTTGAAAGGAACTTAGACATCATTGCTTGACTAGCCTTTCTTAGAAAACTTCTCTAATTATTTGCTAGGAATAGTATTTTTTCAAAGAGTCTAAATGCCAAGAGTTCTTTAATTCAATTGCTTCAGCATTGGCTAACTTGAAGATCCCTGGTCTTACTTCTTTTTCAATGAGGTAGGGTCATTCCCAATTTGCCCGAAGGATGCCACGGGCAGGCTTCCAAGGTTTCTTTTCGGCAATTTGAAGTACCAGGTGTCCTGTTTTTATTCTTTAGGTTTGACCTTGGTATTTCCTGTAGCTGCAACTCTCTATTGTAAAGCCCTTTGTCTTAGCTCGGCGGTTTCTCTATGTTCTTCAATCATGCCCTGGTTAACCCTTAAACCAAGGTTATTTTGGTTTTGATGAAAAACTTGGACTCGGATAGAGGGACTTGTTATCTCGACAGGTTGGAGTGGCTTTGTTTTGAATACTAGCAAAAAGGGAGTCTTTTTAGTCACTCTTCTAGGAGTTGTTCAATAATTCTATACAACACAAGGGAGTTCAACAAGCCATTTCCATTTCGCTTCCCACCACCTTTTCTTTAGCCGATTTTTCAAAGTCTTATTAGTTATTTTGACTTATCCATTGCTTTGTGGGTGAGCTACAGGAGTAAAGCATAGTTTATTCATACACATTGGAGGCCACAAACATACAACACATATACACAAGACCAATACTACTAAGATCCAATCAACTAGCTTCCACCTTACATGAGAGATCCCTGGTGGAAAGCCTCAATGATCCTCCGCATTTTCACTAGCCTCTGTGTCCAAGAAAGCTGTAGTTAGTACAATAACAACTTAGCTATCAAGTAGCCAAATAACTAGAATCTCAAGGATTCTCAAAGTACTATACCTATAATGGAAACTACCACGATAATCCTTAATGATTTTCAGGTCCATTAACCTCAATATCTGCACAACATGAAACTAAAGGACTAAGAATCTTATGATTCTTAGTAAGGGATCCTCATCCTCCAAGGAAAAAAGTAAGGACAACACCTATATATGTATATGTAATCTCCTATGAGCTCATATAGCGTGAGGCTAAAGCTATGCGCATACATTTCGGTCCCTTGGGACTTGTCCTCTACCTAGTCCTCAAACTACAAAGCAAAGCCTTGTCTACTAGCAAGCATTGCTTGCTAGCCTAACTAATGAAATTCATCACTAGTTCTGACCTCCCTTATGTTGTACAGGTGAATGTGGTGGATGTGCCTTGCTTAAGTTTCGGGGAACTTCCTAGGTGTACTAAGGCATCACATAGTGCCTCAAGTCCTTAGACTTGCCTAGGTCACTTGTGTACTAAGCTTTCACCTTAAACCCTCATCAAGAAAGAACTAGGTTATCACTTGAACCTCAAGTAATCATGCCTCGGCTACAAGTGTACTAAACCTTCACTCAAGGCACATACTTATCCACCGTTACTTGGTTCACACTAGTGGAGTAGTAATGATCATGGTTGGACTCACAATTCCTAGGTCCTAAAGGACCCACTAGATGCACCAAGGTTTCCTCATTGAGGTTTTGGGGCCGGAGGCACAACTGAGCTCTCGACTGGTGCTAAACCTTCCACCCTACCTAAGGGTGTATTATTGTGGCCCATTAACTAGGTTTCTCACAAGTTGCATTTTCCTTCATAAAATGTTGAGAAACCCCTAAATCATGGGAGTGTTTTGGGAGTTCTAGAGTGCCATTGTACAACTACAACCCTTAGGCACCCTTAGGACCATCCTTGCCCTCCCTCGAATCCTCTTTCAAAAAGATGAAAAAACTATTGCTGAATATGCCTCTAGGGCCTAGGTGCTAGGAGCACTCAGCTCCACAGCACTGAAAATGCAGCCTGGGTGCTATAGCTCCACATGGTGCCTAGGTGCTAGGATCTCATGCCTTGAACCCGGAAAACACACTCCTAAGCCTCTTTGGAGGCTTTATATGGCTTCAAGGCAACCTAGGGACACCTCCAATCACCATATACCTATTAAAAAACTTGGATAGGTCATAAATACACCATCAAAAACATCCTATGATGCATCAAAACATCACACAAACCTTAAATTCAAGCTTAGTCCACCATGAACATACTTGGGCTCAATCAATGCCATTGACAAAATTATTTGATTTCATTAAGCAACAATACTCAAATAGCATCAATTGAACATGAAACCTTAAATCCCTTACGTCAATTTCAAGTCATAAGCAAGAATCAAGCAATTCTTCACCAAGAACAAACTTCCAAAAACTTCTACCCAAGCTCCAAGCAAACCAAAGGAAATGACACCAAATTACTAAATACTAACCAAAACCCAAGCTTCAAATCATCAAATATACAAAAGGCAAGCAAGAAATCAAAGTTACCAAATCAAAGTTACCTCTTCCCAAAAATAGGAACCTAACTAGAAAACATGGAAAACAACTTCAAATCACAAACCAACCTTGACACAAGCTACCCGAGGCATATATAACCCTTGGGCCTTCAAATTCCTCCAAGAACATTTGATTTTGAGCAAGAATTGAAGGTCAAACGGATAGGAGAAGCTTAGACTCGGGCTTGGGATGAAATGGATAAAAAATGGCAGCCACAACTCACTTTACCATGTTTTAAAGCCTTTTAAAACACTAAGCCACCAAACTTTGTTAAAAATTACAAAAAGCCCCTTCGATAAATAGTAACCAAAGTCAAAACTTGGTCAAATCTTGTTTACTTATGCTAATCTTGTGTTTAAAGTAAGGGTTGGGTTTTAAAACTCATTTTTGACTATCGGGAATTGGTTTGACACTTCAGGATGTAAAATTATGATTTTACCCCTGAGCCTCTTTTGGTCCCATAAGGTCCTCGGAACTTAGTAAACCTCGTCTAACATACTTAATCTTGCCTAGCTAGATTGAAATAAGGTATTTAACTAGGAATTTAATTTACTTTACCTCCTGCAGTCAAGCTTCCCACTAGGAAGGATGTAACATTCTTCCCACCTCGAAGAATTTGGTCCTCTAAATTTAATCTCCCCACGTTAGGGATGCAATCCTAGGATATAGTGCCAACGTATCTTGAACAAAACTACCAAAGGGAGTCAATTCCATAACAACTCTTTTGGCACTTTAATCGGGTCTGGTCTTGTATAGGTACTATGGCTAGTGCCGTACTTTTTGCTCAAACTGAACAACAAACTAAGAACTACCATCTGTTCTCGCCACCATTGCCTGACCTTCCGCCGCCTAAACTACCTTAGTGTAATTTCACTCTTGAAGACTAGGGTATGGTCTTTTACTACCCATCACATGTAGTGCTACTGAGGGGCATCTGACATCTCAAGTTGTCCTAGTGAAACCAGTGACCACAATTCTTCAACACCAAGCCCTGCACTTGAGCTTCTTATTGCAAGTTAGCATAGCGAGTTTTGAAAACTTGTCCACTAACCTTACGTTGATAGTTACTTACTTAAAGCTTGGCACTGACCACCTTCCTCCTCTTTATCCTTTGTGCCAAACACACCAGTGTAAGCTAACTTCACAAGTTAAACTTTTCCTTTAACACTCATATTGAAAAAGACCTACTCTAGGTTTGGCACCTAATGTCTCTGTACCAAACCATTTAGTGCAAGCTAGCTTAACGAGCATACGGCTCATCCACTATCTTTCACACAGTCAATTCGTCACTTTAGATTTAGTACCCGACAACTCCCAACAATTACTCAACTAAGTGTGCCACTAGTGAACTATGGGCTAACTACATACACCACTAGCACCTTAAGGCATACTCCGCTTTAAGCTCCACTATACTCTAGGGCTTTTCTGAATGAGTGAACCACTGAGTGTTGCAAGTCCTGGACCACCCTAGAGTATGAGTATTCCAATGCTCCCCTCAAAATGCAACTATGCAATGGGCATACTGGTGTACTGAGCAAGAGACCTATGCACCACCTGAGCATTATGATCCTACTACCCTCACTACTCTGGAGTTTCTTACACCTGCATGCCTACTAGAGAAAACTTCTCTGGCACAGGTGCCAAGACCTCCAAGTAGCTAGCAGCACTAGTGCCTTGTGCATGCTCCCTTGGCTTAAGCCTCATAGCACCCAGTGATTAAGTTACCGACATGCTACCCAAGCCGAAGGTGTTACCCCCTCTGGGGTAGTCTAGTTATGGTGCCAAAACTGTGCATTTAAACTCCCAGGTTTGGTGTGTCCTGTAGGTCATCAGAACAACACCCCTAGTGTACATACTCAAGTGACCCTCTTGAGCACTATGTAAATATATGCATATTGGTCTAACCATAACACACATATTTACATTTATGCACACTATGGCAGCTAAAAATGAAAACACTAGTAGAAGTCTTAGTTTTGGCTTCCACACATTAGGCAACCTTGTTAAGTTCTAGTGGCCAGCTATTGCACCTGTAACTTCCACTAATAAACTGTATCATTCTAGCCTCATACCCCCATGTTTTGTTTGCTCCATCATCAAGTAGAGACTTAGAGAAAACCAAGGATTTTTTTTTTACATCAATAGTCCACCTATGGACCAAGTTATTGATTTTTTAAGTTGGTCACAAAATTCTGACCAAATGAACAGTAACAAACTCAGCCAACTTTACAACATCATATCTTTGGCTACAGCACTCTAAATCCAGAAATTTCAAATTCCAGTTAACCCTATATATTTCCTCTAGGTGTGGTTAAACTTTTATACCAATATTCGTTCTACACAAGGAGATATTAAGTTTAGGTCCATAGTTAAAATTCTAGCAACTTTTGGACCATTTTGCCCATACAATTTTTCCAAACCATGCAAACACTTCATTCACAAGGGGAAAGCCTCCAAGGCTATCCCATATATGTCCATTACACATGGAATTAAATTCCCTTTCTTTTAACAACTTTATGTGGCCAAAACAGAATTTACAAGTAAGCAGCCCATCATTCACACTTAGGCAGCTTTGCACCACATCACTTACATAGCCAAAACATTACTCAAATGTTCACATACTTGTCTCATTTTACATACACTACATGTACATGAATACATGCACTACAATATGGTTTAACTCAGTGAAATACGCACCCTAGGTTACAGGAGGTCCTGAGACACAATGGACTCTAAAAACAGGATGCTGGACAGCTGCTGCACAACACAATAAGTACCACCATTAAAAATACCAAATGTGCTCCTAAAATCACCAAAATTTCCAGATCATAACTAGACATATGGAAGTTCATGTAGCTGAAATTTCAGATTAAAACTCAAAATACAATGGTTAGTTTGAAGGTGATCTTTCAGCTGGACCTGAAATAACAGAATTGAGGGGAGTAAGTTTCATTGAGAAACTTAGTAAGGGTAGCACTTGGATTCACTAGGCAATGTAACCATCATTAAAGCCTGTATCCAAAGACACTAAAACAAAAAAACCACAATGCATATATACAAGATATAGCAACCAAATGCAGCAGCCAAACACAAACAACAAACACATGAAATGTGGCAGTAGCATATACCATAGGTTAGTCCATAAAACACATAATAAACATAACCAAATCACTATGGCAGCCCTCCTCAGGCTAATGCTTGGTCTTATGAAGATTTTAACACTAGTTAGTACTAACTTTGGGCTCTAGAAACCCTCATTTCACTGCCATCTTTGTGCACTTCACACTAGGTCACAAAACCTTCAATAAGTGAACTCCCCTCACTAAGCTTGGTTCATCAAGCTCATGGCTGTCTTCCAAGCTTAGCCCTAGCTCCATGGTTGCTTGAAAAAACAGAAAACAACCCATGAGAGCAAGAGAACCCTTACCAAAGTGGGTAGGCTGAAATCAAGCTTGATCCTTGAAGTATGCAAGAAATAGCTCTAGTTTGCTTCCAATTGCTTCCTTTTGCCTTCAATTTCAATCAATTGCAAGTTTGAAGGTGTGGTGGATATGGAGGAAGTATGGCTGTATTCTTGGGATTGGGGAGGACAAAAATGAGAGAGGGATAAGTGATTTGGCCACTTAAATGGCCTCAAATGAGCTTAAGGGCACCAAAACACACTTAACAAGTTTAACCTTGCTTTATGCCATTTTCCTTCTTACTAATTATGGTTTCTTTGTCTTAAACTCATTGGTACACATGTGAGCAACATTTTTGACTAATTATCAAGTCTTGGCTGCCTCCCCCAAGGTGGGATAACCCCAAAATTCCACCCTTAGACTTAAGTCAAAAGCTTGAACACCTTAAGGTTTACACTAGGACATTTAGGTCCTTATTGCCTTCAGTGTTTCCTTTGTCCAAACTTGTCTTCCATGAGTAATTTGGTCCTTCAATAGCCCTTTCATATCATTTATATCCTTCCCATAACTCTCCAAGTCTCTTTCTTGAGAGTTTTGCAATTGAGTACCAGAATTTCCAAAACCTTACAAAAAAAGTCCGTAGGTTGCTTGACAAACAATGAATCGTTAAGGCTTTTCTTGGGGGCCAAGTTACCAACTTGGAACAGTTTTAAGGAGGTATTGATCATCCCTTTTACCCCCCACACTTCAATCACTATGGTGAGAATTATACAATATAATGGTTTTTAGCCATTATGACACACTTGTAATTCTCCCATTTTGTGAGGCGGTAACAAAAGGTCTTGTTGCTTCAGGTGCTCCTCTCGGAGTATCCTAGGTGCCCGAAGCCTACACAATAAGTTTCTCCATTTCCCTACACTCAAAGCCCAACCCATTACACGTAAGATTTGCTTCTTGCATGCATCCTTAGTACACTTACTTCCTAGCCATCAATACTCACTCTATGCTTGAAGCACTTATGGGGTCCTTAGTTGAGTTACAAGGTACTACCTAATCCTAGGCCAACTAGGCATCCTTGGCTTGGCAGCTGACTAGACAGCTCAGCCTCATTCACTAAGCTTTGACATGCCTTTAGCCTTACTCAAGACCCTAACTAGCTCGTAGGCCTCTTGACCTCTAACATTGTCAAGCGACCCCTTAACAACCATTCATCACTTAGCCTATGGTTACAAAGAACCATCTCCATCTTCCATACTTAACTACCATACCATGACTACATTGTATCATTCTCGAGTCGAAATGATGCACTCGTGGCTTTTGCCACATCAACTTACCTTCTTGGTGGGAGAGCCAATTTCACCACCACTTCAATTAACTATCGAGAGCTGGTTAGCCATGTAAAATATCTTGAGTGGCTCATCTGTGGTAAATTCACTTAATGCACCCGTTAGCCTTTAACCAATCTCGCAAGTCACTAGCCCTTCCTTTACAAGGCACTAAGGTCAAGTGAGTTACTCTAACTTTAGGCTTAAAACTAGCTTAACCAAAACCCTCACTGACTAGGGTTCCAGTGAACACAATAACTACTAGAGTCATTACACAACATGTAAGCACAACTATACCTGTACTAGACCTGGCACTTCTGTTTGCCAAGCCATAAGAACTAGGTGGGAGATTACTTCTCACTTTGGCTACTTGTGAGTCAACTCTCAATCAGTCATGGTGAACTCTACCTCACTGGCACTCATCAAACACTAACCCAAAGGGTTAAAGGCACAACATCCTTCTTCTAACATAACCTGATCATTTTCGACTTGATAGTCCAATATTTTACTAACTTATTGGCATTCAATTGTAGCAACATATGATCCCTATTACTTCCTTGACTCCACTCAGGACTTAGTCTTTAACCTACTCGACGAGCTTCACTAGCGGAGTCTTTTTTCTTCCACAAGTCATCTAAGTGGCCTTTAACCTCATTTAACCTTAAGAGGATGACCATAAGCCATATGTGATCCCTTAGTCCATGGCAGTCAATTCTATTGCTTAGGCTTTCCCACTACCTTCTGATGGTTGAGAAAAACACTAGCAATAACTTTACTCCGACTGGCTCAACCTTAGGGTATACAGCTTATGGATGAATAAACCTACCCATCCATTTACCCCTGGATGAGTTCTTTGCTCGTTGCTTCCTTCCACAGTTACCTCTTGCATTCAATGGTTAGAAATAAAATAAAAACTTACCTACTTAGCTTTTCAACATCTGATTGAATTGCTTCATTGCTTGGTGACTCTAAGGAACTCATCCGTTCAACTCACTAGTCATTCTTCATCAACTAGGCCACTGAACTAACTCATTCAAGAAGACAACCTATGAAATCTTAGAACATTTCTAGCCTAAGGCATTTAAGCCTCTACCTAAGTAGGTTCTCACACTAGCAAGTGGGTCATAGGGTTTCGGGTATCGCCCAATCCTTAGAGCATCTTTAGGTCCTAATGCACAAGGGTTAGCCCTTAACCTCGCCTAAAACTACCACCCAACAAGCCAAATAAAACTATGCTAGCAACTGATGCCAAAAATTACCAAGTAGGTGACAAACTACTAGTGAGAGGGTAAGGACTTACCTCACACTAGCCATGCACTGCCGATGAGTTCAGTACGGCTACTAGTTGCACCTGGCTAGTGGCTGCCTTTGACCACTTGACTAATCGAAGCAAACGTTCAAACTATTACTCTGGTGCACTAGGCTGACTTATTCTAGCAATAACTATCGAGGACAAGCTTTCTAGGCTGCCTTTGACGACTTGACCATGTGCTTGTCACTCGGTAAGCACATCCTCAGCTTCTTTCTGGTAGCCTAATCCATCCACATTGGTGGGTTCAACCCTTATAACTTAAAGAGTAATCTACCCAGTTCAACAGTACTCCCTACCTTAGAGATTTTCATAGCTTCCTAGTCCTACGGATCTTGTGGCCTACCTCGTGTTGAGGTTCAAAAACAACTTCTTAGGATGGTGGTCACATCCTAAGTACCTACTCCAAGGTGTTCCTTACACCTCAGAACAAGTCAAGTCACCTGCCCCAGTGATGCCACGTTAGACTACTAGGACCCATTCTCAGACCTTTAGCGTCCAAATTACAGCTAACCTAGTTTCATCATTGCAACCTACAGCTAAAGCCAAACGACAACTTACAGATGTTGGTTAGTACTAACTACACTAGCACATGGATCATATCCTAGTTCTCAGTTTCTAGCCTCCAATGTCTATGAACTGGACTCTAATACCAAACTGATCGACCCCTCATAGCCCTGCCCAGGATGCCTATAAAAACAAGTCTCATGCTGGTTGCAGTGGCTAATTAATTATTTGCACCCAGGTTAAAACTTCATGCTACTAGTTATTTAACGTAAGAACGCAATTATGCATGCAAGAGTTCCGTTGACTTGAGCAAGTAGAAAAAAAAACATAAAACATTTATATAGCCTAGGCATTTCCTTAAAATCCAACACTCAAATAGTGAAAGCATACAAACTCATTATAGCATCAACATTAATCCTACACATAATTAACCACGTGTGGGCATTTAAACAATGGTAGACTATGCCCTATAACCAAAGGCAACCCTATAGTCTGTAACTTTATTCATACACATTGGAGGCCACTAACATACAAAAATACATATACAAGACCAATACTCTTGAGATGCAATCAACTAGCTCCACCTTACATGAGAGATCTTAGTGGCAAGCCTCAATGATCCTCCACGTGCTCACTAGCCTTTGTGTCCAAGAAAACTATAGTTAGTACAATAACAACTTAGCTATCAAGTAGCCAAATAACTAGAATCTCAAGGATTCTCAAAGCACTATAATCGTAATGGAAACTACCATGACAATTCTAAATGATTGTCGGGTCCATAAACCTCAATATTTGCATAACATGAAACTAAGGGAGTAAGAATCTTATGATTCTCAATAAAGGATCTTTAACCTACAAGGAAAACACTAAGGACAACATATATATATATATGAATATGTAATTTGTTGTCAGCTCATATAGCATGAAGTTAAACCTATGTACATATATTTCAGTCCTTTGGGACTTGTCCTCTACTTAGCCCTTAAACTACAAGCCAAAGCCTTGTCTACTGCAAGCATTGCTTACTAACCTAGGTAGTGAAATTCATCACTAGTTCTAACCTACCTTATGTTGTATAGGTGAACATTGTGGATGGCCCTCACTTTAGTTTCGGGGATGAAGCCTCCACATAGTGCTTCAAGTCCTTACACTTGCCTAGGTCACTTGTGTACTAAGCTTCCACCTTAAACCCTTACCAAGAGGGCACTAGGTTTTGACTTGCATGTCAAGTAATCATGCCTTGGCTACAAGTGCACTAAACCTTTACTCAAAGAACATACCTATCCACCATTACTTGGTTCACACTAGTGGAGTAGTAGCAATGATCATGGTTGGACACATAATTCCAATGTCTTTAAGGACCCACTAGGCGTACTAAGGTTTCCTTGTCGAGGTTTTGGGCTTGGAGGTAGAACTGAGCTTTCAACTGTGCTATACCTTCCACCTTACCTAATGGTGTATCATTGTGGCCTGTTAACTAGGTTTTTCATAAGTTACATTTTCCTTCATAAAACATTGAGAAACCCCTAGATCATAGGAGAGTTTTGGGAGTTCTAGAACACCATTGTACAACTACAACTCTTAGGCACCCCTAGGACCATCCATGCCCTCCACCAGGTTCCTCTTTCAAAAAGATGAAAAATTGTTGCTAAATAGGCCTTTAAGGCCTAAGCGCCACTAGGGCACAGGCACTAAGAGCACTATGGGGCCTAGGTGCCAGAAGCACATAGCTCCATAGTGCTGAAAATGCACCCTAGGTGCTGCTGTTAGTGTTGTGCCCAAAAAGCCAATCATGAGATGATTGTATTTTTGCACATTGATTCATGATATTTTATTGAGGCATTAATCAAACAATTATGTTTGTTGTTTTGTTTCTGCGTAAATTAACAAACATAATCGTAAAATGATATTCTTAAACGTCCCTAGTCTAGTATTATTGTGGAGCGGGTTGCAATAATACATAATGACTAGCATATGTGGAGACTAATATGAGATATGTAGTCTACATATGGGTACAAGTTGGAGAACTTCTGTACTGGACCGACCCACCATGAGAACACTACATGGATCATTATATGAGTGTCATAAGTGATTCTCATAGTGATCATGGTATATGTAGTCCTTCGACCTAAGATCATCAAGGTTCCCTACATGTGAGTCACATACTTTGATACTTTCCTTTGTTGCTCGTAACTGAGTGAACTTGAAGGAGGTCATTGGGTATGTCACATATCATGCGGAGGGATTTGTATGATCAAGATGGGATTTGTCCCTCCTATGTAACGGGAGTGATATCTTCGGGCCCCTTGATAGAGTGAGACTTAGAAAATGCATGGCCATGCTCGGATGAGTTGATATACGATATCAATGTCATCAGTTTAAGTTGGTCTACTCGGTAATCAAGAAACCAAAGATTGGGCTATACGAGAGTGACACATTCCATGTCTCGTGCTTAGTCTTGATATCTTGGACAAAGGGACAATGGCATATATCGGTGATGATCATAAAGGTTTAGTCGATTCACCGACAATCTTGTCACTTGGGTAGCAATGATGTGTTGCTAGACACCGCTCATTGCTTATGATCATAAATGTGATTTATGATCATTGCCAACATGGCAAGAGCCTATTGGGTCGCACACATAGAGCTATTTGGATCATTAGAGTGCATGGGCTAATTATTTGGGTTATGGTTTCACTTTAATTTCGTATTAATAATGGGCCCAAGAGTTGAGCCATTATTAAGCCTGAAATTAAATCCTAATTGGATTAGGGCTTTGAAACCCATTAGGCCTGGAAGTTGAGTTTCACTATAAATACAACTTTTAAGTGAGAAATTCGCAGGTCTCCTTGCCCTAGCCTCCAAAAAGGACAGCCACACTCTTCTCTTGCAATTCCTTGGAGGACGCAAGCTAGCACTGCGAGCGCAAGAGAAACACATCTGTCCGGGACGTGGTGGAAGCGTGGTGATCCCGAGAGGCTCGTGTGGATACCATAGAGAGCCTGAACACGTCAACTGTTCAGGTTTTGTGATTCGACTCTACAGTTGAGTGAGAGATCTCAACCGAAAATTAGGTATGAAAATTTTTGAACACCCGGTTTACCCCGTTTCACTTGGATCCTGGAGGGTTTCGGTTAAATTCCACTGCACTGTTTGGCTCCCGAAACCCATCAGTGGTATCAGAGCTACTGGTGAAACCCTAAATCGGGAGTTGAGTGTTGAATCGCATGATGCTATGTGTTCGGTTGCTTTTCGGCCATGATTAATTAGATTGATTCATGATGCATGAAACTGGAACTCGTAATGAACATATGAGATATATGAAGAAACGACACAAATTGGTTAATGAGATTAATCTCAAATTGAATGGTATGAGATACCTATATGGATTAGGATTCTTGCAATAGTTGCAGAAACCCTAGCTTGGTTCGGATTCAGCCTGTTCAGGCACTGAAAGTAAGGTATTTTTGGTGGCTCGAATAGAGGAGTCTCGGGTGCCTACTTGCTCAAAATAGAAGATTTCGGGCTAAGCAATTGTAAGAAAATTTTTTGCGCAGGGGGGCGCTGCCCCCCACGCCCCCCGCAAGGGCGGCTCCCCTTGACCTCGTCCGCTGACCGGTCAGCGGAACCACCGCCCACTGACCGGCCAGCGGGACCGCCGTATGCGAAGCGCCACATAAATAAAAACTGGTTAATCAACGCACGAAAATTGGCATGCATCTTTGTTGAATGAGATTTGACATGATATGCTGATTGGTGTTTGAAGCATGGTGCATGGTTATAGCCCTTGATTGGTTGTACTTGTAAATACGGCCTGCGAGTCGTGCCTTTTCTTATCACTCTCATTGTACATTCTCTTCTCACCTTACTCCCCTCGAATGTAACTCGAGGTTTCTATTATTGATGTAATGGTGCATTATGGGATCATCCAAGGTGGTATGTCTAAGGATCATCCAAGGAGGTATGTCCAAGGAGATGACAACAAAAGGGCAGCCAAGAAAGGAAGAGAAGGAGCTTGTGAAGACTCTTTTCTTTTCTTAGGCTTTTATGATATTCTCATTGGCTTGAGAATATCGCATAGTTTGGGCTATAACCATGTCACGTTTACTTTCTTGTAAGCATGAGATGCATGTTTTATATTTGTATGTGATGCATGTATAAGACAACCGGAGATAACAAATTGGTGAGATCAAAAGAAAAAATCCCTCAAACAAATATTAAGTCATTAAATGTGATGCCTTCCAAATGTTGGCACTCGTCAAGACTTTGATCAACATTAGGTGGGTTTGCCAAAGCAAAGCACCTATGTTCATCTTGGTAAGGCGCGATGGGATAATAGTGATATCCAAACTGCTAACTTTGGGTTCGACTTAACTAAGTCATCCTAATAGGATTAGGGACTTAGAGGCATAGAGTTGGGCTTAAGCTCATGAGATGAGCTTGGACAAGTGTTGTTCACCCAACTATCCAAGAGTTGCATAAGATGCAATTGGCAAGGAGTTGCCTACCTAAATAGCTGTAACTTGAGAGAAAAGCCAAAGCTGACTCAGGTTGTGGTCAAATATGGATCTTGGCCCACTAGAATACCTTAGCGCCGAGGTGTTCCGAAATAATATCGAGGGTTATTATTTTGAGGAAAATAGTGGGAGTATCGTTTAATAAAAGTCCTTATTAAATGAATTAAAATACATGACTCTTACACTGCATATTTACTGTTGTAGATAACCATGGCACAAAACACATCGACACTTTCGTTGCGATTGATCCTTGAGAAGGAAAAACTAAATGGGACCAACTTTCTCAAATGGTACCGAAACTTGAGGATAGTCCTCAAACAAGAGAGAAAGGCTTATGTCCTAGAGCAGCCCATTCCGAATGAGCCTGCTGCCACTGCTCCAAGAGCTGAAAGGGATGCTCACAAGAGGCATTCTGATGATGCTTTGGATGTTGCATGCCTCATGCTTATTACCATGGAATCTGAGCTTCAGAAGCAACATGAGAACATGGGGGCGTTCGATATGATCGAACATCTCAAAATGCTTTTCCAAGAGCAAGCTAGGCATGAGAGGTTTGAGACCTCTAAGGCATTGTTTCAGTGCAAGATGTCTGAGGGAAGTCCCGTGGGTCCTCATGTGCTCAAGATGATTGGGTACATTGAGAATCTTGAGAATTTGGGATTTGCTCTTCAGAAAGAGTTGGCTATTGATGTAGTCTTGCAATCGTTGCCTGAAAGCTACAGTCAGTTCGTCATGAACTATAACATGAACGACCTTGACAAGTCCCTCCCTGAATTGCTCAACATGTTGAGAACTGCTGAGCAAAACCTTAAGAAGGCTAAGCCCATTTTGATGGTTCAAAAGGGCAAGGGAAAGGGAAAAGCCAACAAGAAGAAGGATAAAGCTAATGGAAAGTCCAATGCTAATTCTTCTTCAGCTGCACTGAAACCAAAGGGTGGTGTGGCAAAGGAAGGGGAGTGCTTCCATTGTAAGCAACCTGGACACTGGAAGCGCAATTGCAAGCTCTATCTTGAAGAACTTGCTAAGGAAAAGGGAAGTAAGACTTCCACTTCAGGTATTTTTGTTATAGAGGCTAACTTTTCTACTTCCTCATCTTGGGTATTGGATACTGGATGTGGATCTCACATTTGTGCAAATGTGCAGGATCTAAGTAGAAGTAGAAGATTGGCCCGAGGTGAAGTGGACCTACGTGTTGGAAATGGAGCAAGGGTTGCTGCCTTAGCCGTAGGGACTTATGTTCTCACTTTACCTAGTGGATTAGTTTTAGAATTAGACAACTGCTACTTTGTGCCTACTATTAGTAGAAATTTGATTTCTGTTTCTTGTTTGGACAAGAAAGGTTTTTCATTTATAATAAAGGACAAATGTTGTTCTATTTATTTGAATGAAATCTTTTATGGTAGTGCTCAACTTAGCAATGGGTTGTATGTTCTAGACCTCGAAGATCCAATCTATAATGTGAATACCAAGAAGGTCAGATTAAATGATTCAAACCCGACCTATCTCTGGCACTGTCGCTTGGGCCATATAAATGAGACCCGCATATCCAAGCTCCATAAGGATGGACTCTTGGACTCATTTGATTTTGAATCATATGAGACATGTGAGTCATGTTTGTTGGGCAAGATGACCAAAGCCCCATTCACAGGGCAAAGTGAAAGGGCTAATGACTTACTAGGACTCATACATAGTGATGTATGTGGCCCTATGTCTACACAAGCTAGAGGAGGTTTCCAATACTTCATTACTTTCACTGATGACTTTAGCAGATATGGCTATGTGTATCTTATGAGACACAAGTCAGAATCCTTTGAAAAGTTCAAAGAATTCAAGAATGAAGTAGAGAATCAACTCGGGAAGAGTATCAAAGTGCTTCGATCAGATCGAGGTGGAGAGTACTTGGATCGAGAATTCCTTGACTATCTGAAGGAGTGTGGTATAGTATCACAACTCACTCCACCAGGTACACCTCAATGGAATGGTGTATCTGAAAGGAGAAATCGAACTCTGTTAGACATGGTTCGCTCTATGATGAGTCAAGCTGACCTTCCAAACTCCTTTTGGGGACATGCTCTAGAGACAGCCGCTTTTACACTAAACCGAGTTCCATCTAAATCGGTTCAAAAGACACCATATGAGATATGGAGTGGGAGGCGTCCCAATTTGTCTTTTATGAAGATTTGGGGCTGTGACGCTTATGTGAAACGTCAATCCTCTGACAAACTAGGGCCCAAATCTCAAAAATGCCTTTTTGTTGGGTATCCCAAAGAAACAAAGGGTTACTATTTCTACAATCCTTCTGAGCAAAAAGTGTTTGTTGCTCGAACTAGTGTCTTTTTAGAGAAAGAGTTTATCTCTAAAGAAACTAGTGGGAGGAAAGTAGAACTTGAAGAAATTCAAGAACAACAAGGAGACATCGAACCTGAAATGGAACCTGAACAGACACCACAAGATGTTGTGGTTCAAGAGTCTGTTCCTGTAGCACAGAGCCCACGTAGGTCTGGTAGGATTCGGCGTGAGCCTGAGAGATATGGATTTCTCGTGACTCACACTGGTGATGTGATGCTCATGGATCAGGATGAGCCCACAACCTACCAACAAGCTATGTCAGGGCCTGACTCTGAGAAGTGGCTAGTGGCCATGAAATCCGAGATGGAATCCATGTATGAAAACCAAGTATGGACTTTGGTTGACCCACCTGAAGGGGTAAAACCCATAGGGTGCAAATGGGTTTTCAAGAAGAAAACTGACATGGATGGTAATGTGATTACCTTTAAGGGACGATTGGTTGCAAAAGGTTTCAAGCAAATTCATGGTATTGACTATGATGAAACTTTTTCACCAGTTGCTATGCTTAAATCCATCCGAATTTTGTTTGCTATTGCTGCACACTATGATTATGAGATATGGCAAATGGATGTCAAAACTGCATTCCTAAATGGAAAGCTACTTGAGGATGTGTACATGACACAACCTGAGGGTTTTGTCACTCCTGAGAATGCCAATAAAGTGTGCAAGTTGCAAAGGTCCATTTATGGACTGAAGCAAGCTTCTCGAAGTTGGAATCTTCGTTTTGATGAAGCAATCAAAGAGTTTGGTTTTATCAAAAATGAAGATGAACCTTGTGTCTACAAGAAGGTTAGTGGGAGCGCTATTGTCTTCTTGGTGTTGTATGTAGATGACATACTACTCATCGGGAATGACATTCCTGAGCTACAGTCTGTGAAGACTTGGCTGGGGAAATGTTTCTCTATGAAGGACTTGGGTGAAGCAGCCTATGTGTTAGGCATCAGGATCTATAGAGATAGATCTAGAAAGCTTCTTGGCCTAAGTCAAAGTACATATATTGACAAGGTGCTAAAGAGGTTTAGCATGCAAGATTCCAAGAAAGGATTCTTGCCCATGTCACATGGTATCACTCTTTCTAGATCTCAGTGTCCGAGTACACCCGAGGAGAGAGAGCGCATGAGTAAGATTCCATATGCCTCAGCAATTGGATCTATCATGTATGCCATGATATGTACTCATCCCGATGTCTCATATGCTTTGAGCATGACGAGTAGGTACCAATCGAACCCCGGTGAGAGTCACTGGACAGCTGTTAAGAACATCCTTAAGTACTTATGAAGGACTAAGGATGCATTCTTGGTCTTTGGAGGTGAAGATGAGCTCGTTGTAAGGGGTTACACCGATGCAAGCTTCCAATCCGATAAGGATGATTTTAGATCGCAATCTGGTTATGTGTTTTGTATTGGTGGTGGTGCTGTGAGCTGGAAGAGTTCAAAGCAAGAGACAGTAGCTGACTCTACAACAGAATCTGAGTACATTGCCGCCTCTGATGCTGCGAAGGAGGCAGTTTGGATCAAGAAGTTCATCACTGAACTTGGAGTGGTTCCAAGCATTACCGACCCGATAGAGCTCTATTGTGACAACAATGGAGCAATCGCACAGGCTAAGGAACCTCGATCTCACCAGCGATCCAAACACATACTCCGACGCTATCATCTCATCAGGGAGATCATCGAGAGGGGTGATGTAAGGATATGCAGGACTTCGACAGATAGCAACATTGCTGATCCACTGACAAAGCCCCTTACGCAGCAGAAGCATGATAGCCATTCTAGGTCCATCGGTATTAGATACATGGATGATTGGCTTTTAGTGCAAGTGGGAGATTGTTAGTGTTGTGCCCAAAAAGCCAATCATGAGATGATTGTATTTTTTGCACATTGAGTCATGATATTTTATTAAGGCATTAATCCAGCAATTATGTTTGTTGTTTTGTTTCTACGTAACTTAACAAACATAATTGTAACCCTAGAATAATGATATTCTTAAACGTCCCTAGTCTAGTATTATTGTGGAGCGGGTTGCAATAATACATAACGACTAGCATATGTGGAGACTAATATGAGATATGTAGTCTACATATGGGTACAAGTTGGAGAACTTGTGTACTGGACCGACCCACCATGAGAACACTACATGGATCGTTATATGAGTGTCATAAGTGATTCTCATAGTGATCATGGTATATGTAGTCCTTCAACCTAAGATCATCAAGGTTCCCTACATGTGAGTCACATACTTTGATACTTTCCTTTGTTGCTCGTAACTGAGTGAACTTGAAGGAGGTCATTGGGTATGTCACATATCATGCGGAGGGATTTGTATGATCAAGATGGGATTTGTCCCTCCTATGTAACGGGAGTGATATCTTCGGGCCCCTTGATAGAGTGAGACATAGAAAATGCATGGCCATGCTCCGATGAGTTGATATACGATATCAATGTCATCAGTTTAAGTTGGTCTACTCGGTAATCAAGATACCAAAGATTGGGCTATACGAGAGTGACACATTCCATGTCTCCTGCTTAGTCTTGATATCTTGGACAAAGGGACAATGGCATATATCGGTGATGATCATAAAGGTTTAGTCGATCCACCGATAATCTTGTCACTTGGGTAGCAATGATGTGTTGCTAGACGCCGCTCATTGCTTATGATCATAAATGTGATTTATGATCATTGCCAACATGGCAAGAACCTATTGGGTCGCACACATAGAGCTATTTGGATCATTAGAGTGCATGGGCTAATTATTTGGGTTATGGTTTCACTTTAATTTCGTATTAATAATGGGCCCAAAAGTTGAGCCATTAGTAAGCCCAAAATTAAATCCTAATTGGATTAGGGCTTTGAAACCCATTAGGCTTGGAAGTTGAGTCTCACTATAAATATAACTTTTAAGTGAGAAATTCACAGGTCTCCTTGCCCTAGCCTCCCAAAAAGGACAGCCACACTTTTCTCTTGCAATTCCTTGGAGGACGCAAGCTAGCACTGCGAGCGCAAGATAAACGCATCTGCCGAGACGTGGTGGAAGCGTGGTGATCCCGAGAGGCTCGTGTGGATACCGTAGAGAGCTTGAACACGTCAATTGTTCAAGTTTTGTGATTCGACTCTACAGTTGAGTGAGAAATCTCAACCAAAAATTAGGTATGAAAATTTTCGAACACCCGGTTTACCCCGTTTCACTTGGATCCTGGACGGTTTCAGTTAAATTCCGCTGCATTGTTTGGCTGCCAAAACCCAACAGCTGCAACCCCACATGGTGCCTAGGCACCAAGACCCCATGCCCATGATCCTGGAAAACACCTTCCTATGCTTCTTTGGAGGCTTCTTATGGGTTCACGGCAAACTAGGGACGCCTCTAATCACCATATACCTATAAAACAACTTGCAGAGGCCGCAAATACACCATCATAAACATCTTATGATGCATTAAAACATCACACAAACATCAAATTCAAGCCTATCCACCATGAACATACTTGCCCTCAATCAATGCCATTCACAAAACTACTTGATTTCATCAAGCAACAACACTTAAATAACGTCAATTGAATGTGAAACCTTAAATCCTTTACCTTAATTTCAAGTCACAAGTAAAAATCAAGCAATTCATCACCAAGAACAAACTTCCAAAAAGTTCTACCTAAGTTCCAAGCAAACAAAAGGAAATGGCACCAAATCACTAACGACAAACCAAAACCCAACCTTCAAATCATCAAATATACAAGAGCCAAGAAAGAAATCAATGTTACCTCTCGCCAAAAATAGGAACCCAGCTGGAAAACATGGAAAATGACTTCAAATCACAAACCAACCTTGAAACAAGCTACCCAAGGCATATATGACCCTTGGGCCTTCAAATTTCTCCAAGAACACTTGATTTTGGGCAAGAATTGAAGGTGAAATGAAGAGGAGAAACTTAGACTCGGGTTTGGGATGAAATAGATAAAAAATGGCAGTCACAACTAACTTTACCATGTTTCAAAGCCTTTTCAAACACTAAGCCACCAACATTTGTTAAAAATTACAAAATGCTCCCTTCCCTAAATAGTAACCAAAGTCAAAACTTGGTCAAATCATGTTTACTTATGGTAATCTTGTGTTTAAAGCAAGGGTTGGGTTTTAAAATTCATTTTTACTCTTTGGACTTAAACCAAGACTTCAAGATGCAAAATTACTATTTTACCCCTGAACCTTTTTTGGTGCCATAAGCTCCTCAAAACTCAATGAACCTTATCTAACATACTTAATCTTGCCTAACTAAGATGAAGTAAGGTATTTAATGTAGAATTGAATTTACTTTAGCTTCTACAGTCAAGCTTCCCAGTAGGAGGGCCGTAATAGTTCCATTGTTAGCAACCATCACCCTTGGGCATCCAAACTGGCAAATAATGTTTTTCCAAGATGAACTTCTACACTTCTCTTGCCAATATAGTGGCCAAAGGTTGAGCCTCGACCCTCTTGGTGAAATAATCAACATCTACTGCATAGTACTTGACTGCAGTTGGGGCCGTAGGCATGTGCCTTATGAAGTCAATGCCCTATACTACAAATGGACAAGGATAACTTATCAAAGTTATAACTTCGGATGGCACTTGCTATATCAGAGAGTGATGCTGACACTTATCACAACTTTGTACCAAGGTTCAAGTGTTTTTACGGATAGTCAGCTGAAAGTACCCTTGCCAAAGAAGGACTTCAGCGAGTGCATTAGTTCTGATGTAGGATCTGCACATTCCTTCATGTACTTCCTTCTTATTTTCTCTACCTCATCTTCCCAGATGCACTTTTTCAATGGGTTGGAATAGCCTTGCCTATATAACTTTTTTCTTAGCAAGAAGTATCTGCCTAATCTCTATCTTACTTTCACTGCCTCCTATGGATCATTAGTTAAAACACCTTTTGTCAAACACTTTTTGAGTGGAGCTCTCCACCCACCCTTGATGACTGCTAGTAGTATGATAGCTATGCTTGGGGTATCTCAAATTTTGGTATGTAGGGGGATTTAGCTCAGAGGTCTGCTTCTATGTTTTCCTTCAGGAGCACCTTCTCTATTTGTACCTTTTCAAACCTTTGAATCAGGTTATTCATGAGGTAGTGGTATTTTCTCAGCTTCGATTCCTTGACCTCATACTCTCCTTTTAACTACCAAACAAGGATTTATTAATCACTACAAATGCATAGAGATTTGATTATAACTTTCTTGGCTAGTTCAAGCCCAGGTATCAGGGGCTTACACTCAGCCACATTGTTTGTTACATGAAAAGAGAATTTGATAGACTTTGTAGCCTACATTCCTTCAGGGCCTCTGAAGACAATTCTTGCTCCTTGATGCTTGGAACTAGATGCCCCATCAGTGAAGAATGACCAATGAAGGTCTTCTTTTTCAAGGGACCTCATGCATCTTCTAGATCTTCCAAAAGTTCAACGATAAAATCTGCTAATGCCTAGGCCTTTATGGCCTTTCTTGGCTCATAGCTGATGTCATATTCTCTGAGTTATTTGCACCACTTGAACAACCACCCATAATGGTTGACATTTTTTATGACATCATTCAAAGGCAAGCTACTTTGGACAATTATCGTATGACCTATAAAGAAAGGCCGAAGTCACATTTTGGCCAGGACCAAAGAGTAAACAGCCTTCTATAAGATTGGGTATCCTACTTTGGCACCCTGTAAGGACTTTCTTACATAGTACACTGGCCATTGCTTCTCGCCTTCTTCCTCTTTGGCATGAACCAAGCTCACCACTTTTTTACTGACAGAGAGGAAGAGTGCAAAGGGTTCTCCTTCCTTTGGTTGCTAAAGTATGGGCAACTTTGCCAACTATTGTTTCAAGTTTTTCCATGCTTATTGGCATTCTTCATTCAACAAGGATTTATCCTTGTCTTGCTTTAACACTTCTTTGCTGGCCTTGGTCAATGCCTTGAAGAAGGGTGGACATTGGTCCCCATAGCATGATAAAAACTTATTGAGTGCGGTTATTTTGCCGGCAAGTCTTTGTATGTCTTTAAGTGTCTTCGACATCCGAGTGTTAAGCAAGGTTTTAACCTTTTCAGGATTAGTGTCAATTCCTCGTTTGAAGACCATGAAGCTAAGGAATTGGCAAGCCTTAACACCGAACATGCATTTACTGGTTTGAGCCATATGGCAAAATTTCTAAGTTGTTGGAAAGTTTCTGTTAGGTTGCCAATGTGATCGTTTGACAACTTGCTTTTAACAATCACATCATCCACATACACTTCCATATTTTACTCAATTTGGCTAGCAAATACTTTGTCCATGACACGCTGGTAGGTTGCCCTAGCATTCTTTAGTTTGAAGGCATTTGGACGTAGCAAAGCATCCTTTCATCGGTGATGAATTATGCTTTTTCTTCCTTGACCGGGTCCATCCAAATATATTGATATCTGCTAAAGGCATCCAACAAACTTAACAAACCATATTCGGCTGTAGAGTCTACATGCCTATTAATTAAAAGTAGAGGGTATGAATCCCTCAGACAAGTCCATAAACATCCAAAGCTTATGACTTTCTTCTTTGGTTGCCATGACAATATAGCTAAGCTAGTTTGGATATTTCATTTCTCTAATTACACCTGCCACCAGGAGTCATTGTATCTCTGTTTTTTTTCAACGAAGTCCCTTTTATTTAGGGTGATATTATGTTTCTTTTGTCGAATGAGTCTAACACCAGAGCTTATTTTAAGACTATGTTGAATTACATTTGGATTTATCCTGGGCATGTCCTTCAGCGAGTAAGCAAATAAGTCTTCATTTGAAAGCAGAAAAGTTACAAGGTTTGCCTTTTCCTCTTGTGGTATGTTTTTTCCAACTTGAGTACTTCGGCTAGGAGTCAATTCTAGATCATCAATTTATACTTTTTATCCCCTATTCTTTCCATCATTTTGGAGGTCATCCTCATTTTCCTAAAGTCTTTCCATATCATGAATGTAATTTTGGAGGGGGACCTTCTATCCTGGACAAACACTTTTCTTACTTCTACCTGGTCAATGAAGATTTTGGGATCCCCTTTGCTTGCTGCGGAGGTCAAGGTCAGGTATTTTACATTTGATCTCATGTGAAGATTACCCAACACTTGCTTGTCGAGGATGGTATTGTACAGGGAAGCGACATCAATGACTATAAGCCTTGTCATGGTTGATGTGAAAAGTTTGGATCCGTCCTTAATTGAGGTTCCTTTTACCATGAATGGTAAGTCAATCCATTCAGGGACGGGGTGTTCCCGTGGAACTATGTTGAATGTGGGGGATGTCATTAGCTTAAGCTTGTACTGAGGAATTCCTACAGAAGGTAATAAATGACCAAACCTGACATCGACATTTGTGCCACTATCGCATAGGACCCGCTTTATGTCCCAATTTCCAACACGGACTGTGATCAGTAAAGGATTATCATGGGCAAATCTAATGAAAGACCCATCGCAATGAATAAACTTCTTTGTAGGGTTGTCAAAGTCCATTAAGGCTATTTCACACCCCTTTCTTTGCCTTTCAACCAAGGGTATACCTGTGGTGATGGTTTGAATTACCCTAGCCAGTGGAGGGGGCTGTCTTCTTGGGCTCTTGTTAGTTTGTTGCCTATTGGAGTGATACTCTTCATCTTCTATCCTTTTTTTTTTCATGTGTATTTGGACATGGAAGCCAAAGATAATGCTGAAGTTCCCCTTACTTGATTAGGAATTCTATATATTTTTTAAATAATAAGCAATCTTCGGTGTCATGGCGATGATCTCGGCGAAAGTAGCAGCACATCTTTATGTTTTTCTTATTTTCAAAGGCCATGGCACTCAAACGCTGGATCATTGCTCCTTGTTTTTTAAGGGCGATCAAGATATTTGACTTGTTGTATTCAAACGTGTAAAGGTTAGTTGCTTCTATCAATTTTTTTGAGGTTAGCAGCTTCCCTCCCCCTGACACCGAGGTTAGTTTAGGACAGCTTTAGTATTCTGATTGTCATACTTTGGTCCACGCATCAAAATTTTTTCAGTAGTCACATGCTGTTCAGCTCTCATATAAAATTCACCCAAGGTTTCAAGCGGTCTTTTGAAAATTCATTGAATAGCTAAGAGTCCTTTTTTAGGGCTATAGTCATCAATAGAATTTGAATTTCTGGCCAAAAATCTGGGACACTTAGGGCTTCCCTATTGAACCTTTAAATGTAATCTTGGATTATTTCACCATTCTTCTAGGTTATATCAAACATTTGGACAAGCATCCTTGCCTTTGGGCAACTTCCAATAAACTACTAGGTTAAGGTTGTGGAAAGCTCCTTGAAGCTTGAATTGGACCTTGACTCCAAAGAGTTGTACCAAGTTGTAGCAGGTCCTGAAAGCATTACTTTAAAGCATTTGCAGAGGGCAACATCATCAGTGCCTTGTAGCATCATGCTTCTACGATATGTTGTCAGGTGCGGTTTTGGATCACTTTTGCCATCATAGTTTTCTAATCTTGCCATCTGAAAGTTGGTTGGCGTAGGTGCCTCAGCCATGTCCCAGATAAACAGGGATTCTTCATTGGTGGAAGTTTCTAAAAGCCATAGCTATACTGGCTTTTGGGATGCCTGCCTTTCCAATAACGTTTCCATTAGAATCGTAGCATATCCTTCTTCTCCCCGGCAATGATATTCTGGCTGTGGGGAATGACACCTTCTCTTTGGTGAGGCACTTCATTGGCACAGAGAAAGGCTCCCCGGGGTATCAGCTCTTCCTTCTTTGTCTTCACGGAGGAATCTCCCAAGCTGAGGGGTCAGTGTGCAAATTGGGGATGGTAGTGCTTTAACAAGGTGATGGTATGGATGACCTCGATAGAAGAAGGTGCGTGTCTTTGGGGGCTTTTGTTGTTCCTTCAGCGATCAGAGTCCTAGTCTTCCTCATCGTACTTCATATCTTCATTCTTCCCTTTGCCCTTAGGTGAAGGGAATTGTAGATACCTTCTCAGGTAGCTTTCTTTAAAGAGGGTTTCAACATATTTCTTCACCTAATGGCAGTCATTAATATCATGCTAGTGATTCTGATGGTACTGGAAATATTTATTTATGTTCTTTTTTTTGCTGGAAGACATCAGTTACTCCCCCTTGTTTTTCTAGGGTTGCCGAGATATTGGCGATGAAGGTGTTCAAGGTAGTGTAGACAAATGAGTCTCTCTTCCCAAATTGTTCTAAGGTTGCTTTCTACTATTGGCTTTGCGCTGATGTGAAAGCTGGGATCCTTAATCTATTTTTATTGTATCCACACTCTCATCATTGGCAATCATTTCTTTGGCTATCATGTACTACTCAGCTAATGCATAAAACTCTCCTATTAAGGTTGGCATCATCTTGGAAAGTTCAAATGCTAGGCTAGAGCCTTTCCAAAGTCCCTTTGTGAATGCCAAGGTTCAGACTTCAAGTGATAGGTCAATAACCTTTAGAGCTTCTTGGTTAAATAAGTTGACGTAATCTCAATGTTACCACGTCTGGTGCCATGATAGAGTTTTTATTACAGTTGACCACTTCTAGGTGTGCTTGAGTCCCAGGTGAATAGCACGTTCTGTAGGCCAATTAGAAGAATGCTAGCAAGCTTAACCAAGTGGCCCCTATGACATTGTATAAACACATTTATAGTGGTGTAACCATAAGACACATATTTAGATTTAAGCTTGCTTGGAAAGGAAGATAATGGTAAAAAATAAATTGAATGTTGATTTTCTTGACCAATTATGCACCTAAACACAAACAGTTGCACTCACATTGCAATTATCACCATTGTATGTGTCCACACATTCATGTTATGCTTATCTCAAGATTTACTCATGTCCACCTGTACCCTAAGGGTTCCAAACCCTTTAAAATACATGAACATTCATACGGAAACAATTTTGAGGCATTAAATCCATCTAAAATTGTATTTATGGACCTTACAACCATTCAGGTAAAATGACCAAATGAACATCACACAACCAACTTTGTAAGAGCATAACATTAGTTATAGCATTCCAAAATAGTGATTCAAAAGTTAAATTCTTACTCTTTAAGAGTTCTAAGTACCGTACAAATGTCATAGTTGAACTAAATTTGTACAGAAAGTTATGGCTCTTAGACCACAAGGTTCTCATAAGTATGCATCAAAACCTTAAAATGCCCTTACAAAATTTTATAATAAATTACACTCTTCACTTCCAAGAAAAAATCAATTTTTGGTAGGTTAAAACATATATTGGAAAATTGGGAAAGTCACTTCCTTGAATTTTGAACTATTCCAAATGCATTTAACTCAAATTCCACCAAAACAACCCATAAACATCATAATGGACAGATTTGCATACCATGCCTCAAAACATCTTTATTGTTTCATTCAATATCATACAGCATTCATAGTTCATTTACATGCATAGATGCATCATACATTTTCCCTAGCTTATTTAGGTAAATACAATAGCTTCCCGAAGGTCTTTGCACAAGAAACACACTCCAAAAGCTTCAAAAGACAGCTATTGCTTGAGGCAAAAAAATACCAACACTAAAAATTAGCAACTGTGCTATAAAAAAGATAAAAGTTTCCATTTTAATAATATGAATATTGAATACTATGTAACTTAAATTTCACTTGAAAATTCAAATTATAAGTATTAGACCCAATGTTTTCTTTCTAAATCCCCTACAATGAAGACACTAAAGGATAAATTCTTTATAAAGAACTTAGTAAGGGATTTAGGTTAAAGACTTCATTTCAAAATTATAACCTCAAATACAAAGACACTAAAACACACAAAAACACCAAATATACAGAAATATGGCAACCATGTGCACAAACAAAACACCACAACAACCAGATGTAATATGATGTGCACAATTTATTAAGGTTAGTCAATATAACTCAATAAAATGTTAACAAAACACTATGGCAACCTTCCTCAAGCTTTCACTTGGTCTTAGGAGTCTTTAGGTCATAACTAATACTAGTTTGGGCTTTATAAGCTCTTCATATACATTGCCATCTTTGCAAGGTAAACAATATAAGGCTGAAACCTTGCCATGCACAATCCCTATAACCCATACTTATCTCCTTAAGATTTTTTGCTATCTTCCAAGCATTTTGTTAGCTTTAAGGATGTTTGATAAGTAGTAAAAAATCCAGGAACTTAGTAAAAACCTTTAGCTTAGGTGAAAAACCTGAAAAACCATAAAGAACCTAAAAATAGGGTTTTGGAGCACGCTTGATGAGCTTGGTGTTTTCTCTTGCTTTCTTTTGAAATTTTGAGCTATGGTGGCTATGGGGGATAGTGGAGGAGCTAATGCAGATGTTCTTGGCTGGTGGAGGCCGAATAAAAAGGATGGAATGAAGAAAAAATGTAGAATTTTTTTTCCCATTCTTATTCCTCTTTTTGACATAGGTTAAGATAGCTATAATATAAGCTTGATATGTTGCAAATTTTGGGCCACTTTTGGACATATATAGTTAGCCATAAGGGGAATGGTAGAATACAAAAATCTTCCAACTTTGACCTAGCCCTTAGTTTCCATGTCGTTCCATAAACCTTCTTTAGAACTTTCACAATTGAGTACCTAGCCTTTGTAACCTTACAATTTTGTCCATAGGTTACCTGAAAAATAAGTAATCATTTAGGCTTTCTTAAGGACCAAGTTATCACGATGTGTATCTCTTCAAGGGGTTTGAATTGAATCCTTTACACTTCACAAATTATACATTATGGTGAAAATTAAATCACATAACTTTTAGGTCCTTATGCTGTAATTTTCTTATTTTGTTAAGCCGGTACCATTTCTCCCCCATTAAAAATTTTGGTCCTCCAAAATTGCCTTTAACTTAGGGTACTCTTCTGGATGCCTTTCTAACATTTCTTTCTTAGTTTCCTAGGTCACCTCTCTTTCAGAATGGTGTGACCATTGAACTTTGACCATGGGAATCATCTTGTTTCTTAGCTTTCTGATGTCTTGAGCTAAGATGGTTTATAGGTTTTTCTTCATATGTTGAGTTACGCTCTAAGTATATGTCTTCCATTACTATAGCATACTTGGTGTCTATTAGGCACTTCTTAAGCATATTACACGAAAAACATTATGAACATTTGACATACTTGGCAGTAAAGCCAACCTATAGGCCATCTTGCCAACCTTATCCAGTATTTTATAAGGACCCACAATTCTTGGAGCCAACTTACTCATTTTTCCAAATCTAATGGTACCTTTGGCTGGTGCTACTTTGATCCACACTTAGTCACCAACCTCAAACTCCAAGTTTCTTTTTCTTTAATTCAAATAAACAATGGTCCTCCGGTTAGTAGCTTTCAATCTTTCTTGTATCTTCTTCATTTTTTTTGTTGTTTCTTCTGTGACATCTAGACCTAACTCTAGCCTATCTAAGGCTTCCACCTAACAATGTGGTGTCATGCACCTTATTAAGTAAAAAGCTTCATAAGGTGCCAAGCCAATGCAACTTTGATAACTGTTGTTATAAGAAAATTCTACCAAGGGAAAATGTTAATCCCATTCTCCTCTGAAGTCCAGTACATAGCTCATGAGTATGCTTTCAAATATTAGAATCACCTTCTCAGTCTGTCCATCTATTTGATGGTGACAAGCAATGTGCAGGTGGATTTTGGTTCTAGTATTTTGTGAAAAGCTCTTGCAAATCTAGCCATAAATCTTGGGTTTTTATCATATGCTATGGAATCTAGCACTCCATGTAATCTCACTATCCTCTTTATATAATATTGCACCAATTTCTCAAAATAATTTGTGGTTTTCATTGGCAAAAAGTGGGCACATTTGGTTAGCCTATCAACTATGACCCAAATTGTATTGTGCTTTAATCTAGTCATAGGAAAACCAATCAGAAAATCCATAGTAACATTGCCCTACTTAATCACTGTAATGGGTAAAGCCTATCATATTCCTGTAGGTTTCTGATGCTCTACCTTCACTTTTTGGCATGTGACACATTTAAAAACATACATTGTAATGTCTTTCTTCATGTTTGGCCACTAGAAAATGAGTCTTTAAGTCTTTGTACATTTTCTCACTTTTGGTATGGATATTTAACTTCTTAGTGTGTGCCCCCTCAAGTATCTCATTTTGGAGGTCTCCTCACTAGGCAAATATGTCATATCCTTGTTGTACAATAATCCTTGTTTGTAGGCAAAGGATTCATACAAGAGTCCTCTATTTTCCCTTAAAATCTTTTTTAGATTAGGATCTAATTTGTTATGCCTTTCTTATTTCTTTAATCCATCTTGACTATAGAGTCAAGGTTGATAGTCGAAGGGCTATCGACCACGAGATCTCCTAAGAAGTTAACTTGACACCATCCTCGAGTAGTCATGGCACCAACCTTGGAGGATTCTCCGCACCATCTTTAGAAAGATATATATCCAAGTTTGGCGAAAAGGCTCCTCTCCACCCTCAGGTTTGCGATCTACTAATCTTGGAAAAATAGATCTATCACCCTTGATAGAGGAAAAAAGTCTCCTGAGGATGGTTCACCTTTTCAAAAGGCCTTCTCTAGTAGCCCTCAGGAAAATCCACACCCAAAGGGGTCTTACATCCCCCAAAGGTGTCTTGTTCATAAAAATGACAAATACGGTTGAGGAACCTCTGACAAAGAGGCCTTACACACGCCCTTACCCTCTAGCGAGAATGGCCTAGATACTTACCTCAGAAGGTACGAACCAGATCTAGCCAGACATATGTCATGATCTGGATAGGCTGTATAAAACGGCCTGCTCCCTCCACCCTCCTATAAATACTTAGGAGGGTCCTTGGTAAGACTAACGAGACTTTCTCTTTCTGACTGTTCACTCTTAACCACTACTCTCCTGTATACTGACTTGGGCATCGGAAGCTCCTCCCCCGGAAACACACTCCGGGGTGCTTCTAACCCATGTTCGTCAAAGTCTTGCAGACATCCTCTTATCGGAAGTCCCCCATTTAGGCCAACATGTCATACAACGAGGATGCCGCCGGGCATCATTTGGCGCCATCTGTGGGAACCCATTCTCAAGTCACTGTTGTTGAGACGCAGCATTTGTAGGAAAAGGGACTCCCATGGTCCCAGTTCGCGCTAGAAACTCAAGCAACGACTGAACAGCCTACAGCGTAGACTTCCCTGCCAGAAGATGAACATCCTCTAACAGTCACGTTGGGCTATCTACAAGATTTCCAGTGCTCTATCGTGGCTGAAATAATGCAACAGCTCGACCAAAAGTGGTCACAACCACCTCCAAGTGGAAAGGCATCTTCTCTAGATACCCGTCAGGAAAAAAGCCTTAAGTCACCTCGCTGAAGCTCTGGAAGCAGGGGTTCTCACAATGAGACCTCAACGGACAACATACCATCCAGGGGACATCGTATGAAGGAACGGTGTGAAAAAGGCCTAGAACTTCCCAACGGTGAAGTTTGTCCCTAGATGGGAGGTCTTAGTCCCCCCACCAACGAAGTTACTCGCCGAAAAGAAGACGTTGCTCTCCGTTGCCAGTGACTACTAGGCAATGAGGAATGGACAGTGCTACCATCCTCATGGAAAAAATACTGGAGAGGTTGGAGAAGGTGGAAAAATAGGTTTCTTGAAAGCCTGTCTGGTCAAGGTTGTCGAAGACTTTCACCGGAGAAGTGTCACCCTTCATCTACACGATTGTAGAGGCGCCAATGCTTAGCGATTTCTGAGTACCCCGCCTAGAAACATATGGTGGGCATAGTGACCCATAAGCCCACCTGACAAAATATAGGTGTAGCATGATCTTGCATTGTACTAATGACGGCACATTCTACAAATGTTTTGAGGTCACCTTGTCAGGGCCTGCAACTGCGTGGTATGACCCCTTGGTTCCCGAAACCATATTGGGTTTCCAAGAGTTATCCACTGCCTTCACTCAGGAGTTCTTCAGAAGTAGGCCAACAACGAAGAAGCCCATCCAAATATTTGACATAGCCCAAAAGAATGGGGAAACCATTTGGGACTATCTCAAGAGGTTCAAATGAGAAGCCTTCAGCGTGCCCAACTTCTGCCCAAAAATTTGCATCCTCACCATGATCAGGGGACTTAGGAGGGACTTACAACTCTTCCATGAGTTCTCCAAAGACCCGCCTGACATTCTTGGAGAATTCTACCGAAAGGCAGAGCAACACATAACAGCCAAGGAGTTACGGATGGGTGGCCTAAAGTTCGATCACAATCTTTCCAAGGGTCAAAGTTACCAACCTCGGTATACAGCCAAAAGAGGAGGCAGACATTGGAAAGCAAAGGGGAAAAGGCCAGTATCATTCACCCTTTTAAACACTACAAGAACAAACATCTTGATGGCCATGGAAAGGCAATGAACCACAATCCAACGTCCGAAGGCCATGACCTCAGACAACAAGAAGAATATGAATAAATTTTCTCAATTTCATCAAGACTACGTGCACAATACCGAGGATTAGTTCCAGCTGAAAAAGTATATTGAATCTTTGATCAAGCAAGGGCAACTTTGACGCTACTTGAAAATGCTATCGCCCAAGGCCTGAGAAAGAAAAGAAGAAGAGAGTAAAGGAGAAGATGAGGACTATGATTCTAACCGACATCGAAACCAAAGTCCCAAAAAGCACCCAACACCTTCGGCAGGAATAATACAGACAATCACAACTGGAATACCCTCAACTGAAAGGAAAAGGAAAGTTCTGGAAATCTCAATGATGGAATTCGACAACCCAGTAAACAAACTCGTTCGAAGAGGCGAGTCTACAATGAAATTTCTGCACGATGACCCTCTCCTGATCATGGCAAGGATAGGAAGCTAGTATGTGAAGAGGGTGCTCATTGATGATGGGTTGAACGGTGATGTTTTGTTCTCCCATTTGTTGGCAAACTTGGGCATCTCCAAGGGTGATCATAAACTCATCACCTCGCATACCTTTGGCGTTGGTCCTTCGGAGCTCTTGGTGCTTGAGTGGATTGATCTGCCCCTGATGTTAAGGGTACGTCGGTCTATACCAAGGGAGAACTCTTTGCCTCTGCTATGACAAGGTTCATTGTCATAGATGTCCCATCTTTGTACAATGTCATCCTCGGAAGATAGACCCAGGGGAATCTTCACATTCAATTAGAAGTGAAATACCTGACGGTTACATTTGAAGCCAGGGAAGGTGATGCAGAGATACTAATTGATCAAGTTGAGGTAAGGAAGGTGTTTGTCCAAGCAAGACAAACTCCGGTGAGGGTTCACATGCAGACTTCAAAAAAGAAAGGCATGATTGGCGATGAGGCGATAGAAATAGAGGAGAGTAATCAGGAAAAGATATAAATAGAGGATGTAGAACTTGTCCTAGGCCGAAGTACCCAAGTGGGGAAAAAACTGGCTAAAGGTGCCAAGGAAAGGCTTGTATCTTTTCTATGAATGAACAAAGATCTATTTGCTTACTCTTTGAAGGATATGCCCAGGGTTAACCCAGGTATAATCAAGCATAGCCTTAAAGTAAGGCCTGAGGCAAGTCCCATTTGGTCGAAAAAGCGTGGCCTCTCCGCGCATAAGAACAATTTTGTAAAAATTGAAGTTCAACAACTAATGGAAGTAGGCATAATAAGGGAGGGCAAGTACCCTAACTGGCTCAACAATGTTTTTGTAGTCACAAAAAAAGGGAGCGATAAACTCCAAATGTGCATCGACTTCTGAAATGTTTATGATGCCTGTCCAAGGGAATTGTATCCATTGCCATGAATAGACCAATTGGTAGACTCCACTGCCGAATACGGTCTACTTAGCTTCCTCGATGCTTTTAGCGGATAACACCAAATTCAGATGGATCCTAAAGAGAAGGAAAATACCGCCTTCATTACCGAATGTGGGACCTACTGTTACATCAGAATGCCCTTTGGCCTTAAAAACGCAAGAGCCACATACCAAAGGCTGATGAACAAGGTGTTCGACTCCCAAATTGGGAGAAATATGGAAGTATACGTCAACGATATGAAAGTTAAGAGTAAAATACCTAGCAATCATGTGATAGATTTAGTGGAAACATTCCACTAACTTTGGAAGTTTGGAATTCTGTCTTAACTCCGAAAAATGCATGTTCGGGTAACAGTAGGGAAATTCCTTGGATTTATGGTATCCAAAAGAGGAATAAACGCCAACCCTGAAAAGGTCGATGCTCTGCTAACATTCCGAACTCCAACAACAATGAAGGATATACAAAGGCTCACTAGAAGGATAACTTCCCAGAGCATATTCATATCCAAATATAGAGACCAGTGCCAGTCATTCTTTAAAGTACTTACGAAAGTGGCAAAGATTGAAGGCAACCTCGAAACTGAGGAACACCCTTGGAACGAGGATGTCAGAGGGCATGGGAGGAGCACAAAAATTACTTGACTTGCTTGCCAAGACTTTGACAACCATAGGAAGAAGAACCACTCATCCTCTACCTTGCAATAACAGACAAAGCCGTAAGTTTGGTTCTGGTTAGGGAGGAAGTAGGGAAGCAGTGGCTAGTATACTATGTGAGCAAGTCCCTGTACAATGTCGAAGTTAGGTACCCTCTTCTGCAAAAGGCCATCTATGCCCTAGTATTAGTAAGCAGGAGGCTGTGGCCTTATTTCCAAGGACATGCCATCACTGTTCGAAGTAACTTACCTCTTAGGGATGTCATGAGGAAGGTAGACCACTCGGGTCGATTATCGAAGTGGTGCATCAAGCTTTGCGAGTACGATATCACTTATGAGCCAAGAAGGGCGATAAAAGCCCAAGCATTAGCAGATTTCATCGCCAAGGTGCATCAAGCTCTGTGAGTACGATATCACTTATGAGCCTTCGGGGAACCTTGAAAATAATGAACTTGAGTGGACACTTTTTGTCGATGGAGCCTCAGGATCCAAGCACCAGGGAGCCAGTGTAGTTCTTCGTGGCCTCGAAGGTATGGAAGCCTCAAAGTCCATCAAATTTAGATTTAATGTCACCAATAACGTTGCTGAATATGAAGCCCTTATAGCAAGCTTACGATTAGAAAAAAGAGTTGGTGTGAGAAATCTAAAGGCCCATAATGACTCTCAACTGGTGGTCCGATAGATGACAAGGGACTACGGGGAAAAAGACCCGAACGTGGCAAAGTACCATAATCTCATGAAAGGGCTCATTCAAGAGTTCAACAGGGTACAAATAGAAAATGTACCCCAACGAGATAACATGGAAGCGGATACTTTGGAAAAATCTAAGTAGTCCACCGAGATACTAGATTGCCCGAGCATAGCAACATTAACTGTCCCAAATTTGGGGAAAGGGTGGAACCATCCAATTAAAGGATATCTCGTGACTTCAAAATTGCCTGAAGACCCTCTAGAGGTGGTGAAGGTGCGAAAGTGCTCGGGTAGATACTTCCTAATCAGAGAATAATTGTACCTACAAGGGTACAGAAGCCAACTGCAGAGGTGCATCAGTGAAAAGGACATCGAGGCAATCTTTAAAGAAGTCCATGAGGGGGCTTGTAGGTCTCACATCAGCATTGACACCCTTGCTAGGGTACTACTTCAACAAGGATATTTCTAGCCTACTTTAAGGAAAGATGCAGGGTAGTGCGTCAAGAAATGTGACCAGTGCCAAAGACAGGCACCCATCCAGAGAATACATTCGAAAGTGATAACTGCGGCAAACTACCCTTGCCTCTTCCCTATTTTGGGTATTGACCTCGTTGGGCTTCCCCCAATGGCTCCAGGAGGAGTGAAGTTTTGTGTAGTCAGAGTGCATTATTTCACTAAATGAATCAAGGTAGAGCCTTTGACAGCAATTTTGGCAAAGGACATACAGAGATTTGTCTGGAAGAACATCATATGCAGACTCGGTGTGTCGAAGGTAATAGTAGTGGATAATGGTTCCCAATTCACTCATAAAGGATTTTAGGAATTCATAGCCAACCTCAGAGTAATGGACAAGTTGAAGTATCTAATAGGAAAATAAAAGATGGTCTAAAAAAGAGGTTGAAAGAGGCAAAGGGGAAATGGCCAAGAGAACTCCCGAGTGTGCTATGGAGTTACCGAACAACCCCTAGAAGAGCTACTGGAGAAACACCTTTCTCACTTGTCTTTGGGACTGAGGCCATCATCCCTGTCAACGTCATACAACCGTCTATCTGAACATAGGTGTTTGACGAAGAAGGGAACAACCTCGGTCAAAGAGCTAACTTAGACATGATTGAAAAAAATAGAGATATGCCTAAATTCACAAGAAAAGCCTTTCAGCAAAGGGTAGCCATTGCCGTAAACTCTCATGTCAAACCTAAAGGGATCAAGAAAGGAAACCTTGTTCTCCGAAAGGCTGAACTGGAACCCTGAAGGCCATATCGTGGCGTACTTCGGGCAAATTGGGAAGGACCTTATTTGGTCCTTGAGGAAGTTCGACCAGGAGTCTATAAGCTTGGGAATGCCGAAGGAGAAGAGTTGAAGAACTCATGGCATTCTGACTGTTTGAAAAAATTTTACACTTAGAATTTTCCAAAAAATTCTACATTAAGTGTTTCCGAAGGTGGACGACCAAATATCGTTGATCCTGAAAGTACCTAAGTATTGTTCGAATGTGGTTAATCGAGTATCATTTATTCCGAATATGGCCGCCAAATATGGTCCACTCCAAATACGGGTGATTCTGAAAAACGTTGACTAAATATGGTTGATTATATTCTTAAACAATTAGAATTATATCCATAACTCATCGAAGATAATTAGACGTTACCTTCAGAAAAGGCTAAGATTGAGAATCCTTGATAGAATTTGTTAAGGATAGTATGCAATCGAAGGTGCGACACCTTATTCTACCAAATATGTTGAATTAACCAAAGATGGTTGAACACAGAAGGTTGGACAAATGCCAAAGTCGCATCCATTGTGGACTTGGCCAAAATTTCATAAGAAAAGTTTCATTGATGAAGGAAGAAGTGCAAAATATAGCCAAAAAAAAAAACACAACAACCCTAATGGTTGTTTTCAACATCTTCATGGATCCTAGCATTTTCACCCTCGAAATCTTCATTTTCAGCTTCGTCCTCATCTTCATTACCAACATCCATAGCTGAGGGAAAAAGCAAAAGAAGGTTGAGAAACTCAATCTTCGACCATGCCGAAGAAGGTCCCTCGGGAATATCAAGGGCTTTTAGAAAAGATAGGTTAAGGTCAGGACAATGGGAGAGGACTTGATTGCGGGTGAGGTAAAAGCCATCTTGAAATGAGGACTAGGTTGCCTCATCTGACTTCGCCTTCTTAGCATTCAAGTCCTTCAGCTCCTTCTTCAAGGCCTCAACTTTCTTTTCTGCCTTCTTCTTCTTTTTCTTTTTTTCCTTCTTCAGTCGCTCAATCTCGGCGAGGAATTCGGCATTGCTATCCAACGACTTTTTTAGGTCCGCTACCGCATCTTCTTTTTCGATCCAAATGACCTCCCCCTCTAAGGTCAGCTCGACCACCTTACCTTTAAGGTCAGATATTTATTAGGAGCATTCATCAAAGAGCCTCATTCGGCCCTTCAGCATTTCCTGGCAAAGCTTGGCCAAGTCTTTCCTCGCAATTTTGTTGAGCTCACTGTATTTCACAACCGAGCTTGCGAACAATTCCTTGGCCTTGGCCAAGTTCTCCTCTGACTGACTTCGGATGGAAGACTGTTTCACTGCCCATGCCCGAAAGTAACCCGCATATGCCAGTAGCTGTAAGTGGAAAACACCATATATGCGCTACAGCAACTTGAAGATCATGAAAAATCAAAAATTTTCAAAGTGCTAAAGGTTATCTAGGTAGCACGCTCAGACATCTGAGTTGAAATGACTTCCTCATTCGGGCATTCCTCGAACAAATTCTGGAAGGTGGCATTGGTTATGATGCCTCTCGCCATCTGAGGAACCATTTTTTGGGAATCCTCAGAGAATAAGTCCCAAATCACCCTCTTCCGATGATGATCTATCATCCACAACACCTGGGCCTTTTCCTCTGCAAAATCATGCCAAAGTTCCTTTGTTACATTATCTCTTAGCCATCCATCTACAAGGTCTAAAATACCAAAAAATCTGAAGTTACATAGATGAATGGCTAAGAGACAAACCTGGTGGAAGTTCGGCACCCTCTTCGTCAAACTCACTGACATCCAGTACTTCAATAGGAATATCCTTGCCTTTCCTTCTTCGTCTCTCTTGGCCCTCATCGGCGGAAATCTCCCCCAACGAAGTCCCTAATGTCTCGACAGTAGCAATGGGACTTAAAGAGGTTGAGTAGATGGCTGGCTTCGAGGACTACTTGGCACGCACAGACATTTGGTCAAGCACCTAAACTTGATTTACAGGGGGAGGGGCAAGGAAGTCCTCCTTAGTTTTCTTTGACTTTGGAGCTGAAGATGGTCCAACTGGCACTATTTTTCTTTTGGTCACCTTTTTCTTCTACTGTTCCCCTTTCTCGGCTTAGCCGAGGAACTGGCTCTTGTGAAAAGCTGCAGGCTTGTCGCCCATCTCTACAAAATAGACGATATCAGTGTAAGTATCAAAATTCTAAGACTATGGTTTAAGGAACAGCTTACTTTCTATAAGGCCGAGATAGGAGAGTTCACCCCGAAGGAGACAAACAAGCCACGTCTTCTTCCCATCCACCAAGGGCTTCAGCATATCTTGGTCCGTGGCATGTTCAGTAATAACCCCAAGCTCCTGAAGACCCTCCTCGGTCATAAAGCTCCATCTAATGGGAAAAGGGTAGAGAGAGTGTGAAGGTGTCTGCGCATCCCAGTCTGTGATAGCCCGAATATGGCTATCAAACTCTTTAAACTGATACTCTAGTTCAAGAGTTAATAGCTTCCTAAGATCCACTACATCGGTCACCAATGTACCCGAAGCCCACTAAGCTAGGAGGTCTTTCCACTTTTCATCAATCTCCATGAAAAAGTACTTTTTCCGCCACTATCACCAACTATCTTGGGTGCCAAAAGTGAAAGTAAATTTTTTCCTCCCAAATCCCCAAGGAAGCAGAAAGTAAAATCCTCTCTTCAGGGTAGGATGAAGCTTATAGTATTGGAGAAAGAAGATAAAGTGAGGGATAATTTTGAAAACTCCACACATGCACAGGAAGGCATTGAAGTAGGCATAGGAGTTCAGGGGCATCTAATTGATGGCTATGCCATGAAAATGGCAAAAGCCTGAAACCACCTTTTGGTGGTGGATAGTGAAGACCTGCCTTTAATTGCGCTCTGAAGACGGTAATCTCCTTCGGACAAGGAAGGTAGCTTGGTTCATTATGATCAGGCAACCTAACTTTTGAGTAAGAAGGAAGGAAAAATTTGAGCCTCCACTCCGCCAACTTCTTTGAAGTTGTGTAGCTCAAATGAGAGTCAAGAGGAAGCCAACTCTTAGGAAAAGCTTTAATTGTGGCTTGATCGGATGACATCTTTGGTGGTTAAGACACTAATTTTGGACAAAGGGAGGAAAGAAAAGAAAATGGGAAGAAGAAGAGCAATTTTTGAAATAAACCCAGTTATTTAACAAACAGATGGAACTTTAGGAACTGCAGCAGATCTTGCTGGAAATCGCTCCGCCACAGACACCACCGCAAGGAAAGCATAGAGAGTGAGAAGAAGAGGGAGAGCAAGAGTAAGAGAAGTAAAGGAGTATGCAAACACTGAAGGAAAAAAGCTTTATATAGACCAAAGGAGGCAGGCGAAGCGTCATCATAATGACTCTTCGTAAGTGAAGGCACATAACCGATGTAATGGAAGTGATGGATCACCAATAAACTAAAGACACATGTCCCACGATGCGAAAACCATGGGCATGCCTTCTGACACTAGCAGGCCAATGTTGCCTAGACTGAAGTGACATAACTGCTTGGCCATGAGACAGGATGGTTTACTAGCAGGAGGCAGGGATAAAAGATCCTAAGGGGAGATGTCCCCTTCTCTTTGAGGATATAACCTCACCTGAACTGGGTGTTCAGCTAAAGGATATAACCCAACTCCTTATGAAGTTAAAGGTGTGACTTTGCCAAAGCAAATAAGTTAATCCAGAGCAACGTCCTGATCAAGGGTCGCAAATCAAAAGAATGGAACACAAACGAGGAGCCCTAGGGAATGCAAAAAATACAACTTCAGCAAAAGAAAATGTCTCGGCCCAAAGAGCTCGCAGAAGCAAGATTTCCATGATGTGCTCCTGGGCGATTACCACAGAAGATACAACTTCGGCTTCTCCGAGGGGGGCAAATGATAGCAGAAGGGCTATCAACCGTAAGATCTCCTAAGAAGTTAACTTAACACCACCCTCGGGTAGTCATGGCACCAATCTCGGAGGATTCTCCACACCACCTTCGGAAAGAAATATATCTTACTTTGGGGAAAAGGCTCCTCGCCACCTTTGGGTTTGCGAGCTACTAATCTCTAAAAAATAGGTCCATCACCCCCGATAGAGGAAAAAGTCTCCTGAGGATGGGTCACCTTTCCAAAAGGCCTTCTCTAGTAGCACTCGGCAAAATCCACGCAGAAATGGGTCTCACACCCCTGAGGGGGCCTTGTTCATAAAAATGACAAATACGGTTCATGAACCTCTAACAAAAAGGCCTCGCACACGCCCCTACCCTCTGGCCAAAACGGTTTACGACCAATTGGAGATACCTACCTCCGAAGGTACATAACAGATCTAGCCAAACACGTGTCATGATCTGGATAGCCTGTGTAAAACTGCGTCCTCCCTTCACCCTTCTATAAATACTTAGGAGGGTCCTTAGTAAGACTAACGGGACTCCCTCTTTCTTACTCTTCATTCTTAACCACTACTCTCCCGTATACTGACTTGGGCGTCGGAGGCTCCTCCCCTGGAAACACACTTTGGGGAGCTTCTAACCCATGTTCTTCAAAGTCTTCCAGATATCCTCTCATCGGAAGTCCTCCATTCAAGCCAACATGTCATACAATGAGGATGCCACCGAGCATCAAAGGAATAAACTTGTGCTTCTTCCCATTTTTTCCAGCTATGCTAGAGGCACAACAAGCTATTTTTTCTATAGTATCCTGTATAGAACCACCCTTAATCAACCTTAGGCACTTTATGCTTAAGGCATCTGCCACCAAGTTACCTTTGCTTTTAGTATATTCAATGCTGCAATCATTATCCTTAATACACTCTAACCATCTTCTTTGCCTCATATTCAAGTCTTTTTGAATGAACAAGTACTTTAGGCTTTTATGGTCAGTGAATATTAAGAATCAACTTCCTACCAAATAGTGCCTCCATATCTTTTGGGCAAAAATCGCAGCTGCAAGTTCTGAATCATGGGTAGGATAGTTTTGCCCATAGGGTCTTAGTTACCTTGACCCATAAGCAATCAAATTTTTATCTTGCACCAGAACACATCCAAACCCAGATTTAGATGCATTTGTATCTATGACGTAGGGCTTACTTAGATTAGGTAGGGTTAACATTGAAGCTTGAATCAATCTACTCTTCAACTCCTGAAAGCTCTTTTCATACTTCTCTGTACACTCAAATTTTTAACCCTTCTTGGTCAATTGAGTAAGAGCTGAGGCAATTGTGGAGAATTTTGGTGCAAATCTGCTATAATAACCAATTAATCCTAGGAAGCTTCTAATTTCCTCCTCATTCTTAGGTCTTTCCCAGTCTTGCATAGCCTTGGTTTTTTTGGGGTCTATTCTAAGGCATTGTGCATCAATAATGTGTCCTAGGAAAGACACTTCCTTAATCCAAAATTAGCACTTACAAAATTTGACATACAATTGGTTATCCAACAATGTCTTAAAGATACTTCATAAGTGATGCTCATGTTCATTTTCATCCTTGGACTATACTAGGATGTCATCAGTCAACACCACTACAAATTTGTCTAAGAAGAGCCTAGAGACACAGTTCATTAAGTCTGTGAATGCAATAGTGGCATTAGTTATGCCAAATGGCATGACTGTGTGCTGATAATTCCCATATCTATTTCTGAATCTTGTATTGGGTATATCTTCTTCTTTAACCTTTAACTGTAAGTATCCAAATCTTAAATCAATCTTAAAGAATACTTTTGCTCCCATAAGTTGATCAAAGAAATCCTCAATCCTAGGGAGTGGATACTTATTTTTAATTGTTACACCATTTAGCTTCCTATTATCAATATATAACCTTACTGATACATCCTTCTTTTTCCTGAAAAGAACTGGAGCTCCCTAAGATGAAATACTCTATCTTATGCACCATTTTTCAAAAAGTTCATCAAGTTGTTTCTTGAGCTCATTCATCTTTGCGATAGGCATTCTTTGAGGTGGAATGTATATGGGTGTTGCACCAGTTGTAGCTTCATTTCAAAATCTATCTCTCTTGGAAATTGACACGGTACTCAATAGTGTAGTTAAGTCTTTAGTATACTCAAACCATCTTCATAGTCTCATATTTAGGTCCTTTTATGTGTATAAATACTTAAGTCTCTTATGGTCTGGCTAAATCTAGAAAGGATACCCCATTAGATAGTGCATCCACATTTTCAGTGCACACACTATTACTATTAGTTCTAGGTCATGCGCTAGCAAGTTTAGCTCATTAGGCCTCAATTGCTTAAACCTATAGGCTACAGCTTACTTGTCCTGCATCAACACACATCATAACACAAATTCAAATACATCTATATAGATAGCAAAACTTCATATCTAATTTTGGTAATGTCAGAATATGTGTAGAGATGAATCCCTTTTTTAGTTCCTGATAGTTACTGTTTGACATGTGCATATTTATACATATTTTCTGTATGATTTTCCTTGGTAATTGCTTGGCTTTCAATATGTTTTTCCTATGAATTAGTGCTTTCTTGTTTTATATTTTATTTCATCTTCCTAACATCAAACATGCCTATGTCTTAGGGAAACATGCCCATGTTGCAGACTACAACCATGAATTAGATTGTGTCATTAACTACTCTTGACTTTTAGTTCCAAGGACAAGACACAACCTTGTACACAGCTATGTCTATCATGGCCTTTACATACTATTAGGGTTTTCTCAAGTTATTTCGAGTGTGCCAATAAAGAATAGGAGAGGAGGCCAAAAACATAGAAAATTGAGATTAGGGTTCATAGGAGAAGGCTACCGGAGGCAGTGCAAATAATCAACATAGATTAGTTCGTGATAATGTAAAGATTACATGGAGAATAACATTTTTAGAGATGAAGTCTTCTGTTCTTAGTTTTCTTTTTTGTTCTTTTGTTGTGTTTCTTTATCTGCATGGTGGGCTAATTTCTCTGCACATCCTTAGAACAAATGAACCCTAGGATGATATTGTTTTTTTATTACTTTTTGTTTAATAACATTATGGTATTTTTACAATCTATCCAATGTACTTTTATGTGTTGATTAATAATAGCTAGCCTATTAATTCAATGTTTCATGACAAGCATATATAGGAAGTTACTGGTATGTTTCTTACAGATCACCGTTGGGTAGAACGGGTAGTGCCATTGTTTGAATTAATAGACCAACATCATACATCTAGACTAGGGTGAAACTTAGAAGTGAATCTCTGAACTAGTAACGCATTGTTAGGGACTCTATTTTAGGACTAAACACCCAACCAGTATCCTAAGGATAATGGTTAGTCACTGGGAATTATAAGGGGCTAATCAATTAGAGAGACTACTCAATGGTCCAAGATAACTATATGCCTATTAAACCAAAGTAAGAATAATGCAATAGTTTTCTAGGGAGATTTGCATCTAAGCATGACATATCTTGCTTGTTGATTATTTGTCTTGTTTATTCTTTTTATTATTTGTTTATTTGTCTCTATTGATTTAGTTCTTAATAGTTAGCTAAATCACCTATTTAATCATCGGTTGAATAATAGAGAAAGGATGAAACAATAGAAAACCCCATTCCTGAGGGAAAAATGATCTTGATACTTACCAGTGGTAAACTTGAATGATAGGTGTGCTTGCCATAGAGATCACATAGTAAAGAGAGATTTGACACATCCACATTATATTTTGAATTAGTGTAGTCGAAAGACTTATCAAGTTTTTTGTGCATTGTCAGAGAACATTTGTTGAGGTTGCTACTTGAAAGCCTAATCTTTATTAGTTCAGCCATTTATTTTCTTGCAAAAATTTCTTTTCAAGATTCTATTTTATTTTTATTTTACAAATTCCCATTCTTTTCTTGTAGGAGAATTAGTGCATGACTTATAGCCACCTTGGTGAAATGGTTAATGCTAATCCAGAAATTGAAAGAACTTTAAGGAGACTTCACTATACAAGGAGTTATGAGTTGCAACCACTACCTCTTAAAGTAGTTCAACGAGGAGAAAACCAAGAACAATTAATCATAGAAGAACAAAATCAAGTGAGGACGATGCTTGAGTATGCTAAACGTCTCTTTAAGGGACAAAATCTAGTATTGTTATAGTTGTTGTCAATGCATATACTTTTAAGATCCAACCAAATATTATTCAGATGGTGCAGAATTAAGTTTATTTTCATAGTTTCAAAGATGTTGATCCTAATGCTCACATTGCTAGTATCCTAAAAATTTGTTATACATTTAGAATTAATGGAGCTAGTGAACATAACATTGAATTGAGGCTATTTCAGCTTTCATTGAGAGAAAGAGCAAAGTAGTGATTATCTTCACTTCCAAGAGGTTCTATTGCCACTTGCAATGCTTTTACTAAGAAATTTCTGCTAAAGTACTTTCCTCAAACTAAGACTACAAAGTTTTGTAATCATATTTCTACTATCAATCGGATGAATTCTGAGATGCTTTATGAAGCTTGGGAAAGATTTAAGGATTTGTTAAGGAGTAGTCGACATCATGGATTACCTATATGGATGCAAGTTCAAATGTTCTACAATGGTTTGAATAATACTTTTAAGTAGGTAATTGATGCAGCAGCTAGTGGTACTTTGAACAACAACACAACTGAAGTAGTATGGGATCTAATTGAGAAGATTGCCATGAACAACTACCAATGATAGTCACCATCCATGAATAAACCAAGTAGAGCAGCTTCAGTTTGGAATTATGATGCCTACTCTGCATTAGCTAACCAGGTTAAAGCTCTAACAAGGGAATTTGAAAGTTTTTCTTCTACTTAGAAGCAAGCTATATTGATGTAGTGTGATTTATGTAGAAAAGGTAACTCAAGTCATGATTGCCAAATGCATAATTGTATGAACAAAACTGAATAGGTGGATTTTATTGGAAGTTTTCCTAGGCAGTAGAGTTGTCTTTATCATAGGCCATATAACCCAAGATGGTAAGATCATTCAATTGTTACATGGCCAGATCAACTAAGACATATAAATTTTTAGCAACCTCAGTTACCTTAGAGGAACTCTAATTTTGAAGAAATAGTGATTTATTTTATGCACAATATTTTATATCAATGCCAAGACCATAAGGACACTTTGAAAAAGAAACATGTTACATTCTACCGTTAGACGAATCAATTGTCACTAATAGTAATAGAGATTATAAAGTTGTTATGATGGAGGACTTGCAAGCTTAGAGGCATCTAAGGACCTATTGGATATCAACATTGGACCTGTAACACGAATGAGGGCCAAAGAGATGCAAGATAATTTTGGAAAATTTGGAGCCTAACTTATGCATGCAAGCTTCCACCCAAGCAAAGAGTGCCTAAGAGCCAAATTCATTTGTTTCCATCAATATTATGAAGATTCAAGATAGGGAAGATAAGAAAATTTGGAAAAACATAAGAGGCCCAAGCCAAAACCCCATGGAGCCCCAAGGGTGCACTCGGATAGCCACTTTGGAGCCCCACCCAGTGTTTTTAGAATGCCTAAGTGATTTTGATAGTTTTTCTTAGTTAGTTCATGTTTTCTACATGTTTCACGTTAAGGAACAAATTTGTAGAACAAATTTCTTAGAATGTCCAAAGCTTCTTTTCACACACTAATTTGACTAGGTTTTGTTTTTTTTGCTAGGTTTAGGGTTCCTCGTCTATCTCAACTTTCTTTTCCAAGTTACCCTAGCTTAAAATACTATAAATAGGGCTTGTAATTTGTGTCTTAAACACAGCTCATTAGAATTACAAGTTGCTTTTGTGCAATTCTTATCTTTCTTGTTCTATCTCAACTCCTTGGTACACTTGTGCTTTAAGTTCTTTTTCTTTTCATACAAATTTCTTCTAATTTCTCTTCCATAATTATTCTTCTCAACCTTGATTCTATTTCTACCTTCCTTTCTTTCTTTTTCAACCAACTTCTTATTATTGGACATAGTTTAGGAAGTAAGCAATTTGGGTTCTCTTTGTAGCTTAAGTTTATTAGGCAATAAGCAATCCATTGAGTGGCATCAGAGCCAAAACTTCAAAACAAGACCCATCTTTCTTTTTTCTTGTTTAATTGTCCTTATTTTAATCCATTCTTCCATTATTTCATTCATGCTTATTGGTTCCATTCTTATTTCCTTTAGATTCTCTCATTTTTATTTCAACATAGCCAAATCCATGTCGTCTTGTGTTCTTCTTCATTCTAGAAATCCTAAAACTATTCTGCATCAAGTTTCATGTGTTTTCCATCCAATATATATATATAATAATTCTACTTCAATTTAATTTTTCGTTACTAGTTTCATCCATCAAACTTACTTCATTATAAAGTATTGATTCTAGTTTTGTCTTCTTTTGCAGCAAGAAATCATCTCAAAGTTTGAATCACAAATATAGCATGAAAAAAAAAAAAGAAAACAAATATTTAGTAGCTAAAATATCCTTTTGCTGCAAGGAAAAGGTTTTTTTTTGCAAAACACTTTGAAAACCAAAAACCATAGCTTACACAGGAAAACCTAGCTTTTTTTCTCTCTTGTTCTTTTAATCTTCTATTAGGAGAACATATTGTTTCTTCACTTTCTAACATTTTCCTTCCTATTTTCTCTCTTCCTTGAAGGATTTAGAAAGGTTTTGTAGGATTTTAAGAGTGTTGGTGCACTTTGAGTGAGTTATTTTTGCACTTGAAAGATCTAGTTTTCTAAGCAACTTTTCACTAAAAATTTTGAGAAAAAAGAGTGTTTGTGAGGTTCTTTGATTCCAGGAGTTTTGTCTAAATAAGTAAACTGAGACATGAAGGAAGATATGGAGAGCTCTACTTATATGTGCTCAAGGTTCGAGCTTATATTAGACCAACTATAGGACGCTAACTAAAGGTTGGATGGACATGATAGAAGGCGGGAACAACTTACTAATCGTAAAGAACATCAGAAGGGCATCCTAGGCTAAATCCCAAATGTACCACATAAACAGGATACAACCACTAGTGAAGAGTTCTACATCTATGAAGAGAGGAACCTTGAAAAAGTTGTACCACATAACCTGTTATGGACCTCCTAGTAGCAGGCACTCCCGATGGAGGTAAAGTGTTCTAAATTAAGTTGGAACCCAGTTTCAAGTTTACATAGCAATAATAGAGAAGTTTAGCAAAGTTCACTAAGTTTCGAGGAAGTTAAGACACTAAATGAGGTTCAGGGGTAAAATGGTAATTTTGCACCTTGGATAGCCGGGATGAGTCCCGAGTGTTTAAAATGAGTTTTTATAACTTAACTTTCAACCTTAACCCAAACCTGGAAGAAATAAACAAGAATTTAATCAAGAATAACTAAGTACCAAAAGATGAGGGTTTAATTAAACAAAGCTTAATACTTTGGTGGCTTGTGGGTTAAGTGAGGGTTTAAGAAGGGGAAAGTGAGGCTATGGCTGCCATAATCACGTTTTCACGCTTCCCACCCTCATTTTGCTCTCAATTCAACCTCAAAATCAAGAGTTCTTGGTGCCAAGAAGAGCTATCCAAGGTATATAGCCAAAGGAGAAGCCATTTCAAGCATAAAACCATGATTTTGGAGCTTGGAACTATGTTTTCTCACATCCCCTATTTTTGATACGAGGTAACCAATGTGTTCTTGATTGAATTCATGTTATTTGGTTAGTTTGGAGCTTGGGTTTTGGTTAGGAAGCAAGGTTTTGATGTTTGGTGTCTATCGTTTTTATTGGAACTTAGGTGACACTTTGTTGAGCTTAATGGATTGGAAAAGAGTTTGATTCTTGCTTGTCACTTGGAGTTGAGGTATGGGAGTTATGACTTGAAGATCGATTAATGCGATTAACATGAGTTTGCTTGAAGAATTTGAGTGATTCTAGCAATAGCATTAGTTAGAGGATTTGGTTGAATTATGGTGGGCTATGAGATTTGAGAGGATTTGGATGATGTTACGAGGCATCATAGATTGACTTGTGATAGTTGGTTATGTTCTATGCAACATGGTCTATGTGTGTGTAAAATTTAGAGGCTTTCCAAGCATGTTTACTATGTTTGCTAAGTGTCCAAAGTTTATAGCAGTAAAATGCGTGCCAATTCTGCAGATTCGCAGATTGGTGACACGTCGCCAATTTCATGCACCAGTTCGTGACGCATCGCCAATTGTGCAAATGTGGTCTGAACATTACCAATTGCGGCAACACACAAGCAAGAAGGCAGAATTTTTCACATTTTGCTAGGGTGATCGAGGTGAGACCTATGGGAGTTCTTAGGGTGCTTTGAGGCCTAAGTATGCCGGGGGTACTCCGAGACTTCCAAAAGTCCCTCAAGACTTAAGCGTTTCCTTAAGGTTTGAAAGATTTTATGGTTGCTTGAGCCATAAGCAAGGAAACTAGTTGCAAATGAGCATAACTAAGTACCATTAGCTAGGGTGAAAGGTTTAGAACCCTTGGCAACCTAGCCGTGCCGTAGCCACGAGGTTGCAAGGTGAAATCTTAATGCACCTAGTCTACAAGGTCTAAATGACCTACTCTACAATAGCCCCACCATAATTCCCCTACATAACATACTAAGGGAGAGGTTCAACTGGTGATTTATCACTAGTTAGGCTGGCAAGCGCAGCTTGCTAGTAGGCAAGGCAATGCCCTGTAGTTTAAGGACCAGGATGAGGAGAAGTCTCAAGGGACCTAACTATATGTATATATTAGACCCTCAAGCTGTATGAGCTCACAGCAGGTTAAATATGTTATCATATGTGGTATCTTTAGTAATTTTCTTGCAGGTACACTAAAGACCCTTTACTGAGAATGTTATGTTCTCACTCCCTAGTTATGTTGTACAGATTCAGAAGTTGTTGGATCGGATAACCGTTGAAGGTTATTGCAGTAGTGGCTTTTTGTGCACAGGTATTGCTCTTGAGAATCCTTGTGATTCTAGTCTACATGGGTAACTTAGATTATTTGTTGGTCAAGTAACAGTACTAACTAAAGTATTCCTTTTGCTGCAGAGCCTAGTAGCACTGGACAAAGGTTTTTGAGACTCACCACTGTGATGCCCATCCAAGGTAGGAGTTAGTTAAAGAAGATCTCAGTAGAGGCTTGTATATATACAGTACTCTAGTTGCCTCCATAGTTTATGTTATGAAGAGTCCTAGACTCTAGGGTTGCTCTCAGGTGAGGGCATTAGTCTACTTTATGTATGAATACTCCCACGAGTTGTTATGTGTAGTAAACTCACGTAAATGTTGATTTTGTATGCTTTGGCTATTTGTACTTATTTTCTATAGAAATTACTTTGCCAAGTTAATGTTTTATGTTTTTATTAATCCGAGTCAAAGCATGAAGAGCATGCATTTTGCATATTCTAGGACAACCAACTAGTACCATAAGATTTAATCCGCACACATATACGACTAGCCAATTGCAACCACCGTGCGACCAGCTCTCACAGGGCTTCCTAGGCAGAGGCCAGGGACTGCCGTGTCACAACCACATGGCTTAATGAAGCAAGGAAAGATGAGGGAGGAGCCAAAGAAGGGAGAACTCAAGGGCAAGAATAAGATACCTATCAAAGGCCATCCAAAAAGGCTTTAAGAAAGTACTATTGATATAAAAAATGGTGCTAAAAACTATGACAAAGTATGTTTTAAGTGTCAAGGGATGGGGCATTTGGTAAGAGAAGTCATAGTGTAAATGACCAAGGTGAAGTTATGACTGATGAAAATGAAAATGAAGACCATGATTATCCAAGTGAGCCCAACATGGGAAAAAATTTGGATGTGGAGTGTGTAGATGAGGGAGTTATACTTAGGATTAGGAGAGCTTTGGATGTTGAAATCAAAGAAAAGAATGATCAAAGAGAGAAAATCATTCATGCAAGGTGCTACATTGGAGGGAAGTTTTGTAATTTGATTACTAATGGTTAAAGTTGTACTAATATTGCTAGTGCTACTTTGGTTGATCAGCTCTAGCTTTCAACTACAATGCACTAAATGCCTTACAAGCTTCAATGGCTTAACAATGATATGAAATCAAGGTGACAAAGCAAGTTATGGTGTCATTCAAGATTGGAAGGTACGAAGATGAAGTTTTATGTGGTGTTGTTCCCATGGAAGGAAGTCACATTATTTTGTGAAGATGTTGGCAATATGACAAAAGGGTGATCCATGATGGTTTTGAAAGTAGATGCTCATTCAAGTTCAAGGAAAAGACCATCACATTGCTACCACTTACACCACAACATGTTATGGTGGATCAAAGGAAAATTTATGGTGAAGTTGAGAGAAAATCAAGTGATAGGACAAATAGAGATAAGGGGCTGAGTGAAAAGAGACTTAAGGAGAAAATTGAGAGAACATCTAAGAGGTGTGAGAAGAGTGGGCATGAAGGGAAGATGAGTATTGAGAGTTCTGAAGGTAAAATGAAAGAAGGGAAAGTTGAGAGAAGAAAATAGAGCTTGTTAATCAAGATAATTGATGTAAGGAAAGCTCTAAAAGCACAAAGGCCAATGCTTCTTTTACTTTACAAAGAGTTTTTTTTGTTTCTAATGACTTAACTAACAAACATTCAAGTGTTTTTGTGTCTTTTTTAAAGGATTTTAAAGATGTGCTCACAGTTGAGCCAAGTGGACTACTGCCTTTAAGAGGCAATGAGCATCAAATTAATCTAATTCCTAGAGCTCTCATTCCAAAAAGGGTGCATGCAAGAGCAACCTTGAGGAGAAAAAAGAGAATTAAAGACAAGTTGAAGACATGATGTCTAAAGGTTATCTGAAAAGAAAGATTAAGCCCATCCATCACGCCTATGATCCTAGTGCCTAAGGATGATGGTACTTGGGGAATGTGCATGGATAGGAGGCCTGTCAACAAAATCACTATAAAGCATAGACATCCTATTCCTAAACTTGATGACATGCTTGATGAGTTGTGTGGTTTTCTGAGGTTGATCACAAGAGTGGTTACCATTAAATTAGAATGAGGGAGGGGGATGAATGGAAGACTACCTTTAAGACTAAATTCAGGCTTTATGAGTGGTTAGTCAAGCCATTTGGCCTTTCTAATACTCCTAGTACTTTTATCAGGCTTATGAATGATGCCCTAACAGATCTCATTGGTAAGTTTATTGTGCTTTATCTTAATGACATTCTAATCTATAGTAAGAGTTTGCATGAGTTTGTCGAGTATCTAAGGCATGTATTAGAGACATTGACAGCATAAAATTTGTATGCTAATCTTAGGAAGTTTTTTTTTTTTCAGTAACTAAGTCATACTTCTTGGTTTGCTGTGAGTTCTAAAGGTGTAGAGGTTGATCAAGAGAAGGTAAGAGCCGTACAAGAATGGCCTACTCTTAAGTCTATTTTTAAGGTAAGATCTTTCCATGGTCTTGCTAGCCTTTTTAGGAGATTTGTGAAGGATTTGTCCAGCATTACCGCACCTTTTAATGAGGTTACTAAAAAGGATGCATACTTTAAGTGGGCTACTTTATTTTCTTAAATCCTAGCATAAGGATCCATGTGAAGCATGCCAATAATTGCAAACATGCTTGAGGGGCCACCGAGGTTGAGGCCGCTCAAAGTGGTGGCTCCACTAGGGACTTTTTCAAAATTGGAACAAAGAGGATTGAACTCTAAAACTTGTTTAAAACAAGCTTTGAATCCAATTTTTTTGTGTGTTTTGCATGGTGTTTTCTAAGCATTTTGTTTGATAACTTGGTATTTGACATGCATGTGTTTTGCAACATGGCTAAACTACTCATGCATGAGTGTGTACCTTTTAGCCTCGAAGACCATTGAGCATACAACTTTAGTCCTCCCTATGCATCTATGCTCAAGCTCCAACTTCACAATGCTTTGAAAGATGATGGTACCGCTTGACCAATGTGATGCTCCTTACACCCAATATTATGAGGTATATACATGCAATAGTTGATGGAGGACCGTTGACCTACCCTTCTTACCTTTATATACATAGTGGGTGTAGAACCAACATTTAAGTACCTTGTTGCTACCACGATGTATTGTTTATCTCAGTGTTTGCCTTACATGTTGTATTACCACGCATAGTGTGTTGACATCATCATACATGCATGACACATTCACACACTCCACCTAAACAAATTGTGTGCCTCAAACTTAGGTTTGGTTCATTTTAACATAAGTTAATTGACTTCAAAATAGCTTATTCTTATTCTTACATCTTTTTTTCTTGGAAATAATTTTAATTACAAGCCAATAGTATGTGGTTGCAATAATCCATTGAAAATATAATTTTTGTAGTCTTACTAAATTTTTATTAATTTTTCTAGTTTAAGGCATTAAAAAAGAAATTTTCATAACAATTTAACAACATCATGAACATATACTTTCAAATGGATTATTGCATCTACATAATATTGGATTTCAAATGAAATTAGTTTTAGGCAAAAAAGATGTAAAAGTAAAAATAAGTCAGTTGACTTAAGTTAAAACGAATTGACCCTTAAAAGACTTAGGCATAGGCTTAAAATCAAGTATTGTAGTCTAGCCACTTAATGTTTGATTAGTTTTAGGCAAAAAAGATGTAAAAGTAAAAATAAGTCAGTTGACTTAAGTTAAAATGAATTGACCCTTAAAAGACTTAGGCATAGGCTTAAAATCAAGTATTGTAGTCTAGCCACTTAATGTTTGTTTAGCTTGTGATAGTTCATTTTAAGTTAGGTGCTTTTAAGGCCATCTTATGCTAGTCATTGTCTAGGTAGAGAATGTCAGAACTTTAGGACACGTAAATCCTGGGGACAACACCATCACTCCTTATTGACTTGCATAACCTAGCACTCTAGCTACCCATTTAGCCATACCATTAAACTACACAAAATGCATGCTAGTTTACTCATGCACACATGCACATTCTCACAATCACACATACACGCCCATTTATATATTCATTCATCCATGCACATGGTGCTAGTGTTGTGCCCAAAAGCCAATCATGAGATGATTGTATTTTGCACATTGAGTCATGATATTTTATTAAGGTATTAATCCAGTAATTGTATTTATTATATTGTTTTTTTTTTACATAATCAAACATAATTATAACTCTAGAATAATAGTATTCTTAAATGTCCCTAGTCTATTATTATTGTGGAGCGGGTTGCAATAATACATAAAGACTAGCATATATGGAGACTACTATGAGATATGTAGTCTACATATGGGTACATGTTGGAGAACTTATGTACTGGACCAACCCATCAAGAGAACACTACACAGATTGTTATATGAGTGTCATAAGTGATTCTCATAGTAATCATGTACATGTAGTCCTTTGACCTAAGGCTATTAAGCTTCCCTACATGTGAGTCACATATTTTGATACTTCCCTTTATTGCTCATAACTGAGTGAGCATGAATAAGGTCATTGGGTATGTCACATATCATGTTGAGGGTTTTGTATGATCAAGATAGGATTTGTCCCTTCTATGTAATGAGAGTGATATCTTCAGGCCCTTTGATTGAGTGAAACTGAGAAAATGCATAGTCATGCTTGGATGAGTTGATATGGGATATCAATGTCATCAACTTTAGTCAGTTTAATCAGTAATCAAGAAACCTTAGATTGGGTTGTACAAGAATGACACATTCCATGTCTCATGCTCAGTCTTGATATCTTGGACAAAGGGAGAATGACATATATGAATAATGATCATAGATGTTTAGTCAAATCACTGACTATCTTGTCACTTGGGCAATAATGATGTGTTGTTAGACGCCGTTCATTGATTATGAAAATAAATGTGATTTTTTATCATTGCCAATGTGATATGAGACTATTGGGCCGCAAACAGAGAGCCAATTAGATTATTTGAGTCCATGGGCCAAATTTTTTGGGTTTTGGTTTCATAATAATTTTGGATTAATAATTGGTCCAAAGGTTGTGCCATTAATGAAGCCCGAAATTAAACCTAATAAGATTAGGGTTTTGAAACCCATTAGGCTTGGGAGTTAACCCTCATTATATAAACATCATATAGTGAGAATTTTTGTAGCTCTTGCCCTAGCCTCCTTAATGACGCACTATTCTCTTGCCATTCCTTGGAGGACGTAAGGTAGCATTGCAGGCACAAGAACACATTTATTAGGATGTGGTGGAGGCATGGTGATTTGAAAGGGTCCTGTGGATATCATAAAGAGATTGAACACGTCAACTATTCAAGTTTATGATTTGACTCAATAGCTGGGTGAAAAATCCCAAGGAAGTAGGTATAAAAATTTTGAATACCCGATTTACTCCGTTTCACATGGATCCTAAAGGAGTTTGGTTATTTTTCGCTGCACTTGTTTGGCTCCTGAAACCCTACACATGGAGTCTTGTAACATGCTCATGCACATAAGACTTAAACATGTATACATGTTGGAACATCGTACACATGCACATGGGCTAAAGTTGGCTAGATTTAATATGATAAATCAAAAGCCATGGGCTTACTCTAAGGGGTTAGATATACTAGGAATGGAGGCTAAATTGATGAAGATTGTATATGGACTTTAAGGAGGCTTTGACAACCTTAGCAGAACCCAAAAAATGTAAAATAAGGGAATGGATGCTTTGGCAAAGCTTGTTACTTCCATGACTCTTTCTTCTGATGAGCTTTATCATGGTGCCTAAAAGAAACTCATGTTTGAGACTCCCATCAAAATTACACTAGTTAATCCAAACACGCAAATGTTCATCGAGTCTACCTCATGCGAACTCCTCCAATATGAGCCATATACACTCAAGTGCTCACTAATGCCCCGCCTATGCCACTATTACCTAAAAATGTGTTAGCTCTAGAGGAAATGGTGAGGAAGATGAAGAAAGACAATGCAATTGTTGGATGTAGATGCACTATCGCTATTCCATAAGCCTCATGTGCCAAGGAAGATTAGGATACCCGAGCTAGATAAGTTCAATGGAACTGGATGTCCTAAAACTCACCTAAATATGTATGAAATAACCATGACTCCACTTGGTACCAATACTGATGCGATGGCTCAAATGTTCCAATAATCTCTTACTGTGTTGGTGCTCAAATGGTTTTCAATTTTAGAACCATCTCACTCGAGGACTTGAGAAGATATATGCATTGAGTTCCAAAAGCATTATCAATACAACTTGGAGGTGGATGCTACGAAGAGAGATCTTAAGACCATTAATAAATCACCAAGGGAGACCTTTTCAGCATTGATGGCCTAATGGAAGGTGAAGGTGATATGAACATGGAAGGCATACTCAAGGATCTATTGAAGAGAGATAGTGCACCAACTACAAGGAAGAAAGCTAAGGAGATGGCTCAAGCATTTCATGCCTTCGTCACTTCCTATTTCATGGATGATGAATTTGGATCTTCACATGAAGCCACCAGAAAATCTTATGGAGAGTCTTGGAATGATGCCACAATATGGAATAGCCTTTTAGAGTGTCAAGGCACAAAAAACACCAAGGTGCCTATGCATGCTCATAAGAATGCCCTTTTGGTGTCCTAATGTGCCAATTCTTCATACAGCCAAATCTTATGTGCCTTGAAGCATCAAGATAGCTCTACACATCCTAAAAGGAAGCCTCAAGCTGAAGAAACTAAAAAATACAGCTCAAAACTACGAGGACAAAGCATGAACCCCAAGTGACACCAAAAGTGCACCCGAGAGCACACTTTGGAGGTTTTGAGTTCTAGTTCATTTCTAAAGCATTTTTTTATCATTTTCTAGTTCAATTATATTATTTAAATTATTATTTAGTGTGGAAACTCATTTGGAGCACATGGGAAATAATTAGGCCAAATTCCCGGCATGTTTGCGTCTAAACCAAATTTGAAGTCCTACTTTGACTAGGTTTGCTTGTTCCAATTAGGTTTTGGGTTCCTACAACTTGTATGGCTACCTAACCCTAGTTTTCTAGGCTATAAATAAGCTTCTTTTTTTCTTCTCACCACACAAATTTTGTTGCATAATAATATTGCTTTGAGAGCCAATTCTGTTGTGTTCTTGGTCAACTTACCTTGGTGCACAAGGAAGCTCATTTTCTTTGTGTTCTTTATACTTCTTGTTTCTAACCATAGGCTGGTTACAGGTGGGGTTCAAATTATAGTCCCTTGGATTCTTTTTTGTAGAACTTGTAAGTATCTTGGGCACGTTTCTTGGTCCTTATGCCAATGGGGTTCGCATCAAGTGGTATCAGAGGGACAAGTTCCAAATTGAGGACATATCCAGTGTTTCTTGTTCCTTTCTTTATTTCTTCATATTTTTTATCCTCTTGTTTCCATCAATTCTAATTTTTTCCTTTTTGTTTTATGCTATTTTAATTTATTCCTTGCATCCATATAAGGAAAAACACCGAAAAAAATCAACTAGCGTCATTTGCATCCATTATTGTTTTTTTGGTTATCTTTTTGTCTAATAGCATTTTTCTTCTTGCTTTTTGTTCCAATTCATTTTTCCTTTAAGTTTATCTAGTTCTAATCTGTTTCCAATTATTTCAGGTCAAGCCAACTTATTTTCAACCTAGATCAGCGGAAAACAACAATCCTACACACATTCAGTTTTCTTGGTTTCTCTTGGAGTCCAATTCTATTTTGTTTTGTTCTCTTCATCCAAACCTCACTAATCCTTTCTTTTCTTTTTCTTTCTAGCATCCAAAAATCAAGGAAAATCCAAGAACAATGTATCAAAAAATCAAGCTAATCTGATACACAAAAACTTGTTTCAGTTGTGCAAAAATTAGGGTTTCATATTTATTTTCCAAAAAGTAATTGGATCTTCACTTAATTTGCGAGCATGGACCCAAGGAAAAAAGGTGTTTTCAGCAATATTACAAAACAAAAAAGAGAAATATTTACAAAAAAAAAATTTGCATAATTACTTGGTTTTGTGCCTAAAAACCCTACAACCTTCAGTTTGAGCCTAAGCCATTCTTGTGGTTCTTGCAATCTTCTATTGCAAGGGCTTCCTAGATTCTTTCAAATTTTATTTAGGTGTGTGTGAGAGGATCTTTGATTTCAGGAATCTTGGCTGATCATGAGGATAAAAGGATTGTGGTAGGGCTCGATGAGGAGCCTTCCATGAAGGACATACAAAATGTCCTTAATAGATTGATAGGGAGGATGGATGATCTAGAGATGAGATTGCCAAGAAGGCCCAACCTTATTCTCCAACCAAGGAGGGGAGCAAGGATTGAGGAACTTGAGGAGGAGGAAGGTTCCTTGCTGGAGAAAAAAAGCCCAAAGGTAGGGGGAGCTTAGAGTAGACAACAACTTGAGCTCCATTATGCTCGGCATTCCAACCTACCAATGGAGAAGTGATCCAGATGCCTATTGGGAATAGGAGCATGAGATTGAGATAGTATTTGATTGTCATCATTACTTAGAGGAGAAGAAGTTAAAATTGGCCACAAATGAGTTTACTAACTATGCTCTTATGTGGTGGAATCAGGTTATAACTTCTAGAAGGAGGAATGAGGAAGAACCCATTAGCACTTGGAGAGATCTCAAAGCTTTAATGAGGAGGAGGTTTGTTCCAAGCTCCAAAGATTAGTGCAAGGGCAAAGAAGTGTGGAGGACTACCATAAGGAACTATAAATGACCTTGACCCGAGCCAACATTGCAGAGGATGAGGAGACCACCATAGCTAGATTCCTCAATGATCCCAACCTAGAGATAGCCAATAAGTTGGAGATGGTACCCTATGTCAAAATGGAGGATTTACTACACCATGCCACCAAGGCTAAAAGAATCATTAAAAGAACCAAAGCATCCAAGATGGCTCAAGGAGGAAGCCTCACTTAGAGAGTAGCATAAAGCAAGGATGACAAGAAAAAAGGTCCTAAAACCTAAGATGGAGACCCTCACCAACACCAATGGAGCCTTGGCTCAGTTTTCACAAGACAAGACGCTATGATACGATCAAAGAAGGCACAACTAAGGATGGCAACGATCCATTGAAGACAACTAGTGGACCATTGACAAGGAAGAAGGCTACGGAGCTGACTAGTGCACTTCAAGCTCGGATGTTGATAGATTGGTGATGTTCTGAACATGAAACCCATTTTGCACGATAAGGAGGTCCAATTTAGCTTCAAAGTTGCGATTTATGAGTTATCGCTGGTTCAGAAGCAGTTGCAGTATGTTGTGCATATTTTGTGCAGTATTGTGTGATTCAGGTGTCATTTCAAAGCTAAGAAAGAGATCTACAACTTTCATGCTTTGCATTTTCAAGTTCTAATTTCAGCTTGAAGTTGAAGACACAAGCAGGAACCACCTAAGAAGACTATTTTGGGGTTTTTATGGCCAATCTTGTTTTCTAACGTATTTTATTTTATTTTCCTATTTATTTACATTATTTAGGATGTTATTTAGGCCATGGAAGTGATTGAGGTCACTTAGGATAAATGGAATTCGCTGCACACCTTAAACATGTGTTAAAAGGGTGTAGAAGTCCTAGTTTGACTAGGTTTCTTGAGTCCTTTGTAACTAGGTTTCCTAGGTGACTTGGGCTGTGAATTTTGCACAAATTTTTACCCTAGCTTAGGCCTATATAAAAGCACATATTCTGGTTGAAAACAACAGCCATTATATGAAATAATATTGCTACTTTGGAGAGAATTTCTCTTTGGTTCTTTGCGGACTACCTTGGTGCACAAGTGTGCTTGTGTTCTTGGTATTCTATACTTCTCGTTTCTAGTCACAGGTTGATTAGGGGTGGGGGTCTTAAAATCCAGTCTCTTTGATGTCTTGTGGAGCTTGAAAAACATCTTGGGCGCGTTTCATGGTCTTTATACCATTCGGGTTCGCATCAGTTGGTATTAGAGCCACAAGTTCCATTGAAGGACATAACTTGTGTTCTTGTTTATCTTCGGTTTTCTTTCAATTTTTTCCCAGTAATTTTGTTTCTTAATCCTCTGTTTTAATCCTTTTTCTTCTTGTTTCAGGTCTGTCCTTTTTATTCCATCCCTGTTCAAGTCCGAAAATCACAAAAACAACAAAAAGAAGTCAATCCGTGTTGTCTAGTTTTCTCGGTTTCAAATTGTTTGTTCTTAGTTATTTCTTATCTTTCTGTTTTGTGTCCAGCCCTATTAATCTCTCTTGTTGTCATTGTTTCCAACATCCTAGAGTCAAGAAAACACAAAAAAAAAAAAAGAAGGATCCAAATTCAGGAAGTTTCGGTATCAAAAGTTGTTTCAAAATTGTGCAAGTTTCAATAGTTTCTTGTTTTGGCCGAATAGAAAACTGACTTTTTGTCTTTGGCAGCAAGGAATTTCAAGGAGAACATTTGTTTAGCATCAAAATAGCAAGCAAAAAAGAGAAAAAAAAAAAAGGGAAAAAAAAGGGAAAAAAAAGGGAAGAAAAAGAAAAAGAAAGGAAAAGGAAAGAACTTGCAAAAAGGAAGTTTTTCACAAAGTGTTGAAATTTTTTGTGCCCAAAACCTATCCCATTGTTTTTCCAGCCAAAAAGCTTTCTTTGTGGTTCTTGTGATCATCCATTACAAGGGCTTCATAGAGTCTTTTAAAGCTTGTTTAGCCCACCTCTTTTGGAGTCAAAATAGTTCTTTAAGAATTCAAGTTTTCTTGTGTGCTTTGAGGACAGTTTTCTTAGAACTTTTGATAACTCTTTGAATAGCAATATCTCACTAACAAATTGAGTGTTTGAGTGTTCATCTTTCAAGTGAAACACGTGAGGTGAGTGCTTGTGAGGATCTTTGTTTTCAAGAGCATGGAGGGCCAGGAGGATAGGAGAATGGAAGTGAGACACAATGAGGAGCCTACCATGAGAGAATTTCAAGAAACTCTAAATAGACTTGTGGGGAGGATTGAGGACATAGATTTGAGGTTGCCAAGAAGGCCTAATCCCATCTTGTAACCAAGGAGAGGTCCAAGAAGAGAGGAACCTAAGGAGGAAGAAAGTGTTTGGCATGACCATGGGTTTCCAAGAAGGTGTGAGCCAAGGGAGGAAAACAATCTCAACTCCATCAAACTTACCATTCCATCTTTCCAAGGGAGGAGTGATCCAGATGCATATTGGGAATGGGAGCAAAAGATTGAGATGGTGTTTAATTGCCATCATTACTTTGAGGAAAAGAAGGTTAAATTGGTTACCATAAAGTTCACTAATTATGCTCTTGTATGGTGGAATCAGGTTGTTATTCCTAGGAGAATGAATGAGGAGGAGCCCATACACACATGGAGATCCCTTAAAGCCTTGATGAGGAGGAGATTTGTTCCTAGTTACTACACTAAAGATCAACGCCTCAAGCTTCAAAAGCTAGTGCAAGGCCAAAGGAGTATGGAGGACTACCACAAAGACTTGGAGATAACCTTGACCCGAGCCAACATCATGGAGGATGAAGAGACCACCATTGATAGATTCATTAATGGTCTCAATCCAGAGATTGCCAACAAAGTGGAAATGGCACCTTATTTGAACATGTAGGATTTGCTTTATTATGCCACCAAGGCCGAGAGGATCATCAAAAGGTCCAACGCATCCAAGATGTTTCAAGGAGGAATTTCCACATGGAAAGGAGCATGGAGCAAAGATGTAAGAGAAGTACCCAAGCCAAACATGGAGGCCACAAAAGGAGACTTGTTTCGGCCTCAACACGAAAAGTCAATCATGCTTGTACCACTATCACCACAACAAGTCTTGGAGGATCAAAGAAAAATTCAAAGTGAGCTTGAGAGAAAGAAAAAAGAGGGGAAAGTTGAGGGCATGAGTGATGATGGGAAAGTTGAGAGAACAACCAAGAGATTATGTGAGAAGAGTGAACTTGAGGGGAAGAAGAGTGGAGAGTCCCCGAGAGAAGAAATTGAGTGCGAAGTTGAGAGAAGAAAATAGTGGAATGAACCCAAGCCAAGTGAAGAGAGAAAGACCTACAGAGAAGCCATACTTTCATCTAACATAACAAAGTCTTTTTCTAGTGTTGTGTTGTCTTCTTTTCAGGAATTAAGTGAATATGAACTCCAAGAATCAAGTGAGTTGCTGCCCATTAAAGAAGTTGGTGTTCCCAATATTCCAAGCCATGTCCCATGCATCAAACCAACAAAGGAGGTTGAAAAGGAACAATTTGAGGTAAGTCCAAGTGATTTCATATGCAAAAGTTTGCCTAACATTGTTTCTTATCCTATGTTTCAAGGGGATGAAATTAATGCAACTCCAACCAAAGCCATTGAGTGCAAAGGTGAAAATTTTGTGGTTCCAAAGGAAGATACTTGGAGACTAAGTCCAACCACTGTAATGTATTTCTTCCTAACACCTAGATTTGATGTAGTTTTGCATGAAAATCTCAAACAATGTGTGTTTGCTTGCAATGTTATTTTGAAGAATGGTTTTCATGAAACTAGATTAAGAGAAGGAAGTAAGCATGAAACTTTGACAAAATATGGTTTTAAAGCTTCTAATTCTTTGGTTTTGTCAAATCCTCTTTGGAATTGCTTGAGTTTCTCTAAAGAAAAATCTGTTTTGGAGTCTTTTGTTTTTGAATTTGTTTGTTTTGCATCCATCTCACATTGTTTTGTTCCATCTCAAGTTAAATCTACTTCTTTGGAATTTTGCATGCATAAATTGGTTCTTACACATGCATTAAATATTTCTTTGATTTTCATTCATGTTCAGCCCATTTTTGTGCATCAATCTTTAATTTCCAGCAAGCATTTTTTTGTCCATGACACATGCATTACACAAAATTTTGAGCCTTGATCATTTTGCTTTATGTCCAAACCTGAAAGTTTTTATTTTGAGTGAAAATTCTGGTTTTAAATTCAGCCTTTTAAGGAGATATGTTGAGTCCTTTGTTTTGTGTCACATTCCATGCAAATTCACAAATTTCATGCATTGTGGTGCATACACATACAAAAATAAGTTTGCTACTGAATTGGTTTCACTTAATCCTATCTACTCCAATCTTGTTTCATTTAAAATGCTTAGGATTTTTGTGAAATTCATGCATCCTAGTTTTGTTATTAGTTTAGGCCACATTGTGTTCAATTCTTGTTTGTTTGAATGGCCTATGCAAACTATTGTCTTGACATGCATAACTTGTGTTTTTCATAACCATAATACTTTTGTGAGTTTAGGTCCATTTGTTTTGAGTGCATACAGCATCCCTAAGGTAAATGATTCCTACACTTTTCCTAGTTTTGGGAATAATGTTTTTGAGATGGCAAAGGCAATGAAAGTGATGCCTAGAGTTAAGATGAAAATTGTGCAAAATTTTAGATTTGTTGTGCTAATTGCTTCTAACTTTGTTTTTGACGCTGGAGGTATCAAAATTATCATTGCATTTGGATATTGGTTCAGGTTTTTCACAAGATTAAAGCTCCATACACAAGCATTCCATGCTATTGGTGCTTATGAGAAAGGTAAATGGTTATGTGTTGATTATTTCATTGTTATTGATTCAATTCCCTTTTCTAATGCAGGTTTTGATTCGACGACGAATCCTTCTAAGGAGGGGGGAGCTGATACGATCAATGAAGGCACAACTAAGGATGGCAACGATCCATTAAAGATAACTAGTGGACCATTGACAAGGAAGAAGGCTAAGGAGCTGACAAGTGCACTTCAAGCTCGGATGTTGATAGATTGGCGATGTTTTGAACATGAAACCCATTTTTCACGATAAGGAGGTCCAATTTAGCTTCAAAGTTGTGATTTACAAGTTATCACTGGTTCAAAAGCAGTTGCAGTATTTTGTACATATCTTTGGCTTTAGATGTTCTTTTTGTGTGGTTCAGGTGTCATTTCAAAGCTAAGAAAGAGATCTACAACTTTCATGCTTTGCATTTTGAGCAATCATGGCTGCATCAAGTTCTAATTTCAGCTTGAAGTTGAAGACACAAGCAGGAACCACCTAAGAAGACTATTTTGGGGTTTTTATGGCCAATCTTGTTTTCTAACGTATTTTATTTTATTTTCCTATTTATTTACATTATTTAGGATGTTATTTAGGCCATGGAAGTGATTTAGGTCACTTAGGATAAATGGAATTCGCTGCACACCTTAAACATGTGTTAAAAGGGTGTAGAAGTCCTAGTTTGACTAGGTTTTCTTGAGTCCTTTGTAACTAGGTTTCCTAGGTGACTTGGGCTGTGAATTTTGCACAGATTTTTACCCTAGTTTAGGCCTATATAAAGGCACATATTCTGGTTGAAAACAACATCCATTATATGAAATAATATTGCTACTTTGGAGAGAATTTCTCTTTGGTTCTTTGTGGACTACCTTGGTGCACAAGTGTGCTTATGCTCTTGGTATTCTATACTTATCGTTTCTAGTCACAGGTTGATTAGGGGTGGGGGTCTTAAAATCCAGTATCTTTGATGTCTTGTGGAGCTTGAAAAACATCTTGGGTGCGTTTCATGGTCTTTATACCATAGGGGTTCGCATCACCCTACCTCTATTAAAGGGTGCAACCAAGGCTAGGGAGATGGAGTGCTTCAAGTGTAGCTGCAAAGGGCACTACATGAACGATTGACTAAACAATAGAGTCAAGACCCTTAAAAAGGATCGGGAGAATATATCTGAGGATGAAGATGCTTTGCAAGAACATATAGGAGAAATATCACCTTTGCAGGACATGCCCACAAACACCTTAAAGCTCGAGGAATAAGACTTTGCCTTTGTTGCAAAAAGAGCTCTAAGTGTATAAGTCAAGGAGGGGACTAGCCAAAGGGAGTGCATCTTTCATATAAGGTGTCATGTCCAAGACCAAGTTTGTAGCCTTGTCATTGATTAAGGAAGTTATACCAATGTAGCAAGCTTAATCATGGCAAAGAAGATAAAGCTTCCAACACAAAAGCATGCTTAACCGTATAGGTTTCAATGGTTGAATGAAGCAGGTGAGGTAAAGGTGGTTAACCAAGTTTTGTTTAATTTTAAGATTCATACTTACTATGATCAAGTGTTTTGTGATGTTATGCCCATGCAAGCTTGCCACATCTTGCTCGGGAGGCCATGGAAATTTGATAAAAAGGGCTCACATGATAGGGAGAAGAATGTGTACTCATTTGTCCACTAAGGGAAGTTGGTCATGCTTGTTTCACTATCATCACAAAAAGTCTTGGCAGACCAAAGAAAGCTTTAAAGTAAGGTTGAAAGAAAAGGGAAAAGGGGGAAAGTTGAGGGCCGGACTGATGAAGGGCAAGTTGAGAGAACATCTGAGAGGCCAGATGAGAAGAATGGACATAAGGGGAAGAAGATAGGAAAGTTCGTGAGAGAAAAGAATGGGGGGATGCTGAGTAAAAAGAAAGAATGCTTCATGGAAAAAATGAGATATGTAAGGAAAGCCTTTCAAGTGTAAAGGATAGTGCCTCTTTTAGTTTACAAAGATACTTTGCTTGCTATGAATGATCTAACACATCTTCCTAGTGTTGTTTTATCTTTGCTAAAAGATTTTAAGATGTGTTTCTTGAAGATCCGATAGGGTTTCCACCTATAAGGGGCATTTAGTATGGAATTGACCTTGTTCTAGGAGCACCTATTCTAAAATGGTCAGCCTATACAACCAACTCCGATAAAACTAAAAATATCCAAAAGCAAGTGGAGAAGTTGTTGGCCAAAGGTTTTGTGAGAGAAAGCATGAGCCCTTGTGCCATTCTTGTTCTTTTGGTGCCTAAAGAAGATGGCTCATGGTGCATGTGCAAGTATTATAGGCCAGTCAACAAAATCCCTGTAAAGTATAAACATCCTATCCCTAGACTTGATGATATGCTTGATGAATGCATGGTTTTACCTTATTTTCTATGATTGATTTGAAAAGTGGTTGCCACCAATTTTAGATGTGGGAAGGGGATGAGTGGAAAATAGCCTTTAAGATAAAATTTTGACTTTATAAATGGTTAATGATGGCTTTTAGTTTAACTAATGCTCCTAGTACATTCATGAGACTTATGAATAATGTCTTGCATGACTACATAGATAAGTTTGTTTTTGTTTTTTTTATGATATCTTAGTTTATAGCAAGAGTCTAGATGAGCATGTTGTACATTTTAGATAAGTGTTAGGAACATTAAGAGAGCAAAGGTTGTATCCTAACTAGAAAAAGTGATCTTTTTCTAGTTAGCATACAACCTTTGCTCTTTTTGTGTTAACAAAGTAACTTTTCTTAGATTTCTTTTGAGCTCTCAATGGATTGAAGTTGATCAAGAAAAGGTAAAATCCATCCAAGAATGGTCGACCCCAACATCTATCACTAAGGTAACATCATTCCATGGGTTAGCTAGCTTCCATAAGAGCTTTGTTAAAAATTTTTCTTCCATTGCCACACCTCTCATGAAAGTAATCAAGAAGAATATTGGGTTTAAGTGGGGAAAGGGTCAAGGTGATGCTTTCTTGTTGTTAAAGGAAAAGTTGTGGCATACTCCTTTTTTAGCTTTGCCTAACTTTACTAAAATTTTTTAGAGTAAGTGTGATGCTTCAGGTACAGGATTTGGAGTTGTCCTAATGCAAGAAGGCCATCTCATTGCTTACTTTAGTGAAAATCTCAATAGTGCCACATGTAACTATCCTACCTATGATAAGGAGCTTTATGCATTGGTAAGGGCATTGGAGACATTGCAACACTATCTATGGCGCAGAGAGATTGTCATTCACACTAACCCTTAAGTTCCTTAATAAGCAAAGTAAGTTCAATATGAGACATGTAAGATGGGTAGAGTTCATTGAATCATTCCCATATGTTATCAAATACAAGCAAGGTAAGGATAACATAGTAGCGGGTGCCCTTTCTAGGAGGTATGCTTGGCTTTCTACTTTAGATGCTAAAGTGTTAGGTTTTGAGCATTTAAAAGATTTGGATACTTCTAATCCTGATTTTGGCAAGATTTATGCCAGGTTTTCTAAGTGTGCTTTTGAGAAGTTTTATCAAGTTAATGGCTTCCATTTCAAGGAAAATAGGTTGCATGTGGCTAAGACTTCTTTGAGAGAACTGGTTGCAAAAGAAGCACATAGTGGCAAATTAATAGGTCATTTTGGCCCAGCCAAAACTTTGTATACTTTGAAGGAACATTACCATTGGCCGAATATGACTAAGGATGTTAAAAAGGTTTGTGATCAATGCATTGCATGTATGAAGGCTAAGTCTACTCACACTTCACAAGGATTATACACACCACTTCCTACACCTTCTCATCCTTAGGATGATATCTCAATAGATTTCATAGTAAGTATGCCCAAAACTAAGAAGGGTTGAGAATCTGTTTTTGTTGTAGTGCATAAGTTTTCTAAGATGGCACATTTTATCCCTTGCAATAAATTAGATGATGTTGTGAATGTGGCTAATTTATTTTTCAAGGAAATTGTTAGACTTTGTGGGGTTCAAAGGATAATAGTCTCTGATAATGACTTTAAATTCCTTAGCCATTTTTGGAAGGCTTTGTGGGAGAAGCCTAGGATAAAGCTTTTGTTTTCTACTTCTTGTCACCCAAAAATGGATGGACAAACTGAGGAAACAAATAGAACCCTAGGCTTTATGCTTTGAGCTATCATTGGTAAGAATTTGAAGTCTTGGGAAGATTGTTTACCTCATGTGGAGTTTGCTTACAATAGAGTTATGCATACTAATTCTGGATTTTCTCCTTTTGACATTATGTATGGATTTAATCCTTTAACTCCATTAGATTTATTTCCTTTTCCTACTAATGAGATTTCTAGTTTAGATGGCAAGAGGAAGGCCAAGAGTATAAAGAAGTTGCATGGGAAGGTTAAGCAACAAATTGAGCTAAAAAATCAACAAGTCGTTAAGAAAAGTAACCAAGGCCGAAAAAGAGTAACCTTTAAACCTAGAGATTAGGCTTGGTTACATGTGAAGAAGGAGAGGTTAATAGCTACAAGAAGAACAAACTTCATCCTATAGGAGATCAACTCTTTCAAATGATTAAGAAGATTAGTGACAATGCATATGTGACAGACTTGCCAGGTAAGTATAATGTTGGTACCACCTTTAATGTTTATGATCTTTCTCTCTTTGAATATGTAGATTCAAGGATGAACCCTTCTAAGGAGGTTTAAGTTGATATGAACATGGAGGGTACACTCAAGGATCCATTGAAGATAGCTAGCTGGCTAGCTACAAGGAAGAGAGCTAAGGAGATGACTCAAGTTCATGCCTTTGTCATTTCCTATTTGATGGAGGATGAACTTAGATCTTCACATGGAGCTACTGGAACAACCTATGGAGTGTCTTGGAATGATGGCATAACATGGAATAGCCTTTTGAAGTGTCAAGATAGAAGAGACACCAAGGAGCCCATGTATGCACCTAAAAAGGCCCTATTGGTGTCCCAATGTGCCAATTCTTCATACAACCAAATCTTATGTGCCTTGAAGACTTCAAGAAACCTCTACATATCCTAAAGGTAAGCATCAAGCTAAAGAAACTAAAAAATGTAGCTCAGAACTAAGAAGCCCAAGCATGAACCCCAAGTGACACCAAAAAGGCACCTGAGAGCACACTTTGAGGGTTTTAAGTGCTAGTTCATTTATAGAGCATTGTTTTTGTTATTTTCTAGTTTAATTTTATTATTTACATTATTATTTAGTATGGAAACTTATTTAGAGAACATGGCAATTAATTAGGCTAAATTTCCCATATGTTTGTGTCCAAACCAAATTCAAAGTCCTAGTCTGACTAGGTTTGCTTCTTCCAATTACGTTTAGGGTTCCTACAACTTGTATGGCTTCTTAAACCTAGTTTTCTAGGCTATAAATAAGCCTATTTTATGCTTTTAAAGACACAGATTTCATTGTTTAACAATATTTCTTTGAGAGCCAATTCTCTTGAGTTTTATGTGAACTTACCTTGGTGGACAAGGAAGCTAGTTTTCTTTGTGTTCTTTATACTTCTTGTTTCTAACCACACGTTGGTTAAGGATGAGGGTCAAATTCTAGTCCCTTGGATTGTTGTTGTGGAACTTGTTAGCATCTTGGGTGTGTTTCTTGGTCCTTAGACCAATGGGGTTTGCACACAAGGCTTCTCAAATGATAAACCGGCCTATTGAGGAGGAGCAAATTGCAATAGTGGCCAAGAACCTTCTCCCAGTTTACAACCAACACCTTTTTGCTCAATATTTTTCAAGCTTTAAAGCATTGGTGATTACTAGAACATAAATAAATTATGCTATTAACTCAATGCAAATAAAAGTATATGATGGCACCAAATTCAAGAAGTCACCTAAATTTCAAATGTTAACGGGCACTAAGGGCAATGCCATCAATACCCATAAGCATGCTTGCTTACTTCACCAATTCACTGAGTTCTACACACCATTGAGAGAAGTGGTACAAAAGTTTGAGAAGAAAGATCTTCTAAAGCCGTTTGGCCCTAGTCCTTTAACAAATTTGTTGTTATGGCTCTACAATCCTAGTCAATGTTATGCTTTTCACCAAGGACTTAGCCATCCTGCTGATAAGTGTGCCTCCCTCCAGCATGCAATTCAAGACCTTATTGAGTCAAGTGTGGTGACTAATCCTCTTCCTACACATAAAGCTAATGGTCAAGTGAATGCTATCATTTGCATTTGAATGAATGATAAGGACTTTTATTTATTTTAGTGCTATGAAATATTTATTATTTAGGGCTAGGATGCTTATAAAGTTTTTGAGAATTTGATCTTTAAACTTGCTAAACAAACAATAACTATGCTTTTAAGTCATTGATGCCTCTTTCAATTTTGGATGATTAGTATGTAAGTGAGTCTTTTTAAATGAGAAATGGCCAGCTCTCACAACCCACATCTTTCTTTCACCCTCATTATGTAATATCCTTTCTAAGCCATTTAGGGCCTAACACATTGTGCGTGTTCTTTCTTAAAACCTTGAACCTAACCTAGGAAAGGGTTTGCAACTCTTGAGGCATGGAATTCAACTTCATAAGGTTTTTCACTTGCACTTGACAGCATGGAAGGTATTGATCAACATCACCAATATTCACAACAATTCATCTCTTGCAAGGAGATGTGCATTGAATCCATCATGCTTTTCCTCATTAGTCACAAAAAAAGAAAGAAAAAAGAAAATAACAAGAACAAAAGTAAATTGTGGTTCATTAAAAATTAACTCAAGATAAAAGTGATAAAAGACTCTTCACTGAGACTGAAAACCCACAAGGGCGGGCAACTTAGGCAAAAGTTAAAGGGAACCCTTACTAAGTCAAAAACCCGCAAAGGCAGGTTAGGCAAAAGTTAAGGTGAAAAAAAAAGAAAAAAAAAGAAAAAAAAAATGATTAGTGGGCAGTATCTTTCAAATCAATAATGTGCACTCGAAATGAGATTTAAGTTTGTAAAAATCAAAGTGAACTTGCAAGAATAAGTGACTTAAAAATGTTTTCATCATAAGCACCAGTCAGTTGAGAAAAACTCTTCCATCATGATTTTGAGGCCTTACAAAGAAAGTGAAGCCCAACGATTGGCCTTAACAATTTTGAAGGTATTCTTAACTATGCCCAAGGAGGTCAATCATGATGATCAAGTACAATGAACACTCACAGTGGCAGCTCTACTATAGAAAGCTCATAATTGAAGTTTGTGCCTCATGAGAAGTATACCCTGGGGGCATGTTTAGGTTTTTGAGCCTTGTTGTCCCGTTCATTCTTCAACCTCACCCAAGGCCACATTGCAACCCTATGAAATGTCCATACTTGAGGATGGACTTGCTTTTGGGTGGATTGCTTTTATTAAGAGACACATCAATCTCTTGACTATTTTACTTGTGTTTAGTTACAACACATTCTCTTCTGGTTCACTAGTGCTTATGCTTTAGGTTATGGAAATTTTGTGGTTTTAAATTGTTTGAAGGTCTTTCTTATTCTAAAAATTTAACCACATTGAACAAGACCTTACCATCAATCATTAGAGCATCCAACTATATAGTTATACCTTCATTAAAGCTATTTTAAACAAAGAACACTATCGGCCTACCCATCCAGACACGATCAAATAACCATCAAGACATCCACATCATGAAGTTCAATCCATCGAGTTCATACCCAAGAACTCCTTTGATCAAAGAAGACCACATCACCATGTTCATCATGCAAAGGCAAACAGAGGGGCATACAAGAATCGACTCATTGAATTAAGCATTCTACAAGCCCAAAGTTTTACCTCAAGCTTACACAAGGTGACTTACAATCACAATCATTTCATTTTATGGCAAGTTATCTTTCAAAAGTTTAAAGCCACCCAAAATTCCTTACATGGCTACCATGGTGCTGATAAGCATATAAATGGGGCAATTCATTTGCTCAAGATCAAATAATCACAGAAGCCCATGGATTAGGCCCCTGACCTTTAATATAAAAGAGAGAGTCTCAAAATCAAATGATATCAAATACACAAAGCCTAGTTTCATTTTCAAGGGCACATCATGCATCATGCCACTTCATTAATCTTAAGGTTCTTTCAATAAGCATTAACCACAAAACATTCTAATAAGGAATCAATTTAAAGGTTCACCTTAAACCTTTCTAATTAGGAAATCACTTTTCTTCAAAGACATCCATGTAGGCATTCACTTTATAGCGCTTTTAGCAAGCACCCATCTGTAAGCCTTACCAGCTAGGCAACCTATCTTTAAGCCCTTCCAATAGGCACCTCGCATTAAGACCTATCAATAGCCACCTTCTCCTATGCTTATGCACTAGGCACATCTCTTTAAGCCCTACCAGTTAGGCACTTACTTTTTTTAGCCATACAAGCTAGGTACCCATCTAGGTATTATTCTTTAAGCAATATAGCTGGGCACCTACAAGGCAAAGCCTTCACAGACCTTCTTGCTTAACCTATAAGAACCCCTCACTTGACCTGTGAGGTTTGCATCTTATCTCACTTGACCTATGAGAATTGTTCTTGCTTGACAAGCAAGAACCCCACACTTGACCTGTGAAGTTTGAATCTTATCTCACTTGACCTATGAGAATCGTTCTTGCTTGACAAGCAAGAACCCCCTCACGTGACCCATGTGGTTCGCATCTTATCTCACTTGCGTCCATGAGAATCCTTTTTACTTGACCTACAAGAGTCCCTCACTTGACCTATGAGGTTTTCATCTATTCTCACTTGACTTGTGGGAATCATTATTGTTACCACCTCACAAAATGGGAGAATTACAAGTGTGTTATAATGGCTAAAAACCATTATATTGTGTAATTCTCACCATAGTGATTGAAGTGTGAGGGGTAAAAGGCATGATCAACACCTCTTTAAAAGTGTTTCAAGTTGGTAACTTGGCCCCCAAGAAAAGCCTAAAGGATTGCTTGTTTGTCAAGCAACCTATGAACTTTTTTGTAACGTTTAAGAAATTCGGGTACTCAATTACAAAACACTCAAGAAAGAGACTTGAAGAGTTATGGGACGATATAAATGGTATGAAAGTGCTATTGGAGGACCAAATTGTTAGTGTTGTGCCCAAAAGGCCAATCATGAGATGATTGTATTTTTGCACATTGAGTCATGATATTTTATTAAGGCATTAATCCATCAATTATGTTTGTTGTTTTATTTTTGTGTAACTTAACAAACATAATTGTAACCCTAGAATAATGATATTCTTAAACGTCCCTGGTCTAGTATTATTGTGGAGTGGGTTGCAATAATACATAACGACTAGCATATGTGGAGACTAATATGAGATATGTAGTCTACATATGGGTACAAGTTGGAGAACTTGTGTACTGGACCGACCCACCATGAGAACACTACATGGATCGTTATATGAGTGTCATAAGTGATTCTCATAGTGATCATGGTATATGTAGTCCTTCGACCTAAGATCATCAAGGTTCCCTACATGTGAGTCACATACTTTGATACTTTCCTTTGTTGCTCATAACTGAGTGAACTTGAAGGAGGTCATTGGGTATGTCACATATCATGCGGAGGGATTTGTATGATCAAGATGGGATTTGTCCCTCCTATGTAACAGGAGTGATATATTCGGGCCCCTTGATAGAGTGAGACTTAGAAAAATGCATGGCCATGCTCGGATGAGTTGATATATGATATCAATGTCATCAGTTTAAGTTGGTCTACTCGGTAATCAAGAAACCAAAGATTGGGCTATACGAGAGTGACACATTCCATGTCTCGTGCTTAGTCTTGATATCTTGGACAAAGGGACAATGGCATATATCGGTGATGATCATAAAGGTTTAGTGGAATCATCGACAATCTTGTCACTTTGGTAGCAATGATGTGTTGCTAGACACCGCTTATTGCTTATGATGATAAATGTGATTTATGATCATTGCCAACATGGCAAGAGCCTATTGGGTCGCACACGTAGAGCTATTTGGATCATTAGAGTGCATGGGCTAATTATTTGGGTTATGGTTTCACTTTAATTTCGTATTAATAATGGGCCAAAGAGTTGAGCAATTATTAAGCCTGAAATTAAATCCTAATTGGATTAGGGCTTTGAAACCCATTAGGCCTGGAAGTTGAGTCTCACTATAAATACATCTTTTAAGTGAGAAATTCACAGGTCTCCTTGCCCTAGCCTCCCAAAAGGACAGCCACACTCTTCTTTTGCAATTCCTTGGAGGACGCAAGCTAGCACTGCGAGCGCAAGAGAAACGCATCTGCCGGGACATGGTGGCAGCATGGTGATCCCGAGAGGCTCGTGTGGATACCATAGAGAGCCTAAACATGTCAACTGTTCAGGTTTTGTGATTCGACTCTACAGTTGAGTGAGAGATCTCGACCGAAAATTAGGTATGAAAATTTTCAAACACCCGGTTTACCCCGTTTCACTTGGATCCTGGAGGGTTTCGGTTAAATTCCACTGTTCTGTTTGGCTCCCAAAACCCATCAAAAATTAGTCATGGAAGACAAGTTTGGACAAAGGAAACACTAAAGGCAATAAGGACCTAAAGGTCCTAGTGTAAACCTTAAGGTGTTTAAGCTTTTGACTTAAGTCTAAGGGTGGAATTGTGGGGTTATACCACCATCGGGGAGGCAGCCAAGACTTGATAATTAGTCAAAAATGTTGGGCACATGTGTACCAATGAGTTTAAGACAAAGAAACCATAATTAGTGAGAAAGAAAATGACATAAAGCAAGGTTAAGCTTGTTAAGTGTACTTTGTGCCCTTAAGCTCATTTAAGGGCATTTAAGTGGCCAAATCACTTATCCCTCTCTCATTTTCGTCCTCCCCCAGCCCAAGAACACAACCACACTTCCTCCATAGCCACCACACCTTCAAACTTGCAATTGATTGAAATTAAGGGCAAAAGGAAGCAATTGGAAGCAAACTAGAGCTATTTCTTGGATACTTCAAGGATCAAGCTTGATTTTCAGCCTACCCACTTTGGTAAGGGTTCTCTTGCTCTCATGGGTTGTTTTCTGTATTTTCAAGGAACCATGGAGTTGGGGCTACGCTTGGAAGAGAGCCATGAGCTTGGTGAACCAAGCTTAGTGAGGGGAGTGCACTTATTGAAGGTTTTGTGACCTAGTGTGAAGTGCATAGTGATGGAAGCGAATTTATGGGTTTCTAGAGCCCAAAAGTTAGTACTAACTACTTTTAAAATCCTCCTAATATCAAGAATTAGCTTGAGGAGGGATTCCATAGTGATTTGGTTATGTTTATTATGTTTTTTATGGACTAACCTATGGTATATGCTGCTGCCACATTTCATGTGTTTGTTTGTGTTTGGCTGCTGCATTTGGTTGCTATATCTTGTATATATGCATTGTAGTTTTTGTGTTTTAGTGTCTTAGGATGCAGGTTTTAATGATGGTTACATTGCCTATTGAATCCAAGTGCTACCCTTACTAAGTTTCTCAATGAAACTTACTCCCCTCAATTCTATCATTTCAGGTCCAGCTGAAAGATCACCTTCAAACTAACCTTTTTGGTTTGGTTTTTAATCTGAAATTTCAGGTACATGAACTTCCATATGTCTATTTATGATCTGGAAATTTTGGTGATTTTAGGAGCACATTTGATATTTTTAATTGTGGTACTTATTGTGTTGTGCAGCAGCTGTCCAGCATCCTGTTTTTGGGGTCCATTGTGTCTCAGGACCTCCTGTAACCTAGGGTGCGTATTTATCTGAGTTAAGACCATATTGTAGTGCATGTATGCATGTACATGTAGTGTATGTAAAATGAGACAAGTATGTGAATATTTGAGTAATGTTTTGGCTATGTAAGTGATGTGGTTCAAAGCTGCCTAAGTGTGAATGATGGCCTGCTTACTTGTAAATTCTGTTTTGGCCACGTAAAGTTGTTAAAAGAAATGGAATGTAATTCCTATGTGTAATGGACATATATGGGATAGCCTTGGAAGGATTTCCCCTTGTGAATGAAGTGTTTGCATGGTTTGGAAAAATTGTATGGGCAAAATGGTCTAAAAGTTGCTAGAATTTTGACTATAGACCTAAAGTTTAACATCTCCCTGTGTAGAACGAATATTGGTATGAAATTCTTACCACACCTATAGGACATCTAGAGGGTCAACTGAGATTTGGAATTTCTGCATTTAGAGCCCTGTATCCAAAGAAATGATGTTGCAAAGTTGGCTGAGTTACTGTTCATTTGGTCAGAATTTTGTAACCAAATTAAAAAATCCATAACTTGGTCCATAGGTGGGCTATTGATGTAAAAAAAAAATCCTTAGCTTTCTCTAAGTCTATACTTGATAACGGAACAAATAAAACAGGGGGTATATGTTAGTGTTGTGCCCAAAAGCCAATCATGAGATGATTGTATTCTTGCACATTGAGTCATGATATTTTATTAAGGCATTAATCCAGCAATTATGTTTGTTGTTTTGTTCCTGCGTAACTTAACAAACATAATTGTAACCCTAGAATAATGATATTCTTAAAAGTCCCTGGTCTAGTATTATTGTGGAGTGGGTTGCAATAATATATAACGACTAGCATATGTGGAGACTAATATGAGATATGTAGTCTACATATGGGTACAAGTTGGAGAACTTGTGTACTGGACCGACCCACCATGAGAACACTACATGGATCGTTATATGAGTGTCATAAGTGATTCTCATAGTGATCATGGTATATGTAGTCCTTCGACCTAAGATCATCAAGGTTCCCTACATGTGAGTCACATACTTTGATACTTTCCTTTGTTGCTCGTAACTGAGTGAACTTGAAGGAGGTCATTGGGTATGTCACATATCATGCAGAGGGATTTGTATGATCAAGATGGGATTTGTCCCTCCTATGTAACGGGAGTGATATCTTCGGGCCCCTTGATAGAGTGAGACTTAGAAAATGCATGGCCATGCTCGGATGAGTTGATATACGATATCAATGTCATCAGTTTAAGTTGGTCTACTCGGTAATCAAGAAACCAAAGATTGGGCTATACGAGAGTGACACATTCCATGTCTCGTGCTTAGTCTTGATATCTTGGACAAAGGGACAATGGCATATATCGGTGATGATCATAAAGGTTTAGTCGAATCATCGACAATCTTGTCACTTGGGTAGCAATGATGTGTTGCTAGACACCGCTCATTGCTTATGATCATAAATGTGATTCATGATCATTGCCAACGTGGCAAGAGCCTATTGGGTCGCACACATAGAGCTATTTGGATCACTAGAGTGCATGGGCTAATTATTTGGGTTATAGTTTCACTTTAATTTCATATTAATAATGGGCCCAAGAGTTGAGCCATTATTAAGCCCGAAATTAAAGCCTAATTGGATTAGGGCTTTGAAACCCATTAGGCCTGGAAGTTGAGTCTCACTATAAATACAACTTTTAAGTGAGAAATTCGCAGGTCTCCTTGCCCTAGCCTCCAAAAAGGACAGCCACACTCTTCTCTTGCAATTCCTTGGAGGACGCAAGCTAGCACTGCGAGCGCAAGAGAAACGCATCTGCCGGGACGTGGTGGAAGCGTGGTGATCCCGAGAGGCTCGTGTGGATACCATAGAGAGCCTGAACACGTCAACTGTTCAGGTTTTGTGATTCAACTCTACAGTTGAGTGAGAGATCTCAACTGAAAATTAGGTATGAAAATTTTCGAACACCCGGTTTACCCCGTTTCACTTGGATCCTAGAGGGTTTCGGTTAAATTCCACTGCACTGTTTGGCTCCCGAAACCCAACAGTGGTATCAGAGCTACTGGTGAAACCCTAAATCGGGATTGAGTGTTGAATCGCATGATGTTATGTGTTCGGTTGCTTTTCGGCCATGATTAATTAGATTGATTCATGATGCATGAAACTGGAACTCGTAATGAACATATGAGATATATGAAGAAACGACACTAATTGGTTAATGAGATTAACCCGAAATTGAATGGTATGAGATACCTATATGGATTAGGATTCTTGCAATAGTTGCAAAAACCCTAGCTTTGTTCGGATTCGGCCTGTTCGGGCACCGAAAGTAAGGTATTTTTGGTGGCTCGAATAGAGGGAGTCTCGGGTGCCTACTTGCTCAAAATAGAAGATTTCGGGCTAAGCAATTGTAAGACAATTTTTTGCGCCGGGGGGCGCTGCCCCCCACGCCCCCCGCAAGGGCGGCTCCCCTTGACCCCGTCCACTGACCGATCAGCGGAACCACCGCCCACTGACAGGCCAGCGGGACCGCCGTATGCGAAGCGCCACATAAATAAAAACTGGTTAATCAACGCACGAAAATTGGCATGCATCTTTGTTGAATGAGATTTGACATGATATGCTGATTGGTGTTTGAAGCATGGTGCATGGTTATAGCCCTTGATTGGTTGTACTTGTAAATACGGCCTGCGAGTCATGCCTTTTCTTATCACTCTCATTGTACATTCTCTTCTCACCTTACTCCCCTCGAATGTAACTCGAGGTTTCTATTATTGATGTAATGGTGCATTATGGGATCATCCAAGGTGGTATGTCCAAGGATCATCCAAGGTGGTTTGTCCAAGGAGGTGACAACAAAAGGGCAACCAAGAAAGGAAGAGAAGGAGCTTGTGAAGACTCTTTTCTTTTCTTAGGCTTTTATGATATTCTCATTGGCTTGAGAATATCGCATAGTTTGGGCTATAACCATGTCATGTTTATTTCTTGTAAGCATGAGATGCATGTTTTATATTTGTATGTGATGCATGTATAAGACAACCGGAGATAACAAATTGGTGAGATCAAAAGAAAAATCCCTCAAACAAATATTAAGTCATTAAATGTGATGCCTTCCAAATGTTGGCACTCGTCAAGACTTTGATCAACATTAGGTGGGTTTGCCAAAGCAAAGCACCTATGTTCATCTTGGTAAGGCGCGATGGGATAATAGTGATATCCAAACTGCTAACTTTGGGTTCGACTTAACTAAGTCATCCTAATAGGATTAGGGACTTAGAGGCATAGAGTTGGGCTTAAGTTCATGAGATGAGCTTGGACAAGTGTTGTTCACCCAACTATCCAAGAGTTGCATAAGATGCAATTGGCAAGGAGTTGCCTACCTAAATAGCTGTAACTTGAGAGAAAAGCCAAAGCTGACTCAGGTTGTGGTCAAATATGGATCTTGGCCCACTAGAATACCTTAGCGCCGAGGTGTTCCGAAATAATATCGAGGGTTATTATTTTGAGGAAAATAGTGGGAGTATCGTTTAATAAAAGTCCTTATTAAATGAATTAAAATACATGACTCTTACACTGCATATTTACTGTTGTAGATAACCATGGCACAAAACACATCGACACTTTCGTTGCGATCGATCCTTGAGAAGGAAAAACTGAATGGGACCAACTTTCTCAAATGGTACCGAAACTTGAGGATAGTCCTCAAACAAGAGAGAAAGGCTTATGTCCTAGAGCAGCCCATTCCGAATGAGCCTGCTGCCACTGCTCCAAGAGCTGAAAGGGATGCTCACAAGAGGCATTCTGATGATGCTTTGGATGTTGCATGCCTCATGCTTATTACCATGGAATCTGAGCTTCAGAAGCAACATGAGAACATGGGGGCGTTCGATATGATCGAACATCTCAAAATGCTTTTCCAAGAGCAAGCTAGGCATGAGAGGTTTGAGACCTCTAAGGCATTGTTTCAGTGCAAGATGTCTGAGGGAAGTCCCGTGGGTCCTCATGTGCTCAAGATGATTGGGTACATTGAGAATCTTGAGAATTTGGGATTTGCTCTTCAAAAAGAGTTGGCTATCGATGTAGTCTTGCAATCGTTGCCTGAAAGCTACAGTCAGTTCGTCATGAACTATAACATGAACGACCTTGACAAGTCCCTCCCTGAATTACTCAACATGTTGAGAACTGCTGAGCAAAACCTTAAGAAGGCTAAGCCCATTTTGATGGTTCAAAAGGGCAAGGGAAAGGGAAAAGCCAACAAGAAGAAGGATAAAGCTAATGGAAAGTCCAATGCTAATTCTTCTTCAGCTGCACTGAAACCAAAGGGTGGTGTGGCAAAGGAAGGGGAGTGCTTCCATTGTAAGCAACCTGGACACTGGAAGCGCAATTGCAAGCTCTATCTTGAAGAACTTGCTAAGGAAAAGGGAAGTAAGACTTCCACTTCAGGTATTTTTGTTATAGAGGCTAACTTTTCTACTTCCTCATCTTGGGTATTGGATACTGGATGTGGATCTCACATTTGTGCAAATGTGCAGGATCTAAGTAGAAGTAGAAGATTGGCCCGAGGTGAAGTGGACCTACGTGTTGGAAATGGAGCAAGGGTTGCTGCCTTAGCCGTAGGGACTTATGTTCTCACTTTACCTAGTGGATTAGTTTTAGAATTAGACAACTGCTACTTTGTGCCTACTATTAGTAGAAATTTGATTTCTGTTTCTTGTTTGGACAAGAAAGGTTTTTCATTTATAATAAAGGACAAATGTTGTTCTATTTATTTGAATGAAATCTTTTATGGTAGTGCTCAACTTAGCAATGGGTTGTATGTTCTAGACCTCGAAGATCCAATCTATAATGTGAATACCAAGAAGGTCAGATTAAATGATTCAAACCCGACCTATCTCTGGCACTGTCGCTTAGGCCATATAAATGAGACCCGCATATCCAAGCTCCATAAGGATGGACTCTTGGACTCATTTGATTTTGAATCATATGAGACATGTGAGTCATGTTTGTTGGGCAAGATGACCAAAGCCCCATTCACAGGGCAAAGTGAAAGGGCTAATGACTTACTAGGACTCATACATAGTGATGTATGTGGCCCTATGTCTACACAAGCTAGAGGAGGTTTCCAATACTTCATTACTTTCACTGATGACTTCAGCAGATATGGCTATGTGTATCTCATGAGACACAAGTCAGAATCCTTTGAAAAGTTCAAAGAATTCAAGAATGAAGTAGAGAATCAACTCGGGAAAAGTATCAAAGTGCTTCGATCAGATCGAGGTGGAGAGTACTTGGATCGAGAATTCCTTGACTATCTGAAGGAGTGTGGTATAGTATCACAACTCACTCCACCAGGTACACCTCAATGGAATGGTGTATCTGAAAGGAGAAATCGAACTCTGTTAGACATGGTTCGCTCTATGATGAGTCAAGCTGACCTTCCAAACTCCTTTTGGGGACATGCTCTAGAGACAGCCGCTTTTACACTAAACCGAGTTCCATCTAAATCGGTTCAAAAGACACCATATGAGATATGGAGTGGGAGGCATCCCAATTTGTCTTTTATGAAGATTTGGGGCTGTGACGCTTATGTGAAACGTCAATCCTCTGACAAACTAGGGCCCAAATCTCAAAAATGCCTTTTTGTTGGGTATCCCAAAGAAACAAAGGGTTACTATTTCTACAATCCTTCTGAGCAAAAAGTGTTTGTTGCTCGAACTGGTGTCTTTTTAGAGAAAGAGTTTATCTCTAAAGAAACTAGTGGGAGGAAAGTAGAACTTGAAGAAATTCAAGAACAACAAGGAGACATCGAACCTGAAATGGAACCTGAACAGACACCACAAGATGTTGTGGTTCAAGAGTCTGTTCCTGTAGCACAGAGCCCACGTAGGTCTGGTAGGATTCGGCGTGAGCCTGAGAGATATGGATTTCTCGTGACTCACACTGGTGATGTGATGCTCATGGATCAGGATGAGCCCACAACCTACCAACAAGCTATGTCGGGGCCTGACTCTGAGAAGTGGCTAGTGGCCATGAAATCCGAGATGGAATCCATGTATGAAAACCAAGTATGGACTTTGGTTGACCCACCTGAAGGGGTAAAACCCATAGGGTGCAAATGGGTTTTCAAGAAGAAAACTGACATGGATGGTAATGTGATTACCTTTAAGGGACGATTGGTTGCAAAAGGTTTCAAGCAAATTCATGGTATTGACTATGATGAAACTTTTTCACCAGTTGCTATGCTTAAATCCATCCGAATTTTGTTTGCTATTGCTGCACACTATGATTATGAGATATGGCAAATGGATGTCAAAACTGCATTCCTAAATGGAAAGCTACTTGAGGATGTGTACATGACACAACCTGAGGGTTTTGTCACTCCTGAGAATGCCAATAAAGTGTGCAAGTTGCAAAGGTCCATTTATGGACTGAAGCAAGCTTCTCGAAGTTGGAATCTTCATTTTGATGATGCAATCAAAGAGTTTGGTTTTATCAAAAATGAAGATGAACCTTGTGTCTACAAGAAGGTTAGTGGGAGCGCTATTGTCTTCTTGGTGTTGTATGTAGATGACATACTACTCATCGGGAATGACATTCCTGAGCTACAGTCTGTGAAGACTTGGCTAGGGAAATGTTTCTCTATGAAGGACTTGGGTGAAGCAGCCTATGTGTTAGGCATCAGGATCTATAGAGATAGATCTAGAAAGCTTCTTGGCCTAAGTCAAAGTACATATATTGACAAGGTGCTAAAGAGGTTTAGCATGCAAGATTCCAAGAAAGGATTCTTGCCCATGTCACATGGTATCACTCTTTCTAGATCTCAGTGTCCGAGTACAACTGAGGAGAGAGAGCGCATGAGTAAGATTCCATATGCCTCAGCAATTGGGTCTATCATGTATGCCATGATATGTACTCGTCCCGATGTCTCATATGCTTTGAGCATGACGAGTAGGTACCAATCGAACCCCGGTGAGAGTCATTGGACAGCTGTTAAGAACATCCTTAAGTACTTACGAAGGACTAAGGATGCATTCTTGGTCTTTGGAGGTGAAGATGAGCTCGTTGTAAGGGGTTACACCGATGCAAGCTTCCAATCCGATAAGGATGATTTTAGATCGCAATCTGGTTATGTGTTTTGTATTGGTGGTGGTGCTGTGAGCTGGAAGAGTTCAAAGCAAGAGACAGTAGTTGACTCTACAACAGAATCTGAGTACATTGCCGCCTCTGATGCTGCGAAGAAGGCAGTTTGGATCAAGAAGTTCATCACTGAACTTGGAGTGGTTCCAAGCATTGCCGACCCGATAGAGCTCTATTGTGACAACAATGGAGCAATCGCACAGGCTAAGGAACCTCGATCTCACCAGCGATCCAAACACATACTCCGACGCTATCATCTCATCAGGGAGATCATCGAGAGGGGTGATGTAAGGATATGCAGGACTTCGACAGACAGCAACATTGCTGATCCACTGACAAAGCCCCTTACGCAGCAGAAGCATGATAGCCATTCTAGGTCCATCGGTATTAGATACATGGATGATTGGCTTTTAGTGCAAGTGGGAGATTGTTAGTGTTGTGCCCAAAAGGCCAATCATGAGATGATTGTATTTTTGCACATTGAGTCATGATATTTTATTAAGGCATTAATCCAGCAATTATGTTTGTTGTTTTGTTTCTGCGTAACTTAACAAACATAATTGTAACCCTAGAATAATGATATTCTTAAACGTCCCTGGTCTAGTATTATTGTGGAGCGGGTTGCAATAATACATAACGACTAGCATATGTGGAGACTAATATGAGATATGTAGTCTACATATGGGTACAAGTTGGAGAACTTGTGTACTGGACCGACCCACCATGAGAACACTACATGGATCGTTATATGAGTGTCATAAGTGATTCTCATAGTGATCATGGTATATGTAGTCCTTCGACCTAAGATCATCAAGGTTCCCTACATGTGAGTCACATACTTTGATACTTTCCTTTGTTGCTCGTAACTGAGTGAACTTGAAGGAGGTCATTGGGTATGTCACATATCATGCGGAGGGATTTGTATGATCAAGATGGGATTTGTCCCTCCTATGTAACGGGAGTGATATCTTCGGGCCCCTTGATAGAGTGAGACTTAGAAAATGCATGGCCATGCTCGGATGAGTTGATATACGATATCAATGTCATCAGTTTAAGTTGGTCTACTCGGTAATCAAGAAACCAAAGATTGGGCTATACGAGAGTGACACATTCCATGTCTCGTGCTTAGTCTTGATATCTTGGACAAAGGGACAATGGCATATATCGGTGATGATCATAAAGGTTTAGTCGAATCATCGACAATCTTGTCACTTGGGTAGCAATGATGTGTTGCTAGACACCGCTCATTGCTTATGATCATAAATGTGATTTATGATCATTGCCAACGTGGTAAGAGCCTATTGGGTCGCACACATAGAGCTATTTGGATCATTAGAGTGCATGGGCTAATTATTTGGGTTATGGTTTCACTTTAATTTCATATTAATAATGGGCCCAAGAGTTGAGCCATTATTAAGCCCAAAATTAAATCCTAATTGGATTAGGGCTTTGAAACCCATTAGGCCTGGAAGTTGAGTCTCACTATAAATACAACTTTTAAGTGAGAAATTCGCAGGTCTCCTTGCCCTAGCCTCCAAAAAGGACAGCCGCACTCTTCTCTTGCAATTCCTTGGAGGACGCAAGCTAGCACTGCGAGCGCAAGAGAAACGCATCTACCGGGACGCGGTGGAAGCGTGGTGATCCTGAGAGGCTCGTGTGGATACCATAGAGAGCCTGAACACGTCAACTGTTCAGGTTTTGTGATTCGACTCTACAGTTGAGTGAGAGATCTCAATCGAAAATTAGGTATGAAAATTTTTGAACACCCGGTTTACCCCGTTTCACTTGGATCCTAAAGGGTTTCGGTTAAATTTCGCTGCGCTGTTTGGCTTCCGAAACCCAACAGTATGAGGCTAGAATGATACAGTTTATTAGTGGAAGTTACAGGTGCAGTAGCTGGTCACTAGAACTTAACAAGATTGCCTAATGTGTGGAAGCCAAAACTAAGGCTTGTGCTATTGCTTTCCTTCATTAGCTACCATGGTGTGCATAAATGTAAATATGTTTGTTATGGTTAGACCAATACGCATGTATTTACATAGTGCTCAAGAGGTTGACTTGAGTATGTACACTAGGGGTGTTGTTTTGATGACCTACAGGACACACCAAACCTGGGAGTTTAAATAGATAGTTTTGGCACCATAACTGGACTACCCCAGAGTGGGTAACAATTATTGCTTGACCTGCAAAAACCCTCACTTGACCTGTGAGAATCCCTCTTGCTTGACCCGTAAGAATCCCTTATTTGATCCATAAGGCTAACATCTTATCTCACTTGACCTATAAAAGTTATTCTTGCTTGACCTGTAAAAACTCCTCACTTGACCAGTGAGACTCCCACCTTTTCTCACTAGACCCATGAGATTCGTTCTTGCTTGACCCACCAGAGTCCTCTAATTGACTCACAAGGTTTTCTTCTTTTCTCACTTGACCCATGAGAATTCTTTGTGCTTAACCCGCAAGAACCCTTCACTTAACCCGTAAGGCTTTTTTATTTTCTCATTTGACGCATGAGAATCTTTCTTACTTAAACCACAAGAAACCCTTACTTGACCTATGAGGCTAGCATCTTACCTCACTCGACCCATGAGAATTCTTCTTCCTTGACCCATAAGCTTCCTTTACTTGACCCGTAAGGCTTCCATCTTATCTCACTTGGCTCATGAGAATCCTTCTTACTTGACTCACATGAACCCTTCACTTGGCTTGTAAGGCTTATAACCTATCTCACTTGACCCACGAGAATCATTCTTACTTCGCCTTCAAGAATCCCTCACTTGACCTATGAGGTTTCCAACTTTTCTCACTTGACTCATAAAGAACATTCTTGCTTGAGTCAAAAGAAGTTCTATCAAATTTCAAGGCAATCAGACCGCTTTCAAAAACCTTAGGTAGAATCAAACCTTCCTCGCTAACCTCTGAGACAATCAGACCATTCTTGGTGACTTTCGAGACAATCGAATCATCCCTATCAACCTTCAAGACAATCAAACCACTCTCAGTTACCTTCAAGACATTCACACTACTCTAAAAAACTTTAGGGATAATCAGACCGCTCTCGTCAACCTCTGAGACAATCAGACCTCTCTTAGTGACTGTTAAGACAATCATATCACTCTTAAAAAGAGTCTTTGACACAATCATACTGTTCCCATCAATCTCTGAGATAATCAGACCACTCTTGGTGACCTTCGAAAGAATCAAGCCACTAATAAAAGATCCTTCAAGATAATTGGACCACTCCCATAAATCTCCAAGACAATCAGACCACTCTTGGTGCCAATCAAGACAATCAGACAACTCTTAGTAACATTCGAGATGATCAAACTGCTCTAAAAAATCGTAGGGACAATAAGACCATGCCCATTAGGCAACCCAAAAATCTTCACCACATGAGAGCATGCATGGCAAATTGACCGCCCTTTTTGCCTCACCACTTCAACAATCATTTTAATTTAATCTTTCAACTTTTAGCTTCTCATTCCACTGGATTTGTTGTCAGGGTGAAATAAGTATTTCCTAAATTAGCCAACTTTTATTCCAAAAAACAAAGCTGATGGGAGGCAAGTTGTTAACCCTAATTTTGGCCTTTACTTACGTGTTTTAAGCTAGATTAGGTAAATATTGGTTATTTAGTGTCTAGGGAAATTTTCATCTTTTTCTATCTAAAATTGTTATGTCATGTCCCCAAAATCATTTTTTAGCCTTTAAATTTTGTTTGAGTCTTAACTAGGTTGTTTTATGTTTTAGTATCAAATTTGAGTCATTTGGGTAATTTGGGGTAAAATTGTGCTCATTTCTAAAATTTGTTTAAATATAGTGAAATTTGTGTTTTAATGTATAGTAGGGTCTTAATTGATCAATTGGTATGAGTTTGGGCTTTAATTGAAATTTCTAGGAAGTTTTGGCCTTTAATTGAAAATCGTGCAAAGTTTCAAGGTTAATTGATGAATTTGTAAATTCTTCGTGCTAATTAAAAATTCTATAAGAAGCTCGGGCTTAATGGCTAATTCTTTATCAGTTCGGGCTCAGTTAAAAGTTAGAAGAGAATTAAGGACTAAATCTATAATTATTGAATTTCCTATGATTCTAGCATAGAAGCTGTCAAAGCATAGAAAGCATTTATGTGGTTAACTACACAAAATCAACTGTATATGAACATCCAAGCAAAAGTAGGCTACGCTCACACCCAAGAGCAACTCTAGAGTAAACTACTTATACATGACCATTGGAGGCAAACTATGTTAATGTTGTTCCCAAAAGCCAATCATGAGATGATTGTATTTTTGCACATTGAGTCATGATATTTTATTAAGGTATTAATCCAGCAATTATGTTTATTGTTTTGTTTGTACGTAACGTAATAAACATAATTGTAATCTTAGAATAATGATATTCTTAAATGTCCCTGGTCTAGTATTATTGTGAAGCGGGTTACAATAATACATAACGATTAGCATATGTGGAGACTTATATGAGATATGTAGTCTACATATGGGTACAAGTTGGAGAACTTGTGTACTGGACTGACCCACCATAAGAACGCTACATGGATCGTTATATGAGTGTTATAAGTGATTCTCATATTGATCTTGGTATATGTAGTCCTTCGACCTAAGATCAACAAGATTCCCCACATGTGAGTCACATACTTCTATACTTCCTTTTGTTGCTCATAACTGAGTAAACTTGAAGGACGTCATTGGGTATGTCACATATCATGCAGAGGGATTTGTATGATCAAGATGGGATTTGTCCCTCCTATGTAACAGGAGTGATATCTTCGGGCCCCTTGATAGAGTGAGACTTCTAAAATGTATGGCCATCCTCAAATGAGTTGATATATGATATCAATGTCATCAATTTAAGTTAGTCTACTCGATAATCAAGAAACCAGAGATTGGGCTATATGAGAGTGACGCATTCCATGTCTCGTGCCTATTCTTGATATCTTGGACAAAGGGCCAATGGCATTTATGGGTAATGATCATAAAGGTTTACTCAAATCATCGACAATCTTGTCACTTGGGTAGCAATGATGTGTTGCTAGACACTGCTGATTGCTTATAATCATAAATGTGATTTACGATCATTGCCAACGTGGTAAGAGCCTATTGGGTCGCACACATAGAGCTATTTGGATTATTAGAGTGCACGGGCTAAATATTTGGGTTAAGGTTTCATAATAATTTCGTGTTAATAATGGGCCCAAAAGTTGAGCCATTATTAAGCCCGAATTAAAGCCTAATTGGATTAGGGCTTTGAAACCCATTAGGCCTAGATGTTGAGTCTCACTATAAATACAACTTTTAGTGAGAAATTCGCAGCCTTTACCCTAGCCTCCCAAAAGAGGACAGCCACACTCTTCTCTTACAATTCCTTGGACAATGCAAGCTAGTACTGCGAGTGAAAGAGAAACGCATCTGTCGAGACGTGGTGGAAGCGTGGTGATCCCGAGAAGCTCGTATGGATACCATAGAGAGCTTGAACACGTCAACTATTCAGGTTTTTGTGATTCGACTCTACAGTTGGGCGAAATATCTCAACCGAATTAGGTATGAAAATTTTTGAACACCCGGTTTACCCAATTTCACTTGGATCCTGGAGGGTTTCGGTTAAATTTTGCTGCATTTGTTTGTCTCCCGAAACCCTACACCCCATTCGAGAGAAAGAGGATGGCCCGCAACCCCCACCACGATCTACATCCAAGATGTAGTGCACTACGGTTTCTACTCACCGTTTATCCTCCAAAGTTCAGCACTAGCCTATGCCATCGATGGCCAGCCACCTAATCGCCTGCCTGTCACTGTCATGGAAAGGATTCAAGAAAGGCCCAAATCGCGACCCACACATAACCAGATCCGAAACCCATCCTAGTTGTTTTCTAGCAAAACACTGACTTCTTCCTTCATCTTTATTATTTTATTCAATCAAGTCATTGACTTCTGTTTTCTTTGTGCAGGTTGGTCACTGAAGCTCACAGCTTTGTTTTCTTACAATGTAGTCACTGACAAAAACTTCTCCTTTGTGGTTTTGGATGTTTTTTAGACGATTATGCTTACAATTTACTTGTTTTCTTGAGTTTAGTCTATTTTAACTAGTTTTGAGTCAATTAAATCTTGTTTATTTTATTTTATTTTATTTATTCATTTTAATAACCTTTTGTACTCAAATAGTTTTGTTATCTTTTTGCATCTTTTGCTAAAAATTGTTGAAATAATATTCTTTCATGTAGGATTAGCATCTGAGTCCATTGAGTCTTTTAAGAGTTTTAGTTCATGCTTTATTTATATCTTTGTTCTTATTTTTTTAATTTAACTTTATCCTTATTATTTAATACTAACTTGATTTATGTTCTTTTTTTTGTCTTAGAAAATCTTTGTTGGGTTTTTTAGAACATGCAAAAAATACCATCTCCTATTTTAAGGTGACCCTGACCGTCCTTAATATTGAACTCTGCACTACAAAGTGATTTGACTACCCTTGTTGCCTTCATTTCATCACCCATATAGGTACGATCTACCATCTTACTCTTCTTTGACATTTAACACATGGATGCCTTGTTCATTACTAACAATTGATTTTCACTTGTTTTAAGCTTGTTTCAAGTGAGTTGGGTTCCTAAGACCTTCCCAACTTGTACCCAATCCTCAATCCCAAAATCTCTATTTTTTTGTAAATTTTGCCTTTTTCATTGTTTTGGAGTCAAAACTGGGTTTTTCCTCAGTTTTCACTCTTTTTTCAAACTAAGGGGGTGAACTTATTTTCCTAAATCCTAGTGTGATGATCTGTATGAAACGTACCAATAATTGCACCCGTGCTTAAGGGGCCACAGAGGTTGAGGCCACTCACACAGCTACACCTCCAAGTGCCCATGTTGGCATGTGCTGCTGGCTGTAGCCCTTGCAGGCCCATCCTATGTGCACTTAGCACATTCTTGAAATGATTGATCACTTACAAAAACATGTTACACTTACCATATTGGTGACCCCTTATCTTCACAATTGCTCCACGGTCTAGGTGTATTTGACACCAAGTCCTAGCTAGAGCTTTTTTACATTTACTTACTCCTGTCATGATCATTCTAGATCTATGCAACTATTTGCACCTATATATAAATTTCCTAGCTATCATTAACATGAATAAACAATAGATAACTAAATTTAGCCCTAATTTAGAAATATTTCAAGCAAGAACATCACACACGCACAATTCTTAAAATGTGTCTCAATTTTGTTTCCTTTCATAAAATCTCTTGTTGTAGCTTAGGTAAACATCTCGATTTGGCAGCTTATTGGTCGTATACCAATGAGGTTTCCATTAGGTGATGTCAAGGTAGAGTTTATATTCCAAGGTTACTTGTCCTTGTTTTTGTTTTCATTCTTGCTGTTCTTGATTCATCCATTCTCATCGCTCACGCATTTATTTCTTGTGTTCAGATTTTTAGGTACAGCCAAGTGTTCTTCATATTCTTCTTCCTTTTGCCCTTGTTTCTAGATGTTTCTTCTTATTCTTGTTCATTTCTAATTCTTGTCTTTTGCTGTAGGGTTATCTTATTCACTTGCAACAAGTCATGTAAAAAAACAGGATTCCATCTGTTTGTTCTTCCTGTTTCTATCCGTATTTGTTTCTTAAGTTACAAGTTTAATCTTTGTTTTGTTATATTGCAGCTAGATTAAAAAAAATAGAGAGAGGATTCACTCAATTAAGTTGATACATTGTTTACAAGTAAAGGTAGCAATCAAATTCTTCGAAACAACTTTATTTCTTGCTTGTTTCCCCACCTGATTCGTCAAATACAAGTATAGGAAATTGTTCCAGCATTCTTGAGTTTTCGGATTCTTGGATTTAGATTTTGTTTCAATGTTTATAAAAATCTGATTCTTGTTCTTATTTCCAACCGCAGCCCTCACATCTTGTTAACCAAATTTTGTGTCTTACACTAAGGGTTTTTAACTGGTTTTGCTTAAAAAATTAGGTTCAAGAGAATTTGAGTTGTTTCACAAGAATCAAAATTTTATTCTAACCAAATGTGATAGCTTTTTTATTTTCCTTCTTGAGTGAAACACATGATGGAGTTTTAAGTTTATTTAGGACACACATTGTTTTTGTTGGAATTCTTGGCGCACCAAGATCCTTTTAAGGTAGGATTTGAGCTCATTGAGCTAACTCTAGCTTGAACAGCTATCTAAGGCAGCTAGAAGTAGCTCCCTTTAGCTCAAGTTAGCTTATGTCAGCTCACTGCAGCTATAAGTAGCTCAGAGTAGCTGGACTTCAGCTCAAGTCAGCTCACTTCAGCTATAAGTAGCTCAAAGTAGCTGGACTTCAGCTCAAGTTAGCTCAAGTCAGCTCAAGTCAGCTCACTTCAGCTATAAGTAGCTCAAAGTAGCTGGACTTCAGCTCAAGTTAGCTCAAGTCAGCTCAAGTCAGCTCACTTCAGCTTCTGGTAGCTGAGTGTAGCTGGACTTCAGTTCACTTCAGCTGAGAGCAGCTAACTCCAGCTCAAGGTCAGCTCTAGGAGCTGGACCTCAGTTCATGGTGCTTGGTTGGAGCTCAAAGGAGCTCAATGGTGCATAAGTAGCATAGTGAGCTAGCTTTGTGCCAGCTCACCTTGCTTTTAGCTCATAACCACCAAGAGACACATCTTTTGTGTAAAGGTATGTCTCTTCATCAAAAGAGATGACTATTGGCTAAAAGAACATGTCCTTTCATCCAAAGGAAGTGTTCCTTGAGTGAAAAGACATGTATATTCAGCCATAAGGTAGTTATGGGGTGGTTATAGGCCAAAGGAAGTGTTCCTTGGCTCTAAAAGACATGTATTTTCGCCCATAAGGTAGTTATGGGTGGTTATAGGCCAAAGGAAGTGTTCCTTGGCTCTAAAAGACATGTATTTTCGCCCATAAGGTAGTTATGGGTGGTTATAGGCCAAAGGAAGTGTTCCTTGGCTCTAAAAGACATGTATTTTCGCCCATAAGGTAGTTATGGGTGGTTATAGGCCAAAGGAAGTGTTTCTTGGCTAAAAGACATGTATTTTCGCCACCATACATGACCCTTAGCCAAAGGAAGTGTTCTTTGGCTTAAAAGACACCTTTCTTGGTGTAAAGGTGTGCCTTTTGGTCATCTATAAATAGCCTTTAGTGGCTGGCCATTTTAAGCACGAATTTGGCATTCAATTTGCTCCATTTTTCTTGAGAGAAAAATCTCCTTCTTCCTTTCTTTTAGTGGCCGAAATATTAGACACCATTTTAGAGCATTGTGGGTGGAATTACATTAAGATTATTCATCTCAATTCAAGCTTCAAGGTGCACCTCTAAGATCAAGTTCTTCCTCAACTTTTCGCCAAAGATAATCAAGAAGAAAGTTGCACGCCTCTTTCTTGGTTTAGTAGCATGTTAGGTTTTATTCATTATTTACATGAATGTTCTTAGTAGCATGGTAGGTTTTGTATACCACAATATGTATGTAAAACTAAAATGCTATATCAAATGGATAAAATATGTAAATAAATTAAAATAATACTTGCTTATATTCATGTTGAACTCTAATGAACAAATATGCTTGTGGCATATACATGGGTAGATAACATAAGAGTATGTTATCATGAGATCCTGAAATCTTCAGTTTTGGCATCAAGATCTGAGGAATTTTAATCCATTTAGATACAAAGTGCTCAAGGAAGTGGAGGAAGAAGAGTTGGAGGAACAAAAGAGGTGGAGGTCCCCACATGAATCTAACCACAATGGAAGGACGTCCAGCTGTGCCTATTTTGATGAGGCAGAGGAGTGCCTTAGGGAGTACTACACAAAAGCAATTCCAGGGTCCTAGGCACTTGGACCCGTGACACCTTCTCCTTGTTCCTACAAGTGTGGCATGTTCGTAGTTCATAGCAAACCTTTTCCACTACACTAGTAACAGTGCTGATGCATCAAATCTCCATATACTGAAATAAACACGTGAACTCAAAGGCAAGCACACTTATCATCAAAGTATAACGGTGGCAAGTGCCAAGATCATTTTTCCCAAAGAATGGAGGTTATCTACCCTACTCAATATCCCTCTATTATCTAACCAGCAATTAAGATGATTTGTTAACTAACTATTATGAACTAACAAAATTAACCTTGCATAGTAAATAAACCACTAACTATTGGCAAGTAATAGAAAACAACTAAAACAATCAACTATAAGAAATCCTCATGCTTAGAATCGAATCCGCCTAGAACTTCCATTGTGTTGCTTTTACTCTAATTTAACAGGATTGTTATTAACTTGGACCATGGAGTACTACCTAATGTAGATTAGCTCTTTATTCTTTCTATTACACTAACCCTATTCTTAATTCACTGATAAGATCTCTACGCCCACTACACTTCTTAAGAATGCATTACAAGTCCTACAACCCACTGCTCGGTTTCACTCTAGTTCAAATGTATTATATCACACCTATTACTACCGGTTATGATAATATCCCTTTTATCCAACGATGATCCACCACATACTAGACATTACCAAATGCATGTTCATCATCTCACATTGAATTACTAGGCTAGCTACTATTAGTCAACACAACAAAGCATATTGCATAAATTGCAAGAAAAACACATAATCATATTAAATAAAAAATAATAACAACCACAAAATCATCATAGGGATCATCTACTCTAAGCATGAGTAGGAAAAGTTTAGCTCATAGTGCCATAAAATAAACACCAAAGAATAAAAAAAAAACTAAGAAAAGAATAATCCATAGCTGAATTTCTTCTTCTACAAAAAATCTTGGATCTGGCGCACATAAAACAGTGTTTATCATTAGAATTGCCTCCAACAGCCTTCCTCTATAAAAAAACTCTATTTTTTTTCTTTCTTCACCTCTCTTATTCTATCTTCTTTTTTTTCTAAAATAACCTGAGAAATCCTAAAATTTAGGCTAACATGGGTTGATACATGGCCATGTAACAGACCGTGATACTCCACTAGACTTTAACATCATGCTTATTTCAACACAATTTGGAACATGGGCATGTGAGGCACTATAGGGGTAGGTGAGGCACTACACGGGCATGTACAAGTGCATGTATGCTCCAAAACTTTTCCAAAACTTGTAATTCAACTCCAAAACTAAACAAAAATCCTTCCTAGCTCACACAAACTTGAATTATGTTCTGAAAACAAAATATGAACAAATTGAGCACCATATCCTAGCAAAAACACATCAAAAGACAAGCAAATACCAGAAAAAAAACCTATAGAAAACATAACTAAATATGAGCACATCAACGCACTATAGCCCACCCATGCTTAGCCCTACTAAAGACGATAATCCTTCCCCATACCAAACCTACAAGCCATCCTATAAACCTACCTTACCCCTTCAAACCGAAGACTATACCACGTTCAAGCTTACTCCAAAGTGTGCTCACACTTTAGGCCTAACATGCCCTACCAGAGAAAACCACCCACAACTTATTGAAGCTACTACCCCTAAATTAGTGGACAAAGGCTTTACATTGCTTCACGACTGCTAGGCTTTCCAAGGATGGTTTAACAATATCCTTCATCGCTCACCATGGAAAGATGCTCAAGTTCCACTAAATACAAGTGAGCTTGAGAGAAAAGGCACTAAGAGGAAAGATGGGGCTTGAGAAAAAATACAGAAAGACAAGTTTAGAAAACCTCTTACTGTTGTGAGAAGAGTGAAGTTAATAGAAAAGAGAGAGGAGAGTTCTGGATAGAAAAAAAAAAAGAAAAGGAAGTTAGAAAAAATAGTGTGACCCTAAACCAAGAAAAAAAAATCTATAAGGAAGTTTTGCTTTCAACTAACATGACAACATCTTCATCTAGTGTTGTTTTGTTTTCTTTGCATGATCAAGTTGATGACAAAATTAAAGGAATTCAAGAGAAGACCAAGATGCAAGGGTAGTTACACCAACCCAAGTTGTTCCCGAAGAGGTGCCCAATGAGTGAACACCTGAGACACCAAGCCTTGTTGTGCATATGCCCAAAAAAGGAGCATACGTGGGAGTTTAAATGAAGCACTATATATGTTTAGAACATGATTTACTCCTATTATTGCCTAAAAAGTCCGATATCACCATCCTAGGATAAGAGAAGGTAGTAAGCACCAAATTGTACCATAACTTAAATTTTGTTTTGTAAATTTTCTTCAACATTCTCCAAATTTCATTACTTCATCCTAGAGTCACATGCATACTTCTAAGGAAGTTATTTTGGTTGTTAATCCTTACAAGCCCAAACATGCTTTTCTTTGTTCTACCCTTAACACCTCATATGTTTTTTAGTTTTCTCGAATATGTGATTTGTGCATCCTTGAGATCCTTTGTTTTGAGTGAAAACATTGATGAATTTGGGTTTAAATTCAATTTCATGAAAATGCATGCAACACCTAGTATTTTTTCACAACCATCACGCCTTTTTGTAAGCCTTATGCACTTTCAAGAATGTGCACATGAGTATGAATTGGACTTAGTCTTACCAAGGTATATCTATCTTGATTTTATTTTATTTGAAGTGTCCATTGACTTTCTAAACTTTACGCCCAATGGCCTTTGTGATAGTTTAGGCCAAATTGATTGCAAAATTGTTTTATCTAGTTGGCCTAAAAAAGTTGTTGTTCACCCGGATTTTATGAACTATGTCTTCTATGCTCACAAGTACCAGCATGATATTCTTGATTTGTGTTGTATGGAACAGAATGAATGTGCATGCTTTACCCAATCTGGAGTTATTGAGGCTGTCCATATGCTTATTCCATGCCATTACTAAACTGCGTATAAGCTAAATTTGCAAATTAAGATAAGTGTTGTTGAGTGTTGTTTTTGTGCTTACCAAGGCAACACATTTAAGTCTGTTGCTAGTATCTAAGAGATGCAGGAGAAGTCATACTATGCACCATCCAGCCATTGTGAAAGCATTGAAGGTTTAATTGTAGAGGCCAAGAAGTTACCAAGTAATACCGAGGTGACAGAGCCACATCCTAAGCTGAAGATAAAGGTTGAAAGTGAGGCCGAAAGGCTTAATAAAATTGGCAAATCAAGAGACAAACTGATTGTTGATCCTAGAGATCCTCCACGACCCATGCAAGCCCAAGCAATCATCTTTAGGGTAAAGATAATGCTTGTATTCACATTTTTGTTACTAATGTTGTGTCCCTTCTCTTTTGAAGGTCCAGACTCAAAGATAAATCTTTTCAAATAGGGAGCAGTTGATTAGAACATTAGGAGCATCCAAATGCATACTATGGATAATCCAAGGAAGTTTTATGATTGGAGCCTACCCGTGCTATTCCTACTCCTACCTAAGCCCCCATAGAGCATCACCTGAACTAGATGAGCATTAAGTAAGCCCCAATACAATACTACCGAAGCTACAAAGACACTACTCTTGTGCATGCCACATTCAGAGTGGACAAAATCTCACACATAAGAATGGCACCCATGCCCTAACCATGCCTGATCCTTTAGAGTCTGAACATCCACACAAGGGAGACACATGCTTAAAGGCTTGGACAAAGGCCTATCATGCAGATAAAGTATACTTGAGAGGCCCCTAGTGTACATAGACTACATTTAGGAAGCCCTTTGGTGTGTCCAAGCCTGAGCACAAGCTATAGGACATGATGCCCAAGCCAAAGACTTGTGCCCCTAAACCTTGCTATGTTGAGAAGAGGCTTTTAGTCCAAACTTTCATTTTTCATGTCCCTGTGCCCAGCCAATTTGTCCTATTTGATGCCTAGAGCATTCAAGGCATTCTAACAAGTTTAGAATAAGTTTTTTAGAGCAAAATGTGTGATATATTCAAGGAAATCTAATAGGTCTACACTGAGCTATTTAGGGCATAATGTGTTTAATCTTATTTTGGTCTAAGAAGCCTTCTTACCCAAGGTGGAACTTCATGGCTGCACATTCATTCCACTATGCTTTAATAGAGCTCGAAGGTGCACATTGGCTGGAACCTAACATCCTAAAGACACATGAACAAGCTTCCATTTATGCCTATGTCCAAGCTATCCATCTTAATTCTGTAATGTCCACGCCCGTGACCTTCAAGCCACCATGAACAGTCCCATATGCTAAGGAGTTGTGTCTTTCCCAAGAAGGCCTAGTTCAACTAGGAAGTCTTTCATACAAGGAGACCATTAATTATTTCCTAGCTTCTTAAGAAATCTAACATTTTTTTAGTTCTCCTTTTTTGTCTAAGACTCATAACTAGTTAGGATTCTTACCTAAAGAAGAATTAAGGTTATTCTATTGTTTGTTCTCCCCTATATAAGCAAAGAAACTATGCTTTTACATAACACATATTCAAAATTTTACTCTTGATATTACTTGTGAGACTCTATCCACACTTCAGTTCTTAAGAGCTTGGCTATCTAAATGCAGCAAACAGGAATACCTTTGGTCTAGTTCAATCTTATATGTTCCGTTTCAAGCGAAAAACTGATGTAGGGTTATGATTTGTAATCTTAACTAGGCATTCCTGGTCTTGCAAAACTTTCTTCAACATATCTTAATCATAAACCAATAAGGTTCCCATCAATACCAAGTCAAAATGTTACGGAAAAAATCCACAAAACACTCAACTCAAGGCATTGTGACCAAAACTACTTTACTTTGCTTCCAATTCACATTTTACACCCATGATTGGCTAATTCGGTATGGAAATTGGTAAGTAATGAAGCTTGGTTGAGTGGTGCATCGGTCATTTCTAGGGGATAAAAGGAAGGTGGTGAATTTTGTGGGTTGGTGGGGGAAGAAAAGGCGACTTGTTAACCATTCATGAGTCACCGCAAGCACTTGCATACGATCCTTACAGCTTTGTGCTATTTTTCTCACAATTAAACAAGTTTAGGTACCTAGTTTGGCATTAGGCCAAACTCCGCTCTTCACAAAGTTATACCTTTAGCACTTAATTTTTTAGGGACCATCCAACCAAGTAACAAGGGTTTCATAGTTCACATGTGAACTACTCCCTAATGCTGAAATGGTAAATTCACATTTATGTCATAATCGAGAGCAAATAATGTCACGGAGTGGGGTCCTAGCGCCCCAAATTGTTTATTTTGTAGGCTCTTAAGGACTATGATCCTACTTACTTACTATTGGCTAGCTATTACTCATAGGTAAATTAATATAGTTTACATGCAACTAGTTTCTTAACCTACCCTGCAAAAAAATGTGCATGTGTTTGTCCTGGTGATGCAAAACAAAAATGTAAACCATTTAAGAAAACATCGCTCAAGCATTCCATTTAAAATGTACTTAAAACATGCCAAGTCAATAAATTACCAGTAACTTCAACTTCAAGTAATAGTTTGTGCACACTCTATAACACTAGCACGCACCCAAAAGTAACTCAATGGTTTAACACCACATTGTATCCTAATAGAGGCAATGTCTTAGTACACAAGGAACTATACATCTACCAGGCAAAATTATAACCAAGATCTGTCACTTGAGCCCCACCTTTGAGCTATCAAGCTCCAAGTGCATGCCCTTACTTGTCCTTGTGCACCACTAAGCCTATAAACTATAAAGGCATAACACTTAGTTAGTAAATTGCTTAACTCTCAAGTAACCTTACAATCCTAAGGATTCAAGTAAATAAGTACCTACAAAAATGGAAACAAGTAACCTTAAAATCTTAAGGATTCAAGTAAATAAGTACCCACATAAAGGGAAACTTAGCCCACAACTATCCACTTAGTTTTTAGGCCCAGCGTTAAAACCTAAACAACATACTTAAGGGAGTAAGTACATAAATGTACTCAGTAAAGGTCCCTTGGGGTACTTGCAATGAAGAAAGCAAGCAGGCATCCAAATATGTCATATAAATAAGCAAACAACCAACCAAGAATCATCACAAACAAAAAACATAATAGATATACAATGCATGAATGTATTATATGCAACATACACAATCCTTGGGACTTTTTACACTTTAGGAGCCTTATTCTTGCCATGAGCTTAAATGGCAGAGGTATTTGAGACATTAGCCCTTGTATCCAAAATCCTTTACCTCCCTTAAGTACTACTTACGGGTCCTAAAGTAGGTCGTCACCTCCTCTCAAATCTTACCAATCTTTCCCTTAACTTACTATACAAGGTAGCCATCTTATGTGGTCTAACTTGCCAAGCTCTTAGAGCCTAACTTAGAGCTCCGTAGTGGCTTATTTACCAAAACAAAAGGTTTAGTTGGGATTCTTTTAGGTTTCCTCTTCATTCCCAAATGTCTAAGATCTCTCGCTTGAGCCAACAAAAACTCCAAACCTGCCTTAATCCCTTTAATGCCCCCTAGCAACTTGAGCACTTTTACCCCTTTAGCCACTCTAGCTAGCCCTACTTTAACCACACCACTTAAATAATGTATAATTATCAACTTAGGAATGAGTTTTAGACCTAACCGAGGCTACAAAACATCTTAGAATAGCCTAGGGATGTTAATCGAGAATTAAGATGTTCTAAGGTGCTCCAAGCTTAAGGAGCATAGACCTTAGTCACACCATTGGTGATGCGTTGCCAAGGCCATCAGTTCTTGGGTTTCCTGGGAGGATGTTGTTGTCACATCTTCAATGTTGGTGACACATTACCAATCCCCTGACAGCATTTCATGCACTTATGCGATCTTGCACAAAACTTGCTCAATCGTTCAATGCCCAAAGCCAATTCAAAAAGGTCTTGTTTATACTTCATTCCAACATGTAATAACCCTTTTATATGCAATATTTGAACTAAATTAATTTGAACCCTTACATCAAATTTAGCCACAAAGCAAGAATTGAACACAAGCACCACAAGCATACTTGAGCTCAACTTAGCTCTCTTGAGTTCTAGACCTAAAACCAACATGATATGGCACAAAGAACTTCAAATTAAGACCGTTTGTAGATACTCAATCAACTTAGTACTAGATCAAACCAAACCAAGAAGCTTACCTTACGGTTTATTCCCAAAACAAGCAACAAAGAGCTAAAACGAAGTGAATGCACCAAGAATGAGTTGAAGGCTTTTTTATTTCACTTTAGGACCCTCAAATTTGCTAGAAAATTTTATGATTGGGGTGTTTTAGAGTAGACAATCAGATGGAGAGAGAGTGACAAAATTTGGAAAGAAAAAGATGGATGATTGAGGTCAATACTTGGTAGAAAAATCCTACCAACTTTACTAAAGCCTATTTTTTGTTTTATTGTCTCTTAGCTCTCAAGTTCTCTTTTGTTTCACTTTAGCCACTAGACACACTGTCAAAACCATCCCTCCTTAGCTTCAAAGTATGTTTTTATGGCCCCTACACTTAGCCTCTTGGACACTTGAGCCACTTAAGACATAAATGGCTCATTTGAACACTTAGCGCAATTTTTGCACTTTTTCTTCAAATGATGGTTCTAATAGCTAGACTAACTTATGGTCTTCACTGATTTAGTAAAAAAATCCTTACACGACCTTAATTGCATCAAAATTATAGTCATGCCACTCATTTGTGTCAAAATTACCATTTTACCCATATGAATTTTAAATGCCAAATCACACTTAAGAAGCCATAATTACTTTACTCAACTTGTCTTTCTTGCTTAAAAAGATGCTAACTTGAGGTATTTAAGTAAAAAAACTTGAATAAAACATACTTACCAGGTCAAAGCCAGTAGTTGACAAAGAAAGTTGTCACATCCTCCCTTCCTTTAGAAATTTAATCCCCAAATTCTGACTTAGTTAGGTGAATTCACTTGGGTATTACCTTTGCATATCCTGCTCAGTCACGCAAGTGGCCTCCTCTTCACCATTTTAGACCATAGTACCTTGACCATTAGAATCCACTTTATCCTTAGTTTACTAACTTTGCGACCAAGAAACTTAATGGGGTATTCTTCATAACTTAGGTCCTCCCTTATTGGTATGACGAATAGGGCTAACAGTTGCCCAGGGTTCATAATGCGTTCCCTTAAGGAACTTACATGGAAGACAATGTGAACATAGGCCAAACTTGGTGGCAAAGCCAACCAATAAGCTACTTTCCCCCACCCTTTTAAGGATTTCAAAAGGACTAATGTATCTTGGAGCCAACTTACCCCTTTGGCCAAATCGAGCCATACCCTTTATTAGGGAAACCTTAAGGAGTACTTTGTCTCCTTCATCAAATTCCAAATCTTTCATTTGCACATTGGTGTACTTGGCCTAGCCGTCTGAGACAGCCTTGATCCTTGGTCAGATCACCTTAATCTTTGTTGTGGTATCAGCAATGATTTCTAGGCCAACAATAACTTCATCTACCTTATCTGCTCAATAATGAGGCGTCACACACTTAAATCCATACAATGCTTCATAAGGTGCGATACTAATAGCTTCTTAATAACTATTGTATAGGCGAATTCAATCAATGGTAAATGTTGGTCACAATCCCCTTTAAAATCCATCACACAACTTTGTAACATATCTTGCAATATATGGATCACCCATTCTGTTTCCCATCAGTCTGAGGGTGATAAGCGGAACTTAGGCTCATAGTGAAACCTATAGTCTTTTGAAAGGCAATCCAAAACCTTGAGACAAAATGAAGATCTCTATTAGATATAATCAGATCGGGGATTTCATGGAGTCTCACGACTTCCCAGATATATAATTGGGCTAACTTCTCCATGGTATATACAATCTTATTGGGGATAAAGTGTGCAGAATTTGTTAACCAATCCATGACCACCCAAATTGAGTCATGCTAACTTCTTGTATTATGTAACTCGAGACAAAAGTCCATGGTGGTGGATCCCTACTTTCTCTCTCGGAAGGGCAAAGTTTGCAATGTTCCTAATGGCTTTTAGTGCTCTGTGTTCACCATTTGAAAACTGAGGCACTTAGACACACGTACATATATGTCCCTTTTGAAACTTTGGCCACCAGAAATGAGTGATAAGGTCATGGTACATCTTATTCACACCAAGATGAATATTAAGCTTACTCGTATGTGCCTTATGCAGTACTTGTTGCCTCTGGTCACTTGGCATCTAGAGTTGGTCACCATAGTAAAGCAACCTATCCTTGTACTAAAATTCTTTCAGTATGGTACCTTGCCTTTCTTCCTCAGAGACTTTCTTGAAGTTTGGGTCCTTGTCCTGAGATTCCTTAACCTTAGCCAACCACACTGACTAAATCTTAAGGACAATAACTTGAGCCATTTCCTAGTCTCGCAATGTTTTAAGTAAGATCGAGAACTGTTCCACATTGAAGCTTTTTGAGGTATTAGCCACTTGATCTTTAGAAAGAATCACCCTAAAGTACTTACGGATCAAGGCATCAGTGACCACATTGCCCTTACCAGAACAATAATCTATCAAGAAATCGTAATCCTTGATATACTAGATCCACCATCTCTACCTTATGTTTAGGTCCTTTTGAGTAAACAAATACTTCAGACTTTTATGGTTCATAAAGATCTTAAAGGACCTTCCCATAAGGTAGTGTCTCCAGAGCTTTAAGGCAAACACAATGGTTGCCAACTCAAGATCATACACTAGGTAGTACAATTCATTAGTCCTTAGTCGACTAGACCTGTATGCAATCACTTGCTTATCCTACATTAACACACATCCTAATCTTGACCCAAATGCATCGGTATACACCACAAAGTCTTTTACGAATCTGATAGGATCAAGATGGGAGCGGAAGTTAACAATTTCTTTAAATTTGGGAAACTTTCTTCAAACTTAGAAGTCTAGATGAACTTCTGTGCCTTCTTTATCAAGGTAGTCAATGACAAAGCAATCACAGAGAATTTCTCAATGAACCTTTTGTAATAACCTACCAAACCCAAGAAACTTTAGATTTCAATTACAGTGGTTGGGTGTTTCCTCTCCACCACTGCCTTTACCTTTTGTAGATCAACACTTAGTCCTTGAGCATTTATGATATGCCTGATGAGTGGAATTTCACTTGCCCAAAATTGGCACTTAGATGGTTTTGCATAATATTGGTTATCTTTAAGCACTTGCACAACAGCCTTTAAATGTTCCTCATGTTCTTAGGGAGTTTTAGAGTACACCAAAATATCATCAACGAACACCTAAACAATTGGTCTAGGTAGGGCCGAAGAATCCAATTCATGGCATCCATGAAAACTGCCAAAGCATTAGTCACTCCAAAAGCCATAATCGTGTACTTATAATGCCCATACTTAGTTCTGAATGTATTTTTTGGGATATCTTCTTCGTTTACTCTTATCTGGAAGTATCCAGACCTTAGGTTTAATTTAGAAAAAACCTTTAACCCTCTTAACCCAATCAAATAAGTCATCAATCCTTAGCAATGGATATTTCTTCTTTGCAGTTACTATATTCAGTTTCCTGTAGTCTATACACAAACGTAAGGTTTCATCTTTCTTCTTCACAAAGAACACTCGGGCACTAAATGGGGAAATACTTGGCCTTATAAAGCCTTTCAGAAGTAGCTTTTCTAAATACTTTTTCAGCTCATCCATTTTAGGTGCTGACATCTGATATAAGGGTATGGAAATCAACTCTACCCCAGGTTGTAAGTGAATGTAGAATTCAATCTCCCTATTTGGAAATAACCCTGGGAGGTCTACCGAGAAAACTTCTGAAAATAGATTGGCTACTGGGATTTCCTTAAGTTACTCCTTCACTGCTACCCCATTCAGGGACTAATATTATTCTTCACTCACAATGGGAATGGACTCCAACAACTTGAGGTGCAAGCTCTTGACATAACTTGCCAAACTACCTGTGCAAGTCACACTTACCCTTGAGGCATCCTCAAGGGTGGCCTTACAACCTACACAGTCAATTTGGGTCTCATACCTACTTAACCAATCCATTCTAAGGGCAACATCATTTCATTGGTGAAGATAATGTTTCTCCCATCAGTTTTAATAAATCTTATCTCATCCATGAAAGTTCTTTGTAATCCTAAACTTCACAACCATGCTCAAAGAAATGACAAAAATAGTAGCACCAGTATCAAACAAAATCTTAATACTACTATTCCGAACATTAAAGTTACCTTGCATAGCTGTTGGTTCTCTGGGTGTCTGGCCTGTCAAGGTAAAAACACATGGTTGCACAAGGGCTCCGATAGGTGCATTCCCGGCTCCTAAGGCTCCAACCCTTCCTTGGCCTTGCTCTCGCCTAATTCTCAGGTACTCTCTAGCCCAATGTCCCGGCTAGCGGAAGTAATTATAGAGATCGGTCCCAAGGGTGCAAGGTTTGTTACCATGGAACTTATGACACTTAGGGCAACGACCTTTCTCGATCTTCTCGCTCTTTTTGGATGAACCTTGCTCTCTTTCTAGGTTAGGCCTTTTGCCCAAAAATCTTGACTGCACTGGGACCCATGGCTCAATGGCCTATGGCCTTATCCTTGGGTTTTGCCTCCATCAACTCCCTTCCTAAAGGCAAGGCCTTTTGAACAGCCTCATGATAGGTTTAAACCCCAATAACAGCTAAAAAGCTCTTTAACCCTACCTTAAGTCCACAAATAAACTTTTTTGCCTTAAGTTGATCCTTCTTGAACATATGACAAGCAAACCAAAAAAGTGAACTAAATTTCCTTTCATACTCAAGGATCGTTAAATTTCCTTGAACCAACTCATCAAATTCTATCTCCTTCTATTCTTAGGCTGCCTCACTATTGAATTCATTCTGAAATTCTTTTTCAAATTCCATCCAATCAAGTTCTTTGGGCCTTTGCCTGGGTTTGCCCTTACTATACGACTTATGCTTATCCATGACATCTTTCCACCATAAGGAAGCCTTGCCTTCCAAGAAGAAAGGCACTAACTCCATCGTAGCATTGTTATTCAACTTCAAGTTCTCAAATATTTCATTAATTTGGTAAGAAAAACCTTCGGCTGCATCAAGATCATCCACACCATTAAACTTAGGATTGTAAGTTTCTTAGCATATCGAAACAAGCCCCATGTGGTCTAGAATAACGGGTCTCCTTCTTCTTCTATAAGGATGGATATCTTCCTCATCCTCTTCCATACTATCTTCTTTAATGCTCACTTGAGTACACTCATGCACTTGCTCTTGACCCTGCACTTGCCCTTGGGGTGGAGGATTTCTCCCCTGACCTTGTTTCACCGTTAGGCCTTGGTGCACTTTAGCCCTTACCCCATTAAGGTCCTCTAAGGTCTCCCCTCCATTTGGAGCTTGAGCTTGCTCCTCAAGTAGGATAGCCATGCTATGTAGCATCTAGTCCATAGATTCATTGAGCCTATATAACAAACCCACAACTTCTCTTATATCTGCCCCATTGGGATCACTTATTCCTACACCAGGTATACAAGGTAAATTGCTTATCTTGTAGCCTTTTAAAGACTGTGATTCCACTTAGTTACTATTAACTAACTATTACTCGTAGGTAAATTCAGACAATTTACATGCAACTAGTTTCTTAACCTACCCTACAAGAAAATATGTATGTATTTGTCCTGGCGATAAAAAACAAAAGGTAACCCATTTAAGATAACATCGCTCAAGCATTCTATTTAAAACATATTAAAATGTGCCAAAACACTAAAATACTAGTTACTTCAACTTCAAGTAATAGTTTGTGCATACTATATAACACTAGCATGCACCCAAAAGTAACTCAATGGTTTAACACCACAATTTATCCTAATAGAGGCAATGTCTTAGTATACAAGGTACTATATATGTACAAGGAAAAATTATAACCAAGATCCGTCACTTGAGCCTTACCTTTGAGCTATCAAACTCCAAGTGCAAGCCATTACTTATCCTTGTGCACCATTTAGCCTCTAAACTGTAAAGGTATAACACGTAGTTAGTACAAAGTTTAAGTCTCAAGTAACCTTACAATATTAAGGATTCAAGTAAATAAGTACCTGTAAAAAGAGAAACTTAGTCCACAACTATGCACTTAGTTGTTAGGCCCAATGTTAGAACCTATACAACATACTTTAGGGAGTGACTACATGAACGTACTCAGAAAGGGTCCCTTTGGGTACCTGCAAAGAAGAAAGCAAGCAAGCATGCAAATATGGTATACAAACAAGGAAACAACCAGCCAACAATCATCACAAACAAATAACATAATAGATATGAAATGCATAAATGTATGGTATGAAACATACACAATCTTTAAGACCTTTTACACCTTAGGTGCCTTATTCTTGCCTTAAGCTCAAACGGTGGAGGAACCTGAGATACAAGCCCTCGTATCCCAAATCCTTTGCCTCCCTCAAGTTTCGTTTATGGGTCCTAAAGTAGCTCATCACTTCCTCTCAAATCTTACCCGGGTTTTCCTTAACCTATTGTGCAAGGTAGCCATCTTATGTGGTCCAACATGCCAACATCTTAGAGCTCCTTAGTGGCTTACTTTCCAAACCACAATGTTTGGTTAGGATTCTCTTAGGTTTCCTCTTCATTCCTAAATGTTTAAGATCTCTCTCTTGGGCCAACAAACACTCTGAAACCCGCCTTAATCCCCCTAGTGCCCCCTTAGCAACTTTAGCACTTTTACCCCCTTAGCAACTCTACTTAGCCCTACTTAACCACACCACTTGGCTAGAACTTAAATAGTGCATAATTCTCAACTTAGGAATGATTTTTAGACCCAATCAAAGCTACAAAATATCTTAGAATAACCTAGGGATGTTAACCGAGAGATTGAGACGTTCCTAAGTTGCCTGAGCTTTAAGGGCTTGGACACGTCACCAAGGGCATCAGTTCTTAGGTTTCCTGGGAGGATGTTGGTGAGGCATTGCCAATGCCCTGATAGCACTTCGTGCACTTATGCTATCTTGCACAAAACTTGCTTAATCTTTCAATCCCCAAAGCCAATTCAAATGGGTCTTGTTTTTACCTCATCCCAACTTGTAATACCACTTTTCTATGCATTATTTGAGCTAAGTTAACTTGAAACTTTACCTAAAATTCAGCCACAATGAAAGAACAAAACACAAGCTTCGCAAGCACACTTGAGCTCAACTTGGCTCTCTTGAGTTCCAGACTTAAACCAACGCGATATGGCACCAAAAACTTTAAATAATAGCAATTTCTACCTACTCAATCAACTTAGAACTGGCTCAAACCAAACTAAGAAGTTTACCTTACGATTTATTCCCAAAACAAGCAACAAAGAGCTAAAATGAAGCAAATGCATGAAGAATGAGTTTGAGGCCTTCTTATTTCACTTTGGCACCCTCAAATTTGCTAGAAAATTATGGGATTGGGGTTGTTTGGAGCACGCAATCTGTTGGAGAGAGAAAGCTACAAAATTTGGAAAGAAAAAGATGGATGATGGAGGTCAACACTTGGTAGAAATATCCTACCAACTCCACTAAAGCCCACTTTTTATTTTCATTTCTCCTGGCCCTCAAGTTCTCTTTTGTTTCACTTTGGCCACTAAACACACTCTCAGAAGCATCCTTCCTTGGTTCCAACGAATGTTTTTTTGTCCCTTTTATTTAGCCTCTTGGACACTTAAGCCACTTAAGACAAAAAGGGCTCATTTAAACACTTTGCACAATTTTTTGCAATTTTTCTTCAATTGGTGGTTCTAATAGCTAGAATAACTTATGGTCTTAACTTATTTTGTCAAAAATCCTTACATGACCCTAATTTCATCAAAATTATAGTCATGCCACACACTTAATTCAAAATTACCATTTTGCCCTTATGACTCTTAGGTGCCAAATCACACTTAGGAACCCATCATTACTTTACTTAGCTTGTCTTTTTTTCTTAATAAGATACTAACTTGATGCATTTAAGTGAAAATACTTAAATAAAACATATTTGTCGAGTCAAAGCCAATTGTTGCCTAGGAGAGCTGTCCCAAATGAGCTAGTCGAGAGAACCCATTTTTAAAATTCTTTTAATCTCCTAAGTCTTCATTAGATAACATTTTCTTTAGTGGATATTAACTAAATACCGCAGGGACCCAGTTTTGTCTAAATTACCATTTTATCACTTATATGTTATTATAAAACCAAGATCTAGCTTGTGAGCAATAAACTAAACATATTTGATTAGAAAAACAATGCCGTAACATTAGTAATCTAGGTCTCCTGGTGTTACCCCTACTATACTATGAAATTGTTAATAATCTAGACTAAGGCAAATTCACCCATCATCCATAGTGTAGGCCCATCATCCATAGTGTAGGAGAAGCAAGTATCAAGTGCCATATTTGTTCTCAAATTGATGTGAGTACTGTTAGTCCACTTTTCTCTACTATCTAGTTGACAAAAAATGAGCCTTGGTTGAATTAAACTATTTAGCGAAGGAGACAAAGACTAATGATATGAATAAGTGAATGAAAGCAATGCGAAACAATGGATAAAATCAGTAAGCGATGAAAAACATGCTTAGACTCGAATCTCCCTAGAACTCCCATGTAATAATCCTAATTTAGCCTAAGGGAAACATAGGAATCTTGGATTGGGAAGACTCCTTGAATAATCAAACTCCTCTCTTGAGGTACCTCAACCTTAATCGTAGGTTGATCAATTGGAATCCTTTCCTAACTGAAACCACTAACAATGGCAGCCAATCTCTAAACTTGCATGTAATCTTCTTCACCATGTAATGATCAAATCAAAAATATAATTTCTCAATCAATAATCTCAAAATTAGATGTTAAATCAATAGGCAAGCAACTATGAATCCAACAAAACAAAGAACATCTGGCCAAATCTCAAGAAACACTATATTTTATTAGCTTAAAAAATTCATGGATAAAAAATTATTCTAGGGTTCATCTAATCTAAGCACAAAAGAAACAGAGTTCATGGTGAAGGAAACACAAACAAAGATGAAGAACACTAGAACTAAAGAAGTCCATTTCTAGAATACCTTTAGCCACAAGAAATCCTTACTTCGGTGAGCTCCAATCAATGTTTATCATCAAGAATAGCTTCTCTTCACCATGTCTAATGAACACTCACCTTTCTATGAATGAGAAAACTTCAAACTAAAAAAAAAACCCCTCCAAGAATGTAAAACTCATACCGAAGGGATTACACGGGGCCTTTACATGGCCATGTACATGCTCTTGTAAGTCAACATAGCTTGAAAATATCCTAATAGAATAAGTACATAGCCATGCATATGGCCAGATGCACTAGCTTGTTTGCCACAATGGCATGTAGCCTTGCTTAGCCTTTAAGACATCCTCACAACTGGCAACTTAGGTGTGTAACCTCCAACATAAGCATGTGAAGCATGCATGTGGGCGTGTTAGGCACATGGGTTTGTAAAGCAACAACATTCTTGTATATTTCAGTAAGATGGAAATCATCAATACAAAAGTTACATTTCCAGATGCATAGCCATCTGCAGAGGCATGTTATGGGCTTTAGCTTCAATTTTGCACATTGAGCTCCATATTTACCTTAGACCCCTTCCTAGCTTAAAGTCTAGCCAAATCTAACCTAAAATTAGAATATGTACAATTAACCATCAAATCTTACCATAAATACTTCAAAAACAAGAAAATATCAAGAAAATATTTTTATTAGCTCAGCTATAAATATGTCTCGTATGTGTCACCGTTTAGCTCATGTACCAAGAGAAGATCTATCGATACCCGAGATACTAACCTAAGACAATTCAAGGGTGATCTTTCATACTCAAAATCCAAGCACCATTTTCAACCAATGATCAACTCTTTGCTTAGGAGGAAACCCTTGCCTACATAGGCACTTAAGAATTACAGAGTGGTATTATTCACTAGAACATTTCACAATTTTTTCACAAGCAAACACAACTTAACGATCAACCAAACAATCCATGAAATTCAAACAATGAAACTTTTAATCTAGATCATTTTGAACATATATACTACGCGCAAAAATGATGGTACATCTTTGGAAAGCCCCTCAATAGCCTAAGAAAAATGCACCAACTAAGGTGTCCATTCAAAGATATCCTCACTGGAATAAGCAACCTATAACATATGAACCAAAAGCCTTCCTTAGAAGATTAATGCTTGGACCACCCAAAGCATCATGCCCACTCATCCGTACATTTGTACAGGTAGTTGGGGAAAGGCCACCAATCACCATGCCACATTCTTTTTTCAACATATATGGTGCCATGGAGGACAAGTGGCTAAACTTATCATTGCCCATGATTCATTCGATAAGCACTATACAACGAGAACTTCGCCCACCTTCTAAGGTATGCTAACTTTCATACTCCCACCTTATAAACATTTCACTAGTGAACTAACTTGAGAGTTAAAGACTTCCCTCCAAAAAACATTCCAATGCACCCTCCTCCATCCTCATTCTTCTCTATGTGTTTTGCAGGTTCACTGTAGCAAACCTCACAATTCCACATGATCCCATAGAGACCAATGGCACCATCTATAAGAACTATAAAGATAGCCATGGTGGACACCCATAAAAAAGATGCCAAGACAACCAAGAACACTATTGATAATGAGCTTATCTTCCTTACTAGGGCCAGTCTGAGGGACCTCAGGCAGACCATTATACAAGATATCTTTTAAAGGCTACAGGAAAGACTAGTCATAGGATGCATCCTATGAGGTACTTAGGTGGCCTAACAATAGTAAGGCAGTGCCGAATGACAGCCACAAGAAGCAGCACATTTGGATGGGAAGTCCAACCCACAACTCGAAACTAATATGTGTCTTATCCTGAAAAGGCTGCAAATGATGAAAACCCTGATCACCTTAAGCCTACTATGGTCCTACTTGATTGGTCAGCTAGACTGCGATCGGTAGCCATTTATTCAATAAACCTTGAATGCCTGCTATAGCATGACTTCAAGATCTCCCAACTAGACACTTATAGTAGGCACGGTGGCCTAAACAGTCACATATGCAACTACCATAAAATCATGGCCCCTAGAGCTATAGACATTCCTCCCCAATGTAAGTTTCTTGAACTAACCATTACCAGACCATCTTCTATCTAGTTTGGGAACCTCCCCGTAGTGGGACTTTCTTATTTCCAAGATCTTCACTAGGCAGTTATCTAGCACTTTGTATGAAGTCAGCTAGTTGCCGAAGCATATCTACAACTATTTGATGTACAACTAGGCAAGAATTAGACCATTTAGGAGTACATTCAAAGGTTCAATGAACAAGCTCTTCATGTACAAGTCCTCCACCTAGATGTCAGAATTGTTTCCATGTACAAGGGGGTTGAGGAAAAATTCCCACCAAGCATTCAAATCTCTAACCAATTACTCATACCACTGATCGAGTTTTTTTAAAAAGCCCTAGTAGATGAATGTTGAAGAGTTGACAATGCCGAGCAGAGTTGTTAAGAGAAAAGAGCCCTACCCTATATACCAACCCCATCACCAACTTTCCAAGTCTCATCCTCAAGCTACCATTTGAGTGGCTAAAAGAGGGGGACAAACAGAAATAGAGGAGGCAAGTCAGTAGACACCAAATTTAACACTTCCAAGGTGTATGTACTGATGGCCATAGAACAGTAAGCTAATCTCCAAATGCTCTAGCCTTTAGGCCCTATGACATAAAAACTTGAAAATGTACTACTAGTTTAGTAGATAGCCCTACCATGATAGAGAGCAACGCCACCACTTCAAGAAGTACTTCAAAAGCTTGATTAATTTAGAAAATTCATAGCAATACTTGAAGCAAGACCTCTGCCCACAACAAGAGAAAAATGTGTCTAAGAATATGATGAGGACTATGACTCGATTAGAGGGAAGGATAAACGGAGGGGATCATCTCCATCGAGGTAAGTGCCCCCTCATACGGGTTTGACCCACTTCCTCATCATTGGAAGCTCCACAACGGAGAAGAAAAAAAAGGTTAATGAATTATAACAACTGCCCTGTGGTAGCTAAAAAAAAAACTACCCTAAGCAGATGGGAGTTTGGTCAAGTTCCCCCATGATGACCTACCAGTCATTTCAATGAGAATAGCCAAAAGCGATGTGAGGAGAGTCTTCTATGATGATGGTTCAAAAGCCAATGTCCTTTTCCATGATCTTGGCAATCAGTTACATGACCTTGGCAAAATTAGCCGTTCTTGTTTCCATGGCTTGAACAAAGTTGCTGGCCTAGAAGCAATTGACCTGAAGAAGAATGGCCTGAATGGGCATGCTGGACCTTCTAGTCCATCAAGAAACAACCCTAGTTCCAGCAGAAATAGGCTCTTTTAACACCTGGGTGAGAATAACTAGAACGACATTACCAAGGATAATATGTTTCAGGCTAAAAATGGGTAAATAATCTCTAACTCCACAAAGGGACGAAGCTAACTTACTTAGGCCTCTAACAATCTTCTCCCTGCACCACTCTTTTTTGGGCACGAGTAGATTGAAAACCTTACTATGAAACCTCAGGACTATATTAGGGTGTCTATACTATATTTAGAACTGGGCAAAATAAAGGTCCTGTCAGACAACTTTTAGATCTTCACCCTTAAGGAACTCAACCTTGGCTCACATGCCTGTGATCTCTAGAGCTTAAGCATGTACATTTTGCTCAAATCTATAGAGATACTCCTCAAGCTCCTGAACCCTAGCTTGTAGAGTGCAACATTGTGCCTCCAAAGAGGTCTATTCTACATCAAGAGCTTTGGACTCTACAAATGCCTTTTAACAGCCTCTTTGGCAACATATGGCTCCACCCAGGCCTCACGATAAATCCTCCTAACATCTCCCTAGGCTTTTCCCTAGCTAGTGTAGGCATGAGTTACCTCAATTAGATGTTCTTCAACATGCTCTTTGTAAGTACCTTGTTCTACTCCCCATGAAGTTCAGGCTTGCTCAAGTATGTCCCTGACAAGAGAAGCAGCAAATTGGTTCACAAGCAAATTCACCCATGGTTCAAATTTATACCCCTCCGTGTCTAGGAGATAAACTCCTATTGAACATACTATATCTTGATAAGGGTTGACCTATGGATATACAAGGAGAAAGAACTTGTACAGAAATATGAAGCTAACAAAATGACTATGCACCCGAGTACGGTCTGTGCAAAGCTGGCTGAAACAATCTTCAGCATCCACAATGTGGTTGGTGATGTATTGGAGGCATCCATGCTAAGATCGCATTGCAGAATTGGACAGTCAAGCCCACTTTCCAGGAGGATGAAAAGATGTTCATGCCAAAGCAAACATTAGAAAAAGGCTCAAGAAGCATATACCTTTTGGCTATAGCCATGGTATCTCTTTCATCCTGTAGGGTAACCAGTCACTCAAATCCAGTCAAGGAAACTAGGTGGTGACAAAAAGGGACCTAAATAAAGAAAAATTTAAATGCTAAAATGAAAAATAGAGAAAACCCTAAGAAAAGTTAGGCACTAAAGCATCATCACCAAGCAGTTTTGTTACCTACAGAAATTTCCATGGTTAATGCCTTAGCAACCTCTGATGAAATATGCATTTATAGGTTGTAAGACACTCCAACATTTTCCTTATAAATAATAAAGGTCTCCACCCTTAATATAGTGGGAACCACCTCGGTAGCTTCCACCACTGTTAGAATGAAAGCCACCGTCGTAGCTACCTCGGTAGTAATAGGAGTGTCTTATCCTAAGCATCCATTTTCACTTCCAATATCTTAAGAATGGGGAGGTGAAAGGATCTTATGCCCAAATTACCTCTCCTTCTTAGTGATGACTCTCAAGAGCACCCAAGGAACCTTTAGTGATTAACTTTAGATCCGTGACTAGAAAGAGAGCCAAGGAGCTTGGAATTGCCCTTTAAGGATTTTTTAGCAACATTTCACAGAAAATAAGGCTAGAGACACCATAAGCATGCAAAAGGAACTAGATTTGGAGTTTCTTACCATGTAGATTAATTTGCTAGAAGCTCAAGCTCTAGGTGTACTCAAGCTCACAAGTACACCCGAGCAACATACACCTTACTGCACCATGCACCTAGGAGCACCCCATACACTAAAGAGTCCACAAATGCAGCCCATGCACCTTTGTGTACCCAAGAGCTCAGCCATGCAACCGATAGGGCTCTATAGGGCTCCAGGAAAGTCCATCCCCTATCTACATGGGCTGCTATATATTTCACATATTTTGGCATGGATTTAGTGTGAAAACATGCTTTAGGCACTCATTGTGTGTGAAAAATGTGTCTAAAGATTGTTTTGGAGTCAAGCTTCTAACTAGATTTGGATTTCACATGTTTTAGGACTTTTTTTCCTTTTTAACTTAGGCATTTCACACCTTGGCCTAAAAACACTATAAATAGGGCCTTTTGTACGTCTTTTAATCACAGGTAACAATAACTACAACTTTTTGCTAGAGTATTTTTTCTCCATTGTTCTTTGTGAACTGATTTTCAACACATGAAGGATTTTCCTATTCTTTGTGTGTTTCTTCTATACTTCTCAATTCTATTATTACAGCCCTCCAGGTATTGGACCATTGACGATCAAGTAAGACATCGTTAAGAGGTAAGAAATCCCTTAGTAAAAATTTATTATGCATTTCAAGCAAGTAGGAGGAGATAAAAAAGGTTCCTAGAGCACAAATGGCACCTAAGTGTCACCAGGGGCAAAATGGTCATTTTGTGTTCTAAGGTGATGGAATTGGTTTTAAAGCTCAAAGTTATTCATTTGGACCTAAGTGACAAGAAACCAAAGTGGGGGATAAAGCTGCCTAAGTTAGTGGCACTATTTGGAAGTAGGGTTTTTTTTACAGAGTTAAAGAAGTTGGAGGAGCCATGGAGGAGGAGTTGGCATTTAAACCATTTTGGGTGGCTTGAATGCCACTATCCATCATCATCTCCACATCAAAACCGTAGCTTTCTCTTCCCTTACAAATTCCATGACCAATTCTCATTCCTTCTTTCAATTCTTGGTGAAATTGGAAGCTCAATAGAGTACCCAAGTGAAAGTAAGCCTGCTCTTGCTCAGTTTTGGTGTAGATAGCTTTGGAAGGATGTTTTTGGTCCTGGCAGCTTAGGTACTTGTTTTTCCTTTGTGTTCTTGGTTTCTTAAGCTTCCTAGAGGTTGGGTCAAGCTTAATTGAGCTAAAAATGGTGCCCAATTGTGATGAATTTGCCTAGGAACCATACAAAAATCATAGCGGAGCCATGGAAGCTTTGGTGTTCAAATTGCTTGATCTTGCATAATTTGAGTTTGAGGTAAGGGGATTTCTTGTTTTCCATGTTATGTTAATGCATTTTTATCATATTGGCCTTGGGGATGAGTAATTGCAAGCCTAGAAGTGATTACAATTAAGTTTGAATCAATTGTGCATAGATTTCACGAAGTTGGACAAACCTGGAGAACTCTGGGCGCTGTGGCGCCGTTCCGGCACTGAGGTGCTAAGGAAATGGTTACCCAAAATATAGCCTAGGTACTGCAGCCCCAGCGGCACTGCGGCGCCAATGCACTAGACACATTTTCACCAAAATCACAAAACTATGGTGCTGCAACACCATGCTCGCACTGTAGCACCACAGTCACTTCGGAACTCATCCAAAGAGGTTGTTTTTGGTTCCTAATTGGTTTCTAAACATCCTAGACATGTTCCTAAGGTTGGAACAAGGTTTTAAATTGAAGTGGAATCAAGAACAAGTGAAAAATGGATCAAATGAAGCAAGGAGAAGATGGTGTCTGCACAATTGAACCATGTATGTTTCTAAGGGTATTTTGGTGTCCTAATTGAGGCTTGTAGTCATCCCTAAGGTATTTTAAATGCATTAATAGTGAGTAACCAAGTAGTTTAAGAAAGGAACATCATGAACTAGCAATGGTGAACTAGAACCGTAGTCTAGTTAACTAAGAATGATGCATGTGCAATGAGGCATGGTTAGTGTGGGCAACTTATGGCATAACTTATTGTAGCTTGGTAAGATATATTGGGATAGTGTTTCATTGACCCTAGATGGTTCAAGAGCTACAAGAACTACAAAGAGTTAATGAAAACACCTAAGGGCCAAAAAAGGCACTATGGGATAATTGGGGCACATAAGTGCATTAAGGCACAATGTGACCTCTAGGGCCCATGGTAAGCCTAGATTGCATAATGTGGGAGCTTGGCATGGGTTGGGATTTTGATTAATACCCAAGTAAGTGAAAGCTACCCTAAGGAATCAAGAGGGACACTAAAAGCTCTAAGCAGGTAGGTGACTTAACACTCAAGCTAAGTTACTTGGGCACATTGAGGGATCTTTGAGGAGCATGCTAATTAAGCTACCTTAGTACATTTGGACCTTAATATGTGCTAGGAAACACAAGGAGCACTTAGAGCAAGCATGATTCCTAGTGATAGCCAACTCATTGAAGTGTAGTATGTGGCAAGCCTAGTATTATACAATGTTCACCAAGGAAGGTAGAGGCTTAGTAAAACTTGGTCACCTAGTCGGGTATTAGACCTGAGGGACTAAAATAGGAGCCTAGTACACCTAGGGGTAGGGTTTAGTATGCCTAGCTACCTATTTAGGTCATAGGCCCGAGGTGCTAAAGCGGGAACCTAGTGCACCCAAACTACATTGGCCATGTGCTAGTCAAGGTTCACCATGGGAAGGGTGAAAGGTTAGTAACACCTAGTGGCCTAGCCTGGTCCTAGACCTAAGCCACTAATGTGTGACCTTAGTGCACCCAACTTGGCTTTGCCAAGTAGACTTGGATTACTCCTACACATAGTATTCAAGGGGAGGTTATCACGTGCTTAGGTGACAACCTGGCACAATAGGAAATTCAAGGCTTGCTAGAGTGAGTTCAAGGCCAGAACTTGCTAGGAGAAGACTATGATGAGGAAGGGTCCCAAGGGACTCAAGTATATGTGCAAATATTAGGCCTGAGACCGTAATGAGCTTATGGTAGATTTGTGACATTTATTGTCCAATGTCCTCTAGTGTTTTCTTTTACAAGTAACCCCCGAATACCCCTTACTAGAAATCTATGATTCTCACCCCTTAGTTTATATGTGCAAGTTTAGAGATTTTGGCCAACAACCCAAGCTTGGTTGGTGAGCTAGTTAAGCAGGTATGAATTATACTTGCTAGTTTGCATCTTTGGGTTTATGGGTTGTTGAGTACTAACTATGTTGGATTGACCTTAAGCAGTGGTTGATCTAGGAGCACAAGGGGAGATTGAGTCTAAAGGCACTTAAGGAGCTTAGGTGGTTAGCCTAGTTGGTCATCTCAGTAGGTTATGCTTGAGTACTTAATTGTACTAGATTCCTTTATCAACATTGGTTAGTTTTATGTTTTGGTTTGTGATTCATGTACATAACTGAATAATGTACATAGGGTTAATGTTTGTCGAAAATGTATTTATGTCTTTGGCTAGTTTTATAATTGTTTTCAACTGTAAATCCGCCACTGTTTTGAATGTTTTAATTTATATTTTAATTTCCATGCCGAAGCGAATCATGCGTTATTTAATGCTAGTATCTAAGTTAGTAAGCTTAGGTCACACGCATTAATTTTTATTACAAGCATAGAAACCAACAATTATGAACCAAAACCCAAGAATTCCATAGATTCCTAGTGATCCTAGGCAATGTAGGCAGCCACAGGTGGCCAAGGGCTACATTATCTATTCAGAGGTTAAGTAGAGGTAGGGGGTTTTCTAGTCTCCTGGATGCCATTTATGGAGCTTCTAGCATCTTGGGAGCATTTATTGGTCATATACTAATGGGGTTCACATCACTTAAGCCTAAACAACTTCTCCATCGATATCACAATACTAGCTCCCACCTTGTCCCATGAGTCCTCGCCTAAGAAGAATGAAGTAGTAAGCTTCCTTCTTCCTCCTTAGGCCTTAGGCCTCCAACCTACACTAGGAGGAGGTTAGAAATCTAATAATTGCTAGGGGCTATCAGTAAAGGAGAATGGTGAACAAACGAAGTTAGTGTAGTAATAACCACTTGGGCAAAAATTCTTGATCTTGTGGTAGTGGCTTAGATGGGGGTAAAACCATTTGACTTGACAGAGATTGCATGGGGAGGATTGAAAGCCCAAGCAAGAGGCTCACCTTCACTTACCCTATCATGGATGAGGCCATGTTCAACTAACATAGGAATGGACACATGCATGTTATGCATCATTTACTCCTTGATAATCCAACACTTAAGCAATTCCCTCGTCAACAACTTACACCTTGTACACATAAGCGAATTTCACTTTAGATTCCACCAACTCATCGATGAATTCCTCTAAAACTAAAACTAAACTAAAAGGAATGAAAACAAAGGCTAGAAAACTCGGGTTGCCTCCCAAACAGCATTTAGTTTAATGTCCTTAGCTAAATGGCCTCATTTCTTTGCTCAAGGCAGTTCCTTTGGCCTTAATTTCGATCGTTGTTATGCTCCCTAATGTTGAATCACTCTAGTGTCAACCACTCTACAGGGAACATACACCCCTAAGGGAGTCCTCTTCTATATTTAGACTATGTCCATCTTCTTCTTTCCACCACATCTTATTTCTGGTCTTCTTATTTGCTAGAAGACTCTTAGGAGCCTTGTCACCTTAGAATTCAACTTTGAATTTGAATCCTTTAGCTTTAAGCCCTTAATTTCCCTCTTTCTTAAGCTTGATAGGTGGTTCTTCAAGTACATAAGGCTGCTTGGAGCTACTCTACCTTGTTTTCATCACTCTGTGCAAGATTTTTTTCCTTGGCGAAAACCTAAAACTAAAGTTCCTCTTCTTCTATCCTGCAATTAAACTGGCCTTTAGCTCTATGAATCACAGTGTTAGTTGAAGACAAAAATGGCATTCCTAACATGATTGGTTCCTCAATTTCTTCTTCTATATTTAACACCACAAAAATTACGTAAATCATGAATTTGTTCAACTAAACTACAACATTCTCTTTAATACCTAGTGATATCTCATTTTACCATCTGCCAATTTTAAAATAATCAACAAAGGAATGACTTCACCTAGGTTTAGTTTCTCAAAAGTAAATAACAAAATCATATTAAACTAGAACCTTGCTCACAAAAGTACTTGGATCTTTGTACGCTGGCAGAAGCCTTTGCTTGATGAATGCACTACAGTACTCGGTAGGAATCTAAACATCTTTCTTTATCAACTTTTTAGGTGTAAAGGGTGGTAAAATGTATCTTGTGTTGGCTTCGAAGTGTCTTGTGTTAGATTTTGAGGTAAATATGACATAGCACTCTTTTGTTCCTACTCAAACCAACTAAGGTGTAGAAGTGGTGGCATGTACCCCTTCACCTCTCTTTCCTCCACGCTCTTAGTATCTTCATGCACATCCACCTGCTGAGTAAAATGGCATTGTATTAAGTGCTTAGGTTTAGCTCCATATTGGCTGATAAAGCACCTTGTGGCCTCATTGAAATTAGCTTCATGAATTCCTTTACTTGCATGTCTAAGTTTTGGATACGTACTTCTTGAGTTCTTAAGGATGCCTCAGTGGCTTCAAACCTAGTTTTGGAAGTTTGGATGAACTTCCACAAGAGCTCTTCTAGGTTAGGCTTTCACTCTTTGAATGGTGGTGGGCGCGGCTATTGAAATCCTAGCAAAGGTGGTTGTCTCTAGCTATTTTATGAGAAATTTGGGTGATTTCTCTACCCTAGGTTGTAGGTATTATTGTTAGGGTTATTCTTGGGTCTTGGATTATTTACGCAAAATCCACTTACTCCAATTTTCTTGTCCAACTATAACTTCGATATTCTTGACTCAAATTGCCCTTACAACGTAAGTCACATTGCATCACAGAGGTTGGTCTTTGAGCTAAAGAAATATTATCAATCTTTTTTCTCAACTCTTCCACTTTGGTGGCTAAAGCTAAAATGGCATCATAATTTTCGGTGATGGCTTCTATATTCTATTTGGCTTGGTGTGATTGCCATTAGTAGCTATTTATTGCCATCTCTTCTATACATTCTTGTGCTGGCTCTAGAGTCTTGTTGTTCAATGTGCCACCAGCTACCACATTAATCATTTGCTTTGAAGAGTAGTTGAGTCTATTATAGAAAGTTTGGACTTACACCCAAGTTCCTAGGCCATGATAGGGCACTCCATCAATAAGCCCTTAAACCTCTCCCAAGTCTAATACAAGGTCTCCGACTCCATTTGTGTGAAAGCTAAAATGTCATTACAAAGCTTGGTGGTCTTGGACAATGGGAAGTACTTCAATAGAAACTTTTCTACAAAAGCATTCCATGCAGCTATTGATCCTCTTAGAAGTGAAATCAATAATTGCTTCGCTCTTTCTCTCAAAGATAATGGAAAAGGCCTCAATCAAATAGAGTCTTCACTAGCTCCATTGGTCTTGAAAGTGTCACAAATCTCCAAAAAGCTAGTGATGTCAGTGTTCAATCCTCATCCATGGGACCATTAAAAAACACACAATTTTACACCATCTGAATAAAGTAATGGCTTGGTAGAGTCAAACATGGCCCAAAGATGGTCCAAACATGGATTCGCTCCTCCAGTTTGGTTGCTGTTAGGTAATCCTCTATTGATCAACTATTAGAGCAACTAATGGTAACTGCATGCTCCTTGTTCAATAAAGCTCCTTAAAGTTATTTTTATTACCAAATCAAAGTCAAGGATTTTACTGGGGTTGCTTCATGTTATACAACAAAATGCCTATGACATGAAAAAATGAAAACCAGCAAGTAGAATAAACTACAAGATGCTAAGAGTAAGAATAAAATGCAAGAAAAAAACATAAATGACTATAAAAAAATCTAGTTTTACTAGTATCACAACTATTCCCCAGCAGCTGTGCCAAAAACTTGGTTTTGTCCCTAATATACTAGGAAATTATGAATAGTCTAGACTAAAACAAGTGCATATCATCCATATTTTAGGAGTGGTAGGTAACAAGTGCCGTATTTGTTCTTGGGTTGGTGTGAGCAGTATTACTCCCCTTTTCTTTGTTATCTAGTCAACAAGAAATAAGTGTTAGTTGAATTAAACAACTTAGCTAAAGAAATAAAGACTACTACAGCAAATAAATGAATGAAAGCAATGAGAAAAAATGGATAAATTCAAGAATTGATGAAAGAAATCCTTAGACTTAAATCCTCATAGAACTCCCTTATACTAATATTAATTTAGCCCAAACCAAAATTTGCAATCTTGGATTATGGAAACCTCTTGAATAGTCAAACTTCTCTCTAGAGGTAACTTAACCCTATTCCAAGGTTGATCAATCAGAATCCCTTCCTAACCAGAACCCTTAACATCACATTAATGCTTTGTGAGTCACACTACTGGATTTGATGCTAGTCCAAAAGTCTCATGTTAGCCTACCTCTATACTTATATGGAATCCTTTTCACCTATGTGATAATGAAATCAAACATAATATTTCTTAATCAATATGATGAAAATCAAATGTTAAATTAATAGGCTAGTAATTATCAATGTAGCAAACAACAAAGAACATATGGGAAAATCTCAAGAAACACTACATTTTCTTTGGCAAAAAGAGTCATAGATACAAAATTATTCTAGGGTCTGTCTAATCTGAGCATGAAAGAAAATTAGTTCATGGTGAAGTAAGGAAACATAAACAAAGCTAAAGAATGCTAGAACTAAAGAAATCCATCTCCGGAATAGCTTTGGCTCCAAGAAATCCTTTCTTCGATAAACTCTATTTTATGTTGATCATCAAGTACATCTTATCTTTGCCTTCTTTCATGAACCCTCAGCTCTCTCTAAGTTAGAAAACACAAAACTAATAAAAAGACCCCCCCCAAAAAAAATACAAAAATTGTGATTAAATGGACACCAAAAGTGTTACATGGGTATTTAAATGGCCATGTACATGGCCGTGTAAGTCAATTGAGCTTCGAAATATTCTAACAGAATAAGTACACAATCATGTATACAACAAAATGCACAAGTGCATGCGGGTATAATGCATTACGAGCATGTATCCTTGCTTAGCCTTCAAGACATCTCCGTAGTTAGCAACATGGGCGCATAAAGTATACATGCAAGCATGTTCGGCATAGGGCATATAAAGCAAAAACACAATCATGTACTTCACCAAGGCTAGAAATCTCCAAGCTCAAAAGGTTACACAGCCAGTTGTAAAGCCTTGTGGAAGGGTGTGTTAAGGGCTCTAGCATCGATCCTGCACACTTACATCTGTAGTTAGCTTAGATTTCTTCGTAACTTGCACCTAAACCAAATGTGACATGAAATTCAAATATGCACAGATTAAGCACTAAGTCTTATCATAAATACTTTATAAACAAGAAAATATCAAGGAAATGAATGAAAAAAAGATAACTAATCAAGAGCATATCAACTCACATAAGCAGTGGCATCATACTTTTCCCATATTGAACAAGCCATACACTAGGTGGGTTGTGACAGTGTCCGCTTGCTGGTTATCAGATCTTGGGATTTTTTTAAACATACACAAAATCAATTTTTTTGTATGAGTTTTTTAGTAATTTCCAGATACTTATAGGGATTAGCATCATTTGCGCCATACATGGTATTTTGGTGATTCATGACTAGCTAGGAATAACTAAAAGTTATCCAATTTGTAACCCTAACCAAGCTAACCATTTAAAGTCCTACTAAAAGAGACTTATATTTCTACTATGTTGTTAGTTATAGGGAAAGAGAGTTTGATCATTTGTAATGGCTTGAGCCCATCAGGTCCTTGTAGGATGGTCATTGCGCTTTCATGTTCTTTTGCTAACATGTTTTGGATAAATAGGTGCCAAGAAAAGAATTAATTTTCATCCTCCAAGCTTGTTTTCACCCACTAGATCTTCAAATATTTCAACAATGAAAGTCAACCAAGGCCTTTTACTTTGATTGTTTTTATGGTTTGTAAGTAAGGTCAAATTTACTAAGCTCTAAGCAACATTTTGCTAATCTTCTTGATAGTTCTAGTTTTCTTATAATGCTAGATCCTCACCATGATTCAATGCACCTAGAAGTTAAAATGTTATCTTTGTGATCTTTGTGCTGTTACAACCAAGATGTGGCCACTTTTTGCAAGATAGGATGCTTAACTTATGCCCCGCGAAAGGATTTGCTTGTAATATATTGATTATCACTACATTTCATTTTTCTTGGATGAGTACATTACTAACTACCATTTTTTAGGCCATTAGATGAAGGATCAAAGGCTCCTCTAAATTTGCCTACCAGAGGATAGGGTACTCCACCAAATATTTTTTGAGCTTCTGAAATGCAGCTTTGCCTTCCTCCATCTAGTAGAAGCCTTCATCTTTATGAAGGAATTTGAAGAAGGTTCTACATTTGTCTCCAAATCTAAAAACAAATCTTCGAAGGGATGTCAAACAACCTATAAGTCTTTCAACCTTTTTATACTTATATGTTTTCCCCATGTTCAGAATTACTTGTATTTATTGTTGTTTCCTATTCAATTTTTTTGAAACGATGTATCCTAGGGCATTTGTAACTACTTTATCACTTTTGCTAATGACTTTGGAAGATATGGTTGCATGAATCTCATGAAACACAAGTTAAAATCCTTTGAACAATTAAAAGAATTAAAGACCAAGTATAGAATGAACTTGGTAAAAGTAACAAGGCACTTAGATCAGATTGAGGTGCTAAATAATTAGATCAAGAGCTTCCTTACCATCTAAAGAAGTGTGGTATAATATGACAACTCACTCAATTGGTATGCCACAATGGAACTATATATCAGATCGGAGAAATCAAACATTATCAGACATGATTTAAACCAATCTTTGTTATGGGGTCATGCTCTACCAATAGCTACTTTCAAACTAAATTAGGTCTTCAACTCGATTCAAAAGAAACTATATAAAATATCAACTAGAAAATGTCCTAATTTCTCTTTTATGGAGATTTAGGGCTATAAAAATTACCTAAAATATGTCTAACCTTTAATAATCTTGGATCCAATTCTTATAAGTTTCTTTTTGTTGGCTATCCTCATGAAACTAAGGGATATTATTTTCACATTCCTAATTAGTAAAGAATGTTTGTTGCTTAAACTAGTATCTTCCTATAGAAAGTATTTATGTCTAGAAGAACTAAGGGAGGAAAGTAGAACTCGAAGAAGTTCAAGATAAATAACAAGACTATGAATCCTAAGATGTGAACTGACAGGGTAACACAAACTATCGCGGGAGAATTCAATTCGTTTTAACTTAATTTAATAAAAAAATGACTTAATTTTATTTTTATATTTTTTTTCCTGAAACTAATTTCATTTGAAAACTAATATTATGTAAGTATAATAATTCATTCAAAATAAAATTTTTATGATGATACTAAATTTTTATGAATTTCTCTTTTTAATACCTAAAAAAATTACAAAAATTTAACAATATCATATAAATTTTACAATCAATGGAACTTTATACCTAAATAATATTAGATTTTGAATGAAATTGGTTTTAAATAAATGTAAATGCTTGAGAGGTACGGATTTTTTTGTTACATGGTGAAGTCATGGTCATAGACTAAAATAAGCCCAAACCTACCAAGAGACTGTAATGGGCCCAAATTCCAATACGTGGGTCGAAGCCATGAAAATTTACATATATTATAAAATGGTAGGAGTATTATCATACACATATATACATGCACACTGTTATGTGTAGATGCGTAGAAATTCATAGGTGCTAAATGCAAATGTTGATCATTGATTAGATGACAAAAAATATGCTCTCTCTGCCCCAAATTGAAATATTTGGATTTGGTGTAAATATTGAAAAGAAAAAATAGTTATATGTTATTTCTAATTTGACTATTAACTTTTTGTAAGAAAGGTAGAAAAAGTAAATATAGAAATGATAGTTTGAATATTAATGTAGTTAAATAATTTCTAAGTTCGAAGATGTTTCAAAATTTTGAAAAGACGAAAATGAAATATGTTACAAACAATTTCAAAATAGAGGATTTATTTGTCATTTTTTACTTGGTCATCAACAAGAAAAACGTTTATTCCTATGAACAATTTAGTCATATAGCGTCTGGTCCACGACTCAATCACATCTTTCGAAAATAGAAATGGGCTGCCAAATTTTCATTAAAAATCTCAGGAAAAGAGTGAAAGAAAAGGCATGTGACTCTTGAGGTGTAAGTTACAAGGTGATTAAAAATAAGAAAAATTACAAAACCCCTCCCCTTTGATGTTTGGTGAAACTTACGATTGTGTTCTCGGTGATTTAAAAACCTATACTTATCCCTCTGTCAGGTTAACTCCATCATTCACTGTTAAAATATATAAAAAAAAAAAAAGGAAAAACTCTCTTGTACTCTCCTAACCTTTTTTCCTTGATAAACTTTGTCCCAAACCCAAACTTCTCCATTTTCGCTCTAACCCATCACCCACCTAATAACCCTACCCAAATTGCTCTTCTCCTTAGTCATACCAAGGGCATGAATCATTTAGGAAAATAAATTAGATTGTTAAATTCCAACCTTATTGAGAAGAATCCAACTACCATACCAAGGGAATGAATCATGTGGGAAAATGAGAATTAGTGGACTTGCATTGAAGAGATGGTTTCAAGCAAAACCTACTTCTTTCAACAATAAATCAAGGGAGTAGAATTCATCCCAACTGCGATTAGGAAAAGGAATTACCCAATAACAGCAAAGCATTCAAACTGAAAATAGCTGCACACCATAGGCATCGGAATGTCTGGCTCTCGATTTCTTCTTCCACCATGTTGCGGACAAGGACAGCGCAATCAGAGCCAATCAGAAAGCAATCCAGAAACAGAATCAGAAGGTAGACCATCTTGTCGCCACCCATGATTACCGAGCTCATCGCTGCCGTTCCCATCATCGAGGGAGTTGAATGTGTAGATTTCTTCCAAATAGGAACATCAAGATAGTAGAACCGGATGAGAAAACAAACAATTTGTGAGGAGGCCGAGAAATCAATGGCACTAATAATCGACGATTGTGAGACGCTTATAAGAGGACAGGGGCGGTCAATGGATGAATAATGGAAGATGTAGGGGAGCAAAGGTAGGGACGGCGTTGGTGATGAAGGTTGTTGAAGAGCAGAGAGAAAGAGGGGAAAGAGGATGAAACGTGGGGCAGAGTACGGTGGCACTGGCTAAAGACAGAGGTGAGAGGTCATCAGGGGGTGGAAGAAGAAGGTTTATGGTTGCTTTGTCGTCTATTCTTCCAGATTAATTATTTTTGTTACTTGATTTTTTTTTAGATTAATTAGTTTGATTTGAATGAGTTTTAATAGTTAGGGCCAAAATTTCCAAGGAAGAATGTTAGAAGAGTAAAATTAGGTGTTTTCTCATTCTTATGGGAATGGTGACTAACAGCATTAACTTGATATAATGTTTGATAGTGGGTAAATGTAGGTATTGAAAATAGAAAGGACACAAGTTTAGGTTTTACTATGCCTTGTTTAGGGTCCTTGTAACTTTCCCTTAAAAATATTATTGCACTGCCGACACCTTTGATGTAACAAAACATTAAGAAAGCTTTATTTAGATTTGATTAAAAATTAGAAACAAAACGAACAAGAAATATTCCTTGTTGGGGTTTGTTTTTATTTGTTAGGTATTCAAATACCCAAACAAAAATGAAAACACTTGTTTCTTTTTTCTTTTTTAACAAAAACCTTTTTAGAAGTTGGCTCCATCTGATGTGCTCCTACTCTTATTTGTGTTCTACAAGTGAAATTACATTTCTAGCCTCATTAAACAGCTAAATCACCAACATGTTTGTAACTTTTCGCTCTCCATTCTTATCAACTATTTAGCACCACGGCACCATGCTGCTATCTATGTTTGTCTCTTAAGCGAAAATAGTTCGCTTGCAATTTTTCATTCACTAGCTTCCACCCTTGATTCGGTCGCTATTTGCCGCCATCAAAACTCTTTCCAGCCCTGTCAATAATGAAGGATGAAGGATAATATGTTAAGAGAAAAAGAAGATGCTTGCGATTCATCATTGTTGTTTGCGGTGGGGTGAGGAAGCAATTGCAGTAGAAGGTGCTGAATATGAATGAAGTTGATCTTTTTTTTGGGGGGCGGGGAGTGGGGGGGAACTGTGTCCACCATCTCGAGTTTGTCTTAAACATGCAATGTTGCCCTGAGATTTAGAAAGCGTTTTTTCCACTCTACATTGGATATTTAAATCATATTTCCCCTCAATTTGTACTAATATATGATAAAATATGTCCATGCTCATATTTGTACATATATCTAGAACTATTTGTATTACCGATAAACTTATTTGTATGTTATGATTTATATCAACTATCTAAATTATATGTTTAGATTTATATCAAATATCTTACTTAAAAATTAAACTGACATATCTAAAACATATTATGGATATGTCTCATGTAATTATTATTTTTTTTATAATGGAATTCATTGCACTGGCCACTGAAGGGCAAAAAGTATAATTCTTTTCAACAAAGACATATATTAAGCTGGGCAATTTTTCTCTCCATACACAATTAGATCCAAGAGACTAACCCACTCTTGCCAACTCATGGGCAACATTATTTGCCTCTGTACTTGCATAGACTACTTGCTAGCATAGGGACCCCTTGAACAACTCACAAAGCTATAGATGCATGAGAAGTACTACTAAAAAACAGGTTTTTTTCCAATGATCATGCATTGAGAAATTTAAAATTACCAATGCATAACCATTGAAAGCAACCCATTGGTAAATCAATCGTTGGAAATTATATTACCAACAGTCAAAATTTGAATTGTTAGTAATTTACAATGCGAACACGTTAGAAATTTGACAATTGGTAATCACCAATAGTCATAGAAACGATCAATTTTCCAACTGGTAAAGTTTTTTCCAATGCAAAACTGTTGGTAAATACAATAGTTTAGACTATTGATAAAATATCAATGGTTCAGCTTATTGGTAAATTTTTTACCAATGGTCTAACACATTGATAATTATCAATGGTCTGACAGTTGGTAAACATGCTGTTGAAAAATGACTGAATTTTAGTAATGAAGGCCTTTGGCAATCCCTCCACCTTAAGTATTTTAGCTAGGTTAATTTTAGACATCTATTTCGGGGATTATGTTCGACACTCCTATGCTCAAAGAAAATTTTAAAATTTTAAGCACATCATGACACTCCCCAAAGAAAGCATCAGGAAACCCAACATGGCTCACTACAAAAGCAACACATACCTTACTCGTGTGGTCACAAGGACACTCCATGCGCCCACCTGCCATCCTGGTTTATGGCCACATCAATGTTAAGCTTGAGGAAGCCTCATTGTGGTTTCCACCAATTCTAACAGACCTTCCTTAGGGGTAAAAAGGGCATTTGCAGCTCCAATTCATTCAAAGCCTACTAGATCTTCCAAGCTAAAATCAGTATGAAAGCCTTAGTTTATCATGGATGACTCCATTACAATTTACCCAAATGATCGAAGATACAACCCTATGCCTGACCTAATCCACCTCCTAGCCCTTAGACTATTAATTGCAACAGCTGCACCAAGGTCATATCCTTATTCATTTCTAGTACATTCCCCATTTGGTGGTCCTCCCAAATGTACAAGGCTATATGATAATCATGAATGGCATGCAAGGTGGTTTTTCTCTCCTTGTCTAGCAAAAAGGTGCTTATTTGTACATGAACTTTATAAATATCCAACACTTTATTTGTTCATATCACTACAGTGTTACTTTTAGTTACATTTGTAACCTAATTTTTATTTCAATTAAAAAATATAAATCTATGCATAAATTTTATGATAATATGAATAATATATATACAAATGAATATAAATTTATGTACACATGAGACAAACTATATGTAGGGTTTCGGGACCCAAACAAATGCAGTAGAATATAACTGAAACCCTCTAGGATCCAAGTGAAATGGGGAAAACCGGGTGTTCGAAATTTTCATATCTAATTCGGTTAAGATCTTTCACCCAACTGTTGAGTCGAATCACAAAATCTAAACAGTTGACGTGTTCAAGCCCTCTACGATATCCACACGAGCCTCTTAGGATCACCATGCCTCCACCACATCCCGGCAGATGCGTTTCTTTTGTGCCTACAATGCTAGCTTATGCCCTCCAAGAAATGGAAAAAAAAGAATGCAACTAGTTTTTCAAAACTCTTCTTCAACCTTTTGGGAAGCTGTGGCAAAAGTTATGAAATTTTTAATATATGATATATTTATAGTAAGACTCAACTCCCAAGTCTAATGAGTTTCAAAGCTCTAATCCAATTAGGTTTAATTTCGGGCTTAATAATGGCTCAACTTTTGGGCCAATTATTAATATGAAATTATCATAAAACCATAACCCAAATAAATTAGCTCATGCACTCAAATAATCTAAATAGGCTTTATGTGTGTGACCCAATAGGCTCTTACAACGTTGGTAACGATCATAAATCACATTTATGATCATAAATAATGAGTGGTGTCTAGTAATACATCATTAATACTCAAGTGACAAGATTGTCGGTGATTCGACTAAACCTTTATGATCATTAGTCATATATGTCATTATCCATTTGTCCAAGATATCAAGACTAAGCACGAGACATGAAATGTGTCACTCTCGTATAATTCAATCTTTGGTTTCTTGATTCCTGAGTAGAAGAAGTTAAATTGATCATATTAATATTATATATCAAGTCATTCGAGCATGACCATACATTTTCTAAGTCTAACTCTATCAAGAGGCCTGAAGATATCACTCCCATTACATAGAAGGGACAAATCTCATCTTGATCATACAAAACCCTCCACATGATATGTGACATACCCAATGACTTCCTTCAAGTTCACTCAGTTACGAGGAACAAAGGGAAGTATCAAAGTATGTGACTCATATGTAGAGAACCTTGATGATCTTAGGTCAAAGTACTACATATACAATATCACCATGAGAATTAGTTATGACACTCATATAATGATCCATGTAGCGTTCTCATGGTAGGTCGGTTCAGTACACAAGTTATCCAACTTGTACCTATATGTAGACTACATATCTTATATTAGTCTCCATATATGCTACTCTTTACATATTATTGCAACCCACTCTATGATAATACTAGACTAGAGACATTTAAGAATATCATTATTCTAGGGTTATAATTATGTTTATTACGTTATGCAGAAAACAAAACAACAAACATAATTACTAGATTAATGTCTCAATAAAATATCATGCCTCAATGTCCAAAATACAATCATCTCATGATTGGCTTTTGAGCACAACACTAACACTATAGGCATAAGTTATCAAATAATGTGTATGAAAATATTTAAAGAATTGAAGTCTAATATGCATATGAAATAATGTGCATGAAAATTTTTAATATGCATATAATTGAATATATCAACAATAGTTTGCAGGATTTTATTTATGCATGTCTTAGAAGATTTATACATATTTCTCACTATTTCTTATAATTGTATCTCTCATTTTATTTGTGTATTGGAATTCATACATACTTGTTATCTAATTTGCACGTGTTGCTAATTTTCATGGGAAACCAGTTTTGATGCATTCATACTTATTTTAGGATGAAGGCTTGAACTCGTTTATATAATTAAATATAATAGTAACACATTTATGAGCTCATTTTTACATATTTGTCACATGATTCGTACAAATATCTTGTTCTTTTTGTAAATCGATTTTATACATATGTATCATTCAATTTGTACATGTCTTTCTAATTTTAACAAAAAGTGAGATTTAACACATTAACACTTTTTTTATACTGTAAAAGATAGCATTGGAACATATATATGTCTTATAGGATAAAACTTATATAATCTTTTTTACAAAATGTATATATGTCTTATAGGATAAAACTTATATAATCTTTTTTTCTTTATCATGGCCCTCTATAATTCTTTTAGCATGTATTCTTGCATAATTTTAAGTAATGAAAGTAATACTCAGATTTGACAATTTTACCTCTTTCTGACATTCTCTGTAAATATACTTGATTTTTGTGACTAATATTAAAAAATTCTAACATGAAATAATTAGTTTTATCATCTTAATAAAAAATTAATTACCTTCTATTTTTGAAATATTTGAGAACGTAAGAAGATGACTCTCTATTTCCGTATTGCTTGTTCTACATCCACACCCTCACACTCTCTCTTCAAACTTTTTCTTATTCGTACATGCTAGTACTTTTTTTCATTTTGCAAGAATTGGAACATAAAAGATCAATTATTTTAATTGTTTTCTATTTCAATAGATAATTTGATGGTCTTTCTATTAGTAATTTTTTTGTATAATTCATTCATGAAGTTTTCTAATTATCAATTTTGATATCCTATGACAAATAATGTATTAAACATTAGTCTTTTTTATGGTGGATCATTTTAATTTTTTTTTATTTTCTCATTTGAAAATAATAATTTATTTATTATTTACCTTAGTTGGACCATTTCTTAGTCAATTTTTTTGTTTGTTTCTTAGGTCACGTTTGGTGAAAATTATTTATAAATAATTATTAGTGATTATTTTATGTATGTAGATTATTTGCTTAGCTTGTATGCACAAATCAGGGCTCTACACTTTAAAATCCCAAAAAATTAATTTAATTTTTTTTTTTTTTCAAAATAAAATATTTTGTTTATTTATTTTTAATTTTTTAAAGCTGGATATGAAAAAATAATCCATCAAAATATATTTTTTTAAAATATATGACTCAAGTGAATATTATATAAGTATAATATTAACTTTCAAATGATATTAATTTTAAAAAAATTTAAAAATAAAAATAATATTATACATATATATATATATATATATATATAGTGAAAATACATTATTTCTCAAGGACCTTTAAAATAAAGTCCAGCCCTAATTCAAATTCCTACCTCCACCGTGGAAGATGCAAAACAACCTGGAAGATTGATCAGGAATGACCCGACCGTACATGGATGCGACAGAGAATCATATCCGATGACGATTTCATATTTTATTTCCACGGGGAGAGAGAAACCTGTAATCAATTACTTTTCTTATGGGAAATATAAGTTTATTATTATTATTATTATTATTATTATCATTTTTTTTAGCCAGTATGGGAGGATCCGTAAATAATACGCTTTCATTAGTAAGTGGCACTTGGCATTATTACATCAATCGTTGAGCACGTGGTTGACTAGATTGTATATGCTTTCGCCTTACGCATGATCCTCGTGCACAGGGTCCTTTTTTTCTAAACAGTTATGTTTTTCTTTTTGGAGGAAAAAAAATGCTAAATAGAGGAAAATCTTTTATCAAATTCTCTAAATATTTCGGGATACCGTGCCCGACCAACAAAAAATAGCCATCAAAGATCATGTTTATTGGTATCAGTTGCAGGCAGCAGATTAATATCCTTTTATTATTTATCTTTTGATTAAGATTGCATTGGATTTAAGAGAAATTATTGATAAGTAATTAATTTTATAATTATTGATTATTTACTTAGATTATATGCCAGTAAAAATTATGTATTTAAAAAAAACCTAAAAGTCGCTTTTATAAAATTTTGATATAAAATGAAATCATTTTCAATTGATTTATTTTTCTAATCTGAGTAAGGAAAATTATGAAACTAAATTTTATATAAAAATATGGTCCAATTTATTATTAAATAAATAGAGTATTAGTTATCAAATAATATTAATTCTAACAAAAAAAATAAATTAAAAATAAGCTGTAATAAGCAATTGATTTATATCCGTCAAATGATACTTAAGATTTTAAGTAAGAAATGATACTATAGAACTTTTTGGATATACGAAAAAAGGTCTTCATTTGTTTCTTTTTTTTTTTATGTGTTGAGAAGAATCATATAAATATAGGGCGAGTTCATTTTGAATTAATGGCATTAATTGGTCAACCAACAAGAGTGGTCAAAGGATGGCATGTGGGAGAGGTAAGAAAAGAGGCCCAGACATGGTCAAATTTACAGTTTTCTGCCATTGGTAATTTTCTTTCTTTCCTCCACGAGAAACCAGCCTTCTTTTTGCGTCCTTGTCCTCCGCCGAGCACAAAGCTGCTGCCTACTACGTTGACTCCTCCGTCGGCCACCAATAGCTCCAGATCTGGTTTCCCTTAGCATGCTTCTCCCTCGGAGAACCACCCGCCCAAAAGGAGCCCGTCAGAGCACCATCCGTAGATAGAGGGAAAGCGGGAGCCAAAACCAGAAAGAGACAAGTAGCATGATCGTCTCCGAATAGCTTCGTTATTTTCTTATCAAGCTATAGGCGGAGGCCGGATTCGAGACCAGCGGAGGCAGTGAAACTTAATCAAAGGCTAGATTCGAGAGCAGCCACCTAAAACTTAATCAAAGGTCGGATTTGAGACCAGTGACGGCCGGTGAAACTTAATCAAAGGCCGGATTCGAGACCGGTGGAGTTCGGTGAAACTTAATCAATGGCTAGATTCGAGACTAGCGGAGGCTGGCAAAACTTAAGGGTGGACGGCGTGGGATGATGGATGAGGATGAGTCTAAGGAAGAGATGATGGCTACGGTTTCACCAAGGGCAAATTTGTCCGCTTCTCCAAAATAACCGATGGATCCTCTTGACCCGCCTATGACCCACGAATAATCCAACTGAATTAATGCCATTAATTCCAAACGAACTCGCTCTAGTAGGCAGTAATATAATATTATTATACATTAAGGCAAAAAGCATGTTTCGTTTTTCAGGACAAGAATAACAACTGAATCAGTCTTTTTGTAGCGACACTCAAATTCAAAATTTTAAGCTTTTCACATATCCACCCAATAACTTAATTATACGCCAAAAATGAGGGAATTTTCAGTTTTTGGTGTACAGCATAGTATCGTTATTTCTATTCTGGATCACGCCATAATTAGAACTCGTATGCCGTAATACACTATTTTTCAACCAAAGCTGCAATCAGTCACTCATTTATAAGGCTAGATTGTACCATCGTCCGGGAAGAATACCTTCTGTCTTAAATTGGTACATAAACTAAGAAATGTTTCAAAGTGATCCTTACACTATTCATCAATTGCTTGAGATCTCTTTTTCATTTTTTAATCAGAAGAATTATAGACAAGATACAAGAGTTAAAAGATATTTATATCTAAGAGACAAGGAAAATGTTTTTTTTTAGATTAGAGAGGTGAGTGGAAGAAGGTAGAGTCGAATTCTAGACCTCTCTCATTCTCAACATGTCCTCTAATCAACTCATATGAGTTGTTGGACAAACCAGACATCTCAAGATGTCCCCTAATAAACTCACATGAGTTGTTGAGACATACTTCTGTTTTGTTTGCTCCTTTACTTCGAACATGGACAAATATATCACTTTTTATCAATAATTTAATTTCATTTTTTTGAGTTGATCACAAATTTTTAAATTTAGCAGTATAACTTTAAATTCTCCTTTTCTGCAAACTATTATGCAAATTCAATTTTAATTGATAAATAGAATAGTTGATCCATAAGAGCAATTAAATTTTGAAAATTAAAAAAAAGTTACTTCTATAAAAATATACATTCATCAAACTTTTATCCTTTTTATTTCCTTATAAAATAGAACTCGATTTTAAATATTTACTTTTACTAACTGGAATATAGTCTCATATAGGACTGATAAAAATAAACATTTAAAATTTAGGACTTCTTTCGCCACTTTGAGAGATTTAGGACTTAAATCTTAAATTTTCCAACTTGTATTGCCACATATATCCGTATAATAAATAGTGCAATTAATTACCGTTGTTAATTTTGTTTATTCCTTTCTCTTTAATGATTTTCTTCCCAGAAATTTAATTATTTGGTTTTTTAAATTCTAATTTTTGCCCAAATTAAAATATTTAGATAATTAAGAATGGTACTTGCTTCTATAGGCCCGTTTGGGAAGAGGTTTTTAAGATTACGTAGTTTCGATAATTTCACTACTAAAAAAGAGGGTTTTAGCGACAGCTATTAGCGGTAAATTAACGTTAGTGATAGCCAGCGGTCACTAAACTTGTCGTGGCTCATTTACTCACCGCTAATTTATTAGCAATAGCTACTGTCACTAGTTAGCGACGGCCAGCATTCACAAAAATGACTATCACTAATTATCCAACACTGGTCTCCTACCGGTAAGTTAGCGACGATTAGTCATCGCTAATAAGTTAGAGAAGCTAAGCCATCACTAAATTTAGTGAAGGCTGGCCATCACTAAATTTGTGAAATTAGTGACAAATAGCTGTCATTAATTTATTAACGGCTAGCCGCCACTAATCTAGAGATGACTTGCCTTCACTAAATTAGTAACGGCTAGTCATTACTAAATTTAGCGAGGGCTAATAGTCGTTAATTTAGTGAAAGCAAACTATCTTAGCCATCACTAGTTTATGACAGTTAGCTTTCAGTAGTTTATGCAAACAATTCTTAATAGCTTGCCCTATCTGTTTCTTAATCCTCCTACATACATTCCAATATTGTCATGTCATTCGACAATTAAAACACATAAGGTTACAATTTCCTCGACAAGACAAAAACTGAACTCAAATTCCTCGTGTCACAGGATCGAGCAAAATATGTTTCAGGCAAGATCATGGAAACAACAATGAACCTCCCCTTCCCTCAATCTACAAGAAGATAAATCTTTTAATCAACCAAAAGAACATAAATTTATTAAATAAAAAAAAGAGATAAATACAACTCTAAGGTAAGATTTTAGGAAAGAAAAACTAATGAGCAAAAAGACTCCAAGAAGCAAAGAACGCTAAATGGGGAGAAGAATAATACAAAATTCACAAGTTTAGAAAAGGAATCATAAAACTAACCAAGTATGAATTTTCCATCAAAAACAGCTACATATGCTCACATACTAGTTTTCAGATTAAGTCGTCTTCTTCTATAAAATCATATAATTTAATAAGAATGCCCAATTCATAATAAAGGATTATATACATAATTTAGACACATATCAGACATCTCATACAAAGTTTCAGCTCCAAAATCATGAAACTTAAAAGCACATAAAATTTTTGAAAGTCAGCTCGATGTTCAAATGTTCAAAAAAAATTCCTAATAGATTATCTTTCAATCCAACAATTTTATTAAATAACACAAAAGTCTAAATTGAACTCTAGAAACTTTTACCAAACTAGACATCCTAGAGAAAAAAGGGTTAAACGACCAAGCTTTCACTGATAGTACATAATTAACCATGAATTTCGTAACCAGACACTCATGTAGATTCACTACTAATATTCCAGGCAAACTTGTTGGTACAAAAACAAGCACATCTCATAGCACAGACATCAAAATTGCATTGTGTAAAAATGTGGTTAAACTAGACACACAGGGCTATCAAAAAACCAAATACCAGTACCAGATTCGGATCCTACAATTTATGACATAATTTAGAACAACTCAGTTTGTTCAGGACAACAATAGAGTAACTCTAACATGGCCATGTTCAACCATGGGAGATCAGTGTAACCACAAAAAAAACATAATGATATACCTGTAATATGTGAGCAAGCGCTAATTGGAATTTTCCCAAATGGAGCCATACAAGGCTGGGGAAAATGTTAGTATTACTTTCAAATCCTTTGACTATTAATAATACCTGTAACTTAGTCTCATGCAAACTCTTGACAGTAGATATCAGATTAGGAGAAGGTGTTGTCTCTTAGGACAATACTTGCAACACCTTACAAAGAAAGGACTTGTCAACCAATACAGGCAAGTGTAGACAAAAGAAAGGGACATTCTAGATTGAGACATGATTCAACAGCTTGAAACAGCAAATAACTTACATGATTCAGCATGACATGTAGCCCTCCATCATTATATCTCTTGTTACAACTTCCAGCATGTCCTCGAATAGAATAACCACTCTATCCCCATCCTCTGGCTTATTTTTTAACTGCAAAATTAAGAAGTGGATAGTTCACAATTACTTCTTCATAGTTGAAGAATTAGCAAAGAAGAATATGTTAATCCTAAACAGAAATTGAATCTCACAAAAAACTTGATCAACTCAACAAAGTGGTGACAGAGACTAGGAAGCGAACGCATCTTGCATTCACTTATCAGATCTCCCACTTCTATATGTTTGCCAACTTCAGAAAAGATGTAACTTATGACCCTAAAAATGAGGTTGAGATGTAGCTCTATAGATTAAAACTGACAATAACCTAATCACTAGAAAAGCACAACACACAAAGTCCAGCTATGCATTCTACACTATGACACTTACTCTTTTTCATGCACCCATTCAACCAAAAACTTGATAATACTCCTCAATGAAGCATAGCATTCATGAATTGCACAAAACCTGTAACAATTAAACTCAATTCTATTTTTTAGCTCCTTATCCCTACTGTCACCAGATCAATAATGAGTTTACATAAACTTGAGAGATGATACATGATGGCAAGAACGTACGTGAACCAACGGTTGTGGCGGCTAACGTTCAGGGAGTTGCAGCACGAATGGACTCCAGGAATGCGTCAAACTTACAGCCAAAAGAAACTGAGAGAGAGTATGTATAACAGGAAGAAGATTCTATTTTGTTCATTCATCGGAGAAAACAAAAAATGGGTAGGGAGGACACATATAACAAAGAAACAGACAAAAGTAGTGAGCATGAAAATAATGAGAGTAACAAATGATGAATCAGCAATTCTGGTAACTAGCAAGTCTTCCACACAAATGACGTCACATGATCAAACTTCATTTCCTATACTCTATACGTGCACTCCATGCATCTATATGTATCATTCCCCTTCCTTTAACAGAGCTCTTGTCCTCAAGAGCTGCTGAAGTCTGGGAAACGGTGCATAAGCTCAGCATATGATTCCCATATAGCATCCCTGGCTAAAGAGTGCGACCAATGAACGAGGACCTTGGTGACCGTAGTATGTCCCTTCTCTTCAATTTTGCGATCGAGTATGGCTACAAGGTACCTAAGAATATCTTTCTCAAAGTTAGGTAGCTGAGTTAGCACCACTGTATTGCCCACCTTCTTCTTGAGCCAAGAGACATGGAAGATGTTGTGTACGCAAACTCCGTCTGGAAAATCAAGCGGATAAGCCACCGCTCCCACATTCTCAATGATTTGGAAAGGGCCACAGTATTTTGGAGCCAATTTATAAGAGGAACTCGTGTGAAGACTAACCTGTTTGTAGCATCGTAACTTTAAGTATACGTAATCGCCAATTGAAAAGTCTATCTCGGTACAATGTTTGTCTGCTTACATTTTCATCTTCTGTTGTGCCTTGCTCAAGTGTTATTTCAAGATTCAGAGTACTGGCTCATGGGCTGAAAGACTACGGTCTACAAAATTGACCTTGGCATTACCAGAAACATAGGGCACATGTATCGGCGGGGGTTGGCCATATAACACCTCAAATGGGGTATGTTGAGCGCTAGAGTGGAAGCTTGTATTGTACCACCATTCCGCAAGTGCAAGTCACTTGGTCCACTCCTTGGGCCAATCTCCTATCATGCAACGGAGGTAGTTCTCAACACATCGGTTGACCACTTCCGTCTGGCCATCCATTTGTGGGTGATATAAAGTGGATAGCTGAAGTTGAATCCCTTGGAGTTTCATAAACTCTCACTAAAATGAGCTTAGAAACATGGCGTCTTTGTCACTTGTAATTATTTTTGGCCTTCCATGAAGCTTGTATGAAGCTTGTAGATGTGATCTAGATATGCCTTAGCTATTGTTGCGGCTGAGTATAGGTGAAAAGGAGCCACAAAATGAGCGTACTTGCTCAACATATCTACCACCACCATAATCACTTCCTTGCCATCAGACTTTGGGAGGCTAACAATAAAATCCATTATTACTTGTTCCCAGGCCTCTTCCGGAATTGGTAGAGGTTGTAGAAGGATTGAATATGCCACATTCTCCCATCTGAATCTCTGACATACATGAAACTCTCTAATAAAGCCTTTGATATCTTTCAAAAGACCCTTCCAATAGCAAAATTGGCCAATTTTTTGTCTCGTGACCTTTATGCCCGAATGGCCGCCAATAGCGCCATAATGGATCAGCTTAATGATTTTCCTTCGGAGATCCATGTTTTGGCCCACTACCGATTTACCTTTCCTCTTCAAGCCTTGGGAGTGTAGGACATACTTAGGATGCGAAGAGCTACTTGCCTGTTTGTCGAGGATGATTTTTTCAACTAGTCATCTTATAAATAGCTTTCTTTAATCTCGGTCATCAAAGGTGTGGATAAAGTAGGAATGGCCATTAAAGTGAGTTCCTCGTTGATGATCCGTCGTAGAGCATCAGGTGCCTTGTTTTCCCCCCTTAGTGTACCATACTTCATAGTCAAATAGTATGAGCTTCAGTATAAATTTCTGCTGGAGGGGCATAAGGATCCTTTGCTCCAACATATACTTGAGACTTTGTTCATCTATTTTCAAAATAAAGTGTTCACCTAACAAATAGGGCCTCCATTTCTCCATGGTGAGCATGATAGCTAAGAACTTCTTTTCATAGGTTGATAACCCTTTATGTTTCGGCCCCAACGCCTTGCTTATAAAAGCTATAGGTATGAGAACCCTTTTTTTATCAGGTAATTAATTTATTTTATTTAAATAATCCTTGATAAGATTACACTTGCAAGTTAGATTTAAGTCAAAATCAATGAGTCAAATTGTCTTTAGAGTTCATAAGATTAAAAATCTAAGGTAAATTGACCATAACGACAACTAGGGGCATTTTTGTAATTTGGAAAGCCAAAGGACAAAATGTGACCAAGAGAGATATAATTGAGCTTCCAGAGGTGAAATGAACATCTTGATGAAATTCAAACTTAGTTTGACCAAAGATTGACCTTTTCTTGCTAAAGAAGCGAGGAAGGGAAAAATGGTAATTTTTAGGTCAAATATGGTCAAAAAGGTTCTAGGAAGGTGATAAATGGTATTTTAAACTATTTTGTGAAATTTTGTGAAGTTTGGAGCCAAATTGACCAAGTTTGAGACTTTTTTTGCATTATAAGCTAAGAAGGGCATTTTGGTCATTTTGGTTGGTCAAACTCAGGTCAAACCTGGTCAAGGGTATGAAAATACATGGTTGGAAGTGGAAGAAAGAAAATCTAAGAATTTAAGTGCAAACGGAGACATATTTGAGAATTTTATGGAGATGAATTCCTTTTAACCAAGGGTTATGAGGCCTAAAAGGTTCTTTTACCCCAAGCACCTCTTGGATACTTTAAGGAATGAAGAAATCTATTTATGGGGCAGAAAATGAGCTTAAAAAATATTGGTGAGCTCCATTGTCCCTTAGTTAAGTAGCCTAAACCTCTATTAACCATGCAAAAGCCTTAACCCTTTACCACTTTAACCCCTTTACCCATTTTGCATCCTCATTCATCCCCAAACACTCTATCTCACTTCCTTCTCTTCCTCTACCCATTTATCACTTCCTAAACCCTAAAAAACACAGAAACTCACCAAAAGAATGAAATAAAAATCAGAGAAAAAGAGCTTGTAAGTAAGAAATCAAGGAAAGAGTGTGTTTGTTGTAAACGAGGGCTTAGGAGTTTGGTTTCTTTATTCTCCAAGAGGTAGCCATGGTTTTGGGCTGTTTATTTTGAGGCGAGAAACTTTATTTTAGTAGACTTTGGTTTCCTCTTCTTTAAACAACATTTTTTATCATAAAAACCCTTGGTTGTTGAGGTTAAGCCTGGTGTGTGAGAGGAGAACTGTGGAGCTTTGAAAAACAGTTTTGGCTTGAGATTTTCTACCAAGGTGAGGAGGTCATTTTGGTTTGTTTATGTGTAGTAAAAAAACGTTGCCCCTAGGCTAAAAAATATTGATTGGTCAAGTGGTTATTTTACTATGTAGTTAAAGGACTCCAAGGAGACTAGGAAAGGACTCTTGGTGCTTGAAAATTGAGCTTGCATGGTGGTGATCTACACAAGGGTAAGGTGTTTTAGCCCTTCTTTTTTTGGGAAGATTTGGCCATGTTTTAGCTTTTTAAAAGCTAGGATAAATGGTAAGACAAAAAAGGCACAAGGTGACTAGTAAAGCCAAAGAGAGCTTAGGTGGCACTAAGGTCAGACCTAGCTCCCAGTTTTGGGCAATAGGTGGTGTCCTTGGTGCATGGGCTGTAAAATGATGTGTGGATTAAGCATTGGGTGCTTGGTAGATAAGTGTGGTTGAACCTTTATGGTTTGGTAAGCACAAGAAAGGTGCCTCTGTTTGGGTTTATAGGTGTTGTTATCGAGCTCAAGAGCTCGGTATGTGGTTGTGCATGTGTGGCATGGGATCCTAGGTCCATGAGTGTTTTGGGGTACTTAGGAGCATGGTGAGTTCAGTGTGACAAGGTGCACATGCGCGTGCCTAGTTGGGGTCACGTAGCCATGTGTGCTTAAGAGGCTCCCAATGGCACACCCAGGGGTACGCGTGTGCATATGCCTATGGGCTCGTGTCTGTGCACACCTACAAGGTCATTTGGGCATGCCCTAAGGGCTTGGTTTCCATGTGGGCCTTTTGTTATGCTTTCAGCATGACCCATGTGTGAGAGCCCACGGTAGAACCCTAGGGCCCAAATGGCACTCAAGCCTAGTAAATGACATGGGCCACAAATAAGCACACACATCGGCCCAATGGGACATAAATCCCAAGATGGGGCAAAATACATCCGAGGGCACTAGGACATACATCAAATTGGGTCAAACCCTGCTGTATACAATAAGGGAGTTTTGAGCTAGCAAAAGCTAGCAAGCTCAAGGGCAAATGTAAGGATGCATACTCAAAGGAAAAAATGAACCAATGGGTATTTTTTTTGGTTTTTTGTTGTTTGTTTGCTTGCTTGCTTGTGTGAGAAGTATGAGGAGTCATGCACCCAAAGGGGCATGATATGATGATCATTATATAATACTCCACACCATATGAGCTTACGGCACGCTCATATAGTTTATGGGCAAGGTTTATGCATGCATGACAATGTATGCATATGGTCCATTATGTGTGATGTTGTTATGTATTGTTTGTTTTAGAATGTCTTATTAAGTATTTTATATACTTACCTTTATTGTTAATGTGCAGATAACATCATCCAGGAGACAAAAAATCCACAGTGATTATTTGATTCTTGTTTGTTAGTTTCTCATAGGTACATTTTGCATACACTACATGTTCATTTTTCATATGTTGCATGTACTTATGGTCAGAGTCTAACTCGAAACTTATTTGCCTTATACAGCAAGGTAGTCGAGCAAGGACTTTTTGGGCCGTTTTTCACTTGAGTTTCTCTCTCCCAGGCAAAGGTGGGCCTACCGACCGTTTGGGTCATGACTATTTTGTAACATGGTTTTAGTAGCTAGTATGAGGTCTACTGGTATTGACTTTGACTTAGCATAACCGTGGCATGTATTATTATTAATTCGGGTTAGGCTTATCAACTCATGACATTACTTGCTTAGGTTGATAAGCAAAACACTTAGATATTGTGTTGCCATAATATTTATTTATTATGAGTGTAGTTTTCATCCATGGTTTGGCATGATATATTATTTGTGCATGCATGGACATGAAAAATGTTTTTCTTATGCAGCCACACTTATTTATTTCATGTTTTCTTTAAATCTCACCAAACCATTATCTTAGTTTAATAAACTTATGTGTTTTATTAGAACTAAGTAACTATTTTTTTTAACTCTCAAGTAAATGCTAAATGCTAGGCAAGTGGTTAGGATTTACATAGTAAATCTCGACAAAAGATCCTGGAAATGAGGAACGATTCTCGCCTAATTAAGAGTTGGACTAGGCAACAAAATAATTTAGCCTTATTGAGAAATTAATTAGGTATTTATTAGGACGGTTCCTCACAGTTGGTATCAGAGCCTAGGTTATGCTAAGGGCAAAGGTCTAGGTTGTTACCACCATAGGAGTCCTGTGTATAGAGTCGAAGTTAGACTAATGATCATGAGTTTTGATTGTGTGTTGCATTGTTTATGTTTGTGATTTATTTGCAGGTATAGTTATGGTTCGCTCTACGAACAACATGGCCACTAATGCAGGCCAAGATGATTAGGGTGGAGGTGTTGGGTAGGACGCTAGGGGCATCACTTTGGATGCTCTATACACTGTCAACTTTCAGATGCTAAATCGTATGGATTAGAAAAATGAGACACTCTCTCTTTTGACATAGGCACTGAATGCCCTAGCTCAAGCCCAGGCCCAGAATCAAGGGGCCAATGGGCATGATCTCGAGGATGTTGATGATTTGGATGAGGAGCCAGTAGAGGTCGGCCATCAGGATCCTGAGGCATCTTCCCCGAGATATGGCAATGGCCAGGATAGAGAGCCTGCTACTACTGAGGCTTAGCATAAGGAGGGATCCCTGGTTTCTATGCTTAGGCAGATCTAAGGGTTGGATCCTCCTTACTTTGATGGCAAAGGAGATGCCGATGATGCTGAGTTTTGGCTGAATCGAATGAATAAGATATTTCAGACCCTATAGACTAGTGATGACATTAAGCTACATTTGGCATCTTATTATTTGAAGGGTGCCATAGAAATCTGGTGGAATCATGAGCAGGATCTTCTCGAGGAGGAAAATGAGGGCAAGTCTAAGTATAGAGCCAGGCCTTTGACTTGGTAATATTTTCTGGAAAGGGTCCAAGATGAGCACATTATTGAGGCCGCCAGGGACCTTAAGAGGCAGGAATTTGAGAGACTCACCCAGGGTGAGATGACTATGATCAAGTACTCCAGGAGGTTCAGTGCATTGGCACACCATGCGCCATACTTGGTTGGTCGAAAGCATACTAAGATAGCTCGATTTATGGAGGGGCTTAGGCCCTATTGATTGAAATTTACTGAAATTTATGGTAGTTGCAGATTTTAGCACTTACTCTCATGTAGTACAAAAGGCACAACTGTTAGAGAGATCGATGAACCCTACCAATGTCAAGGGTAGGTATAACAAGGGAAAGCCCTTAGGCACCAAGGCCTAGGGCAAAAGACTAGCTACCCCAGAGATGGGAGGCAATGGCAGCAATGCTACGAAAGCCAAATCTGGGAAGGGCCAGTGCAAGACTTGTGGCAAGTTTCACAATAAGAAGCCATGCCTCTGCTTGGGAGGACAGCAGCAGCCCGGCAGTTGCCTTGTGGAATGCTGGACATATGGGGAGTTAGACCACTAGACCCGAGATTGCCCTCGAGCATGTCGTGATGGGCAGGGAGTGGCCTAGAAGCCTATGCCCAGGCTAGGGGAAAGAGGACCTAGTGGAGTTGGCGCACCTCGAGTAGGAGGAGCACAACATAGAGCTAGAGGAGGAGCACACTGACCATGACTACCCCAGCAGTGAGTGTTCGCCCTGGTACACCGAGACAAGCATCCAGCGGCACAAGGTATTTTTATGCTAAATAGTACTAGTGTTAGAGCATTATTTGATGCTGGTGCATCACTATCTGTTATATCTACTAGACTGGTAGATAGGTTGGGTTTAGTTATAATCGAGGTACCAAAGATAAGGATCGTTAGGATAGCAGGCCCTCATTTGGCTTTCATCAAAGAAAAGGTATTGAGTTGCCCCTTTGACATTGTCACCATAGATTTTACTATGACTTCTAGGTGATGTCACTATGAGGGCATGACTTCGGTATAGATTGGTTAGGACGACACCAGGCTAACATTAACTGTGCAAGTCAAACCATCACCATTAAGACTGGAGGGGGGAAAGTGGTGACTTATGACAGTGGGTTGGCAATTAGTTTCAAGTCCACATCGTTGAGATTGACTGATGTAGTTCCTGTTGTGGATGAGGATGAATACTATGGCCTGAATGGTGATGAAGTGGGAGAGGATCTAAAGGACATTCCAGTTGTCAATAGGTTCCTAGAAGTTTTTCCTACTGACTTACCAGGGTTACCACCTAAAAGAGAGATGGAGTTCTCTATTGACTTATTACCCGGGACTCAGCCCATATCGATTCCTTCATACAGGATGTCTACTCCTGAGATGGATGAATTGAAAGAACAACTAGAAGAGTTGTTAAGGAAGGGCTTCATTAGGCCCAATGTATCGCCATGGGGTGCCCCGGCATTATTTCTTAAAAAGAAAGATAGTACTCTTAGGTTGGTGACTAATTATCGAAAGCTAAATCAAGCAACAATAAAGAACAAGTACCCTCTTCCAAGAATTGATGAACTCTTTGATAGGCTCAAATGAGCCAAGATATTTTCAAAGATTGATCTAAAAAGTGGTTACTTTCAAATCAGGGTCAATAAGGACGACATACACAAAATCACTTTTCAAACGCGGTATGGGCACTTTGAGTATATGATGATGCCGTTTGGGGTGAGCAATGCCCCTACGGTGTTTATGGAGGCAATAAACAGGATATTCATGCCTTATTTGGATAAATTTATGGAAGTTTTCATTGATGATATACTCATATACTCCCAGACTCCTGCTCAACATGATGAACATCTTAAGATGGTTTTGCATGTGCTAAAGGATAATCAGTACTATGCAAAATTATCTAAGTGTCAGTTATGGGCAAAGGAGATACCCTTCCTTAGTCATGTGATCAGTGACAAAGGGGTAAGTGTAGACCAAGGGAAGGTGCAGGCAGTGATGGAGTGGAAACAACCCATCAACCCCACCAAGGTGAGGAGCTTTCTTGGTCTAGTGGGCTATTACCGGAGATTCATTGAGGGATTCTCCCTACCTTGACTAAGAAGGCACAGGAATTTGTTTGGATAGAAAAATGTGAGGTAGCCTTCCAGGAACTCAAATGGAGGCTAACCACGGCACCAATCTTGACAGTGCCAGACCCAGGCAAAACCTATGCTATCTATACAAATGAATCAGGATCAGGCTTGGGTTGTGTATTGATGCAAGATAGGCAAGTAGTGGCCTATGGTTCAAGGCAACTAAGGTCAAATGAGCTAAATTGGCATACACACGATCTGGAACTAGCAGCTATAGTCTTTGCCTTAAAACTTTGGAGGTATTATCTGCTAGGATGATCCTTTCAGATATATACTAATCATAAGAGCCTTAAGTATCTATTCACCTAAAAAGATTTGAGCATGAGACAAATGAGGTAGATAGAGTACATTAAGTATTATGATTATGCCATTGAGTACACAGTAGGGAAGAGCAATGTTGTGGCTGACGCCCTCAGTCAGAAGTATATTGGAGTAGTAGTCTCTAAGGGTCAAGTAAGAGATCCCAAGGCTTAGACTTTTATGGCCCTATATGGATATTGGTCTAGATGGGAAATTGACCAAGACTTCGAGCTGCGAATTCAGTCAGGATGATTGGATTGGGTCTGAGAGGCTCAGGAGTTAGACCCTGAGATGCATGAGGTTTCAGGGGAGACCAAGCATGGAACCCCCCGAGAAGGGTATGAGTATCAGGATGGTTTATTTTTCCTTAGGAAAAGACTTTATGCGCCCAATGTTAATCGGTTGGGAGAGCAGGTGCTCCAAGAGGCACATAGTAGTCCCCTTAGTATCCACCCCGGAGTCACCAAAATGTACCATGACCTGAGAACTCATTTTTGGTGGCCTAGGTTCAAGGTTGATATTAACAATCATATGGCTCAATGTCTTACTTGTCAGATGGTAAAGGCAGAACACCAAAAGCCGGGTGGTACCTTGCAAAGCCTACCCATTCCAGAAAGGAAGTGGGGGGCAATCACTATGGATTTCTTGGTAGGTTTGCCGAGTACAAGGAAACAACATGATGCTGTATGGGTCATATTGGATAGGTTGACTAAGAGTGCCCATTTTCTACTGATTAAGAACACCTATCCATTAGAAAGGTTGACAAACCTATATATCAGAGAGATTGTTCGACTTCATGGTGTGCCAGATTCAATCATATCTGATCGAGATCCACGGTTTGTCTCTAGGTTTTGGAATGCCTTTCACGAGGCAATGGGGTCAAAGGTAAACTTGAGTACTGCTTGTCATCCTTAAACAGATGGGCAGTCAGAGAGGACTATCCAGACCTTAGAGGACATGATGCGAAGTTGTGCCTTAGATTTCAGAGAAGATTGGGATGACCATCTTCCACTCATTGAATTTACCTATAACAACATTTATTAGGCATTGATTCAGATGGCTCCATATGAGGATTTGTAAGGTCAGCAATGCATGACATTTCATTGCTAGGCCGATAAGGCAGATGTTGACCAAGTAGGACCACAGGTTGTGGAGGAGACCACAGTCAACATTAAGCAGATTCAAGCCCAATTAAGGGTAGTTATTGATAGGCAACAAGCACATGCCAATGTCAAGAGGCGTGAAGTGAACCTTGAAGCAAGGGACAAGGTGTTCCTCAAGGTCTCACCAATGAAAAGAGTGGTACGATTCGGCCAAAGGGGCAAGTTAGCTCCTAGGTACATTGGACCCTATGAGATTCTGGAACGGGTTGGTAAAGTTGCATACAGATTGGCACTACCACCAAGCCTAGCTCACATACATAATATGTTTCACGTTAGTGTATTGAAGAAATGCAATGCACCTGATGGGCAATCGGTGACACCCCCTTCTATTGAGCCAGTGAGCAAAGACTTGACCTATGCGGAACGCCTAATTAGATTCCTTGACCGACAAGTCAGAAAGCTAAGGACCAAGTGGATAGCCATGGTCAAGGTCCAATGGTTTAATCATTCAGGGGATGAGGCCACTTGGGAGACAGAGCATGATATGGAGACTCAATATCCCAACCTATCCCTAGAGTTAAAGTGTGAATTAGAGGACCAATTCTCTGAATGAGGGAGGATGTGAGAACCCTTATTTTATCAGGTAATTAATTTATTTTATTTACATAATCCTTGATAAAATTACACTTGCAAGCAAGGTTTAAGTCAAATCAATGAGTCAAATTGTCATTAAAGTTCATAGGATTAAAAATCTAAGGTAAATTGACCACAAGGGCAACTAGGGGCATTTTGGTAATTTGGCATGTAAAAAGTTAAAATGTGACCAAGAGAGATATAATTGAGCTTCTAGAGGTGAAATGAATATCTCAATGAAATTCGAACTCAGTTTGACCAAAGATTGGCTTTTTCTTGCTAAGAAAGTGAAGAAGAGAAAAATGATAATTTTTAGGTCAAAGATGGTCAAAAAAGGCATGGGAAGGTGAGAAATGGTATTTGAAACCATTTTGTGAGATTTGGTGAAGTTTGGAGTCAAATTGACCAAGTTTGAGATTTTTCTTGCATTAGAAGCTAAGAAGGGCATTTTGGTAATTTTGGTTGGTCAAAATTGGTCAAACCCAAGTCAAACCTGGGACACTAGATTTAAACCTGGTCAAGGGTATGAAAATACATGGTTGGAAGTGGAGGAAAGAAAATATAAGAATTTAAGTGCAAATGGAGACATATTTGAGAATTTTATGGAGGGGCTTCCTTTTAACCAAGGGTTATGAGGCCTAAAAGGTTCTTTTACCCCAAGCACCTCTTAGATACTTTAAGGAATGAATAAACCTATTTATGGGGCAGGAGATGAGCTTAAAAAACGTTGGTGTGCTCCATTGTCCCTTAGTTAAGTAGCCTAAACCTCTACTAACCATGCAACAGCCTTAACCCTTTTACCCATTTTCCATCCTCATTCATCCCCAAACACTCCAGCTCACTTCCTTCTATTCCTCTACCCATTTAGCACGTCCTAAACCCTAAAAAACATAGAAAATCACCAAAAGAGTGAAATACAAATAAGAGAAAAAGAGCTTGTAAGTGAGAAATCAATGAGAAAATGTGTTTGTTGTAAGGGAGGGCTTAGGAGTTTGGTTTCTTTATTCTCCAAGAGGTGGCCACGGTTTTAGGCTGTTTATTTTGAGTTGAGAAACTTTATTTTACTAGATTTTGGTTTCCTCTTCCTTAAACAACAACCTTTTTTATCATAAAACCCTTGGTTGTTGAGGTTAAGCCTGGTGAGAGGGAGGAGAATTGTGAAGCTTCGAAAAGGAGTTTTGGTTTGAGATTTTTTGCCAAGGTGAGGAGGTCATTTTGGTTTGTTTATGTACAATAAAAAAACATTGCCTCTGGGCGAAAAATTGTTGATTGGTCAAGTGGTTATTTTACTATGTAGTTAAAGGACTCCAAGAAGACTAGGAAAGGACTCTTGGTGCTTGAAATTTGAGCTTGCTTGATGGTGATCTACACAAGGGTAAAGTGTTCTAGCCCTTCTCTTTTTGGGAAGCTTTGGCCATATTTTAGATTTTAAAATCTAGGATAAATAGTAGGGTAAAAAGGGCAGTGGGTGACCAGTAAAGCCAAAGAGGGCTCATGTGGTACTAAGGTCAGACCTAGCTCCTAGTTTTGGGCACTAGGTGATGTCCTTTGTGCATGGGCTATAACATGGTGTATGGATCAAGCGTTGGGTGCTTGGTAGATAGATGTGGCTGAACCTTTAAGGTTTGGCAAGCACAAGAAAGGTACCTTAGTTTGGGTGTATAGGTGTTGTGATCGAGCTCAAGAGCTCAGTATATGGTTGTGCATGTGTGGCATGGGCTCCTAGGTGCATGAGTGTTTTGGGGTACTTAGAAGCATGGTGAGTTCGGTGTGAAAAGGTGTACATGCGTGCGCCCAGGAGGGGTCACGCAGCTATGTGTGCCTAATGGGCTCCTAATGGCACACCCAGGGGTGCGCATGTACATATGCCTACGGGCTCGTTTCTGTGCACACCTAGGAGGTCATATGGGCATGCCCTAGGGGCTTGGTTTCCATATGGGCCTTTTGTTATACTTTTGGCATGACCCATGTGGGGGAGCCAACGGTAGAAACCCTAAGGCCCAAATGGCACTCAAGCCTACTAAATGACATGGGCCACAAATAAGCACACACATCGGCCCAATAGGGCATAGGTCCCAAGATGGGGAAAAATACATCCAAGGGCACTAGGACACACATCAAATTGGGTCAAACCCTACTGCATACAATAAGGGAGTTTTGAGCTAGCAAAAACTGGCAAGCTCAAGGGCAAATGTAAGCATGCATGCTCAAGGGCCAAAAATGGACCAATGGGTATTTGTTTTGGTTTTTTGTTGTTTGTTTGTTTGCTTGCTTGTGTGAGAAGTATGAGGAGTCATGCACCTAAAGGGGCATGATATGATGATCATTATATAATACTAGATGCCATAAGAGCTCATGGCACGCTCATATACTTTATAGGCAAACTTTATGCATGCATGGCAATATGTGCATTTGGTTCATTATGTGTGATGTTGTTATTTATTGTTTGTTTTAGAATGCATTACTAAGTATTTTATATACTTACTCTTATTGTTAATGTGCAGATAACATCATCCAGGAGACAAATAATCCATAATGATTATTTGATACTTGTTTGTTAGTTTATCATAGGTAGATTTTGCATACACTACATGTTTATTTTTCATATGTTGCATGCACTTGTGGTCAGAGTCTAACTAGAAACTTATTTGCCTTATACAGCAAGGTAGTCGAGCAATGAGTTTTTAGGTCAATCCTCGCTTGGGTTTCTTTCCCCCAGGCAAAGGTGGGCCTACCGACTGTTTAGGTCATGACTATTTTGTAGCATGATTGTAGTAGCTAGTATGAGGTCTACGGGCATTGACTTTGACTTAGCATAATCGTGGCATAGATTGTTATTAATTCGGGTTAGGCTTATCAACCCATGACATTACTTGCTTAGGTTGATAAGCAAAACACTTAGATATTGTATTGCCGTAGTATTTACTTGCTATGAGTATAGTTTTCATCCATGGTTTGGCATGATATATTATTTGTCCATGCATGAACATTAAAAACGTTTTTCTTATGCAGCCACACTTATTTATTCCATGTTTTCTTTAAATCTTACCAAACCACTATCTTAATTTAATAAACTTATGTGTTTTATTGGAATTAAGTAAATGTTTTTCTTAACTCTCAAGTAAATACTAAACGCTGGTCAAGTGGCTAGGATTTACGTAATAAATCTCGACAAAAGATCTTGGAAAAGAGTAATGATTCTGGCCTAATTAAAAGTTGCATTAGGCAATAGAATAATTTATCCTAATTGAGAAATTAATTAGGTATTTAATAGGACAGTTCCTCACAATAGGATGCCCAGATTGTTGAAGCACTGCCCCAACTCATTCGTTACAAGCGTCCGCTTTTATAACAGAAGGTTACTTAAAATTGGGCAAGGCTAGGACTAGGGATTTAGTCATGGCTTTCTTAAACTGATTGAATGTCACTTGCGCTATAAAGGACCAAGAGAAGTTTCCCTTTTTCAGGAGCTGTGTAAGTGGTTTGCTAATCACTCCATAGCCTTTGATGAACTGGAGACAATATCCCGTGAGTCCAAGGAAGCTTCACAGCTGCTTTAGGGTTTTTGGCTTTGGCCAGTCGATGATAGCTCGTAGCTTCTCGGGGTCAATCGATACACCACTTCCTCCAATGACATGCCCTAGATAAGCCACCTTTGGAACTCTGAAACATTCTTTCTCCCTTTTGACAAACAACGAGTGTCTTTGCAGGATATCAAATGCCATTCACACATGCTCTAGATGCTTTTGCCAAGAACTAATATAGATTAATATATCATTGAAGAAAACCAAGACAAACTTACGTAGTTGGTTTCTGAAGATAGTATTCATCAGCGCCTGGAATGTGGATGGAGCATTGGAGAGACTAAAAAGCATCACTAAGAACTCATAATGGCCATAGGGGGTGCGGAATGTCGTCTTGTGGATGTCTTTATCGCACATTTGAATCTAGTGATAGCCCGAATGGAGGTCTAACTTGGTGAAAAAATTGGCCCCATGTAATTCATTAATGAGCTCCTCAATCACCGGTATAGGGAACTTTTCTTTCATAGTCACCTTGTTGAGTTTTCAATAGTTGATACATAACTGCCATATGTGATCATTCTTCTTCACTAATACAATGGGGGAGGAAAAAGGACTAGAGTTGTGCCAAATGACACCTGTTGCCAACAACTCGTCAAAAATCTTCTCAATGACATTCTTTTGGAAGGTAGGATAATTATAGGATCTAACGTTTACGGGGCCAATGTTCATCAATAGGGGATACGGTGGTCCAGGTCTCTATACGGTGGTAAGCTTGTGGGTTCCTAGAAGAGCCCTTCAAATTCATTCAACAGCTCCCTCATCCCAGGGTCATCTACTGCGATTTCTTTTTATTCCAAAACACCCTCTGAAGTAGTGTAGCCTATTAGTTGAAGGGCGTATACATGTGCCCCTATGCAATGCAACGCATGTTGGACTTCGCTTTGAGTCTTGCTTGGGTCGGCATAATTGATATGAGCTTTAGTGGTGCCCCTAAGACATATCTTCTTTCCTTGCGATTTGAAACTCAGGGTCAGAGACTCAAAGTTCCAGTTGATGTTGCCCAGGGTTCAGAGCCACTGAACCCTAATACCATATCATAACTTCCAAGGGGAATAATGAAAGCATCAGTAACAAACTCTATTCCTTGTAACTTCCACTGGAGGTTTTTGCACACCATCGTGGTAGTAATGGATTGCCTATTGGCTGCTGAAACTCCAATACCTCTAATTGCTCAATAGGGCAACCTAGCTTTTTTGCTAACCTTTCATCCAAAAAGACGTGGGTGCTTCCTTAGTCTATTAGGATGTGTATTTGCCTTCTCCCAATAAACCCGGTTACTCTCGTGGAAGTGAAGTTTGGAATGTCGTGTATTGCATGTAAGGAGACGTGCAATGTATCTTGGTGTATCTCTTCAGTTTTGGGTTCATCGTCCGACTCAGTGTCTTCTCCTTGTTCCTCTAGTTCCACCTCCACGCAATGGAATTCCTCCTTTTACATCGATGCCACGTTGTGAATCGTTCATTGCACCAAAAACAGAGACTCTTCTCTCGTTTCTCATTCATCTCATTTTCTGTAAGACACCTAGTGTTCTTGGGTACCCAAGACACTTTCAGCGACGGAGGTGGCAGTGGGTTGTTCCTGGGTGGCAATGCTGGTAACACACCCTTGCCCCTTTCATCCCAAGGCTTTCGGCTGCGTCTATTGGACATGAGGACTGACTCGTGCATCTTAGCTAAACATTGGGCCTCATGGAGGGTTTTAGGATGAAGAACTTTGATTGCATTATCTATCTCTTCGTTCAAACCTCCCATAAATTATGCAACTACAAAATCATTCGAAAAATGGCCTACCTGGTTAAGGAGAGTTTCAAACTAGTTCTTGTACTCTTTAACGGTCCCGTTTTGCTTGAGGTTCTTGAGCTTCGACATGGGGTCCTAGTGGCCTTCCCTGAAATGTTCCACCATGGCTATTGAATAGGCATCCTAGGTGAGTCGTTGGTTTTCCAGCTAGCCACGCCGTTTGTGCCACTATAAAGTAGGGCCCTCCATATGTATCAATACCATCTGAACCTTCCTTTCTTCTGGGACTTCATCAATCTCAAAGATCTAATTGTAGTGAAAGATCCGCCCCTCAACATCATCTTTAGAGAAGTGGGGAAAGTCGATCCGGCCTATATGCACGATCCCTTGGTGCCCTATTATCTGCTGGCTTTGAGAGTGACGGCTTGAACTAGCCTCTTGGTCATGCCTCTGTGACTAATAGGTGTTCATCATAAATTTCTGAAGAGCATCGAACTCATCTTCCTACTTCGACACTAGCTGTGCTAAGTCATGCTTATACTTCGTTGAGTGTTCCTGGAGCGCTTTGGCCATCTGGTCCTCCAAGCTGCGGCGGAGTTCTTGCAAGTGGGTACCCTCAGCCATGGTAGTTGCAGGTTCGCTGCTCTTATACCAGATGATACATTATGGCAAGAATGTACGTGAACCAATGGTTGTGGCGGCTAACATTCAGAGAGTCACGACACGAATGGACTCCGAGTATGCGTCAGACTTACAGCCAGAAGAAACAGAGAGAGTGTGTGTGTAACAGAAGGAAGATTCCATTCTATTCATTCATAGGAGAAAATGAAAATGGGTAGGGATGACACATATATCGAGGAAACAGACAAACATAGTGAGCACGAAAATAATGAAAGTAACAAACGATGACTCAGCAATTCTGGTAACTAACAAGTCTTCCACACAAATAATGTCACATGATCAAACTTCATTTCCCACACTCTATACATGCACTCCATGCATCAATTTGTATAAAAAAGATCCAAGCTATTCACCCCCTTGCACTCCACAACAATCAAACCAACGCCTAGATTGCTCATTGTTAAACACCACTTCCATTATTGCTATTGACACCAGATCAATAATCTGTTTACATAAAATTAATGTTAACAACTATGGAGTTAAAAATATGAGTAATTTGTACTAATTGCCCAGAAGCATATTTTAGAAAAATAATACAATCTAATATCTTAACAATTATAAAGCAAGCAAATAAATGAAAAGAACATGAAAAACAAGCAAATCTTACAAATTTTGGGGTTGATTTCACAGTCAGCCAAGAGAGGAAACTAAAGAAATTGAAATCATTCACGCCCACAAAGTGTTTGCTAAAATGCCCAACTCAGAAAAGATTGGAATTCCCATAAGGTCTGACGAGCACTAACGCTTCCAGCGATACCATGTTCAAGAAGGGATGAGCAGAGAGGAAATGGGTGTTGGGTTGAAAAGAAAAGTGAAGACAGAGGTGGAGACGAGTAATAGTGGGTCGAGTATGGAGGAGGCATAGAAGCAGGTGTTGGTGGACAAGTGGAGCTGCCCCAATTGAACATCAGTTAGGAGCCGTCTAGATTTTTGTCTCGTAAAAGTCCGTGGGAGAGGAATTGATACTTTAAAACATTTTGAACTAGTAACGGCTTGTAGATGGAAGCCTACTAAGGGCAAGCTGTCATAAGCACTATGCATAAATTAGTGATGGCTAGCCTTCGCTAATTACTGAAGGCAAGCAGTCATAACCACTGACCATGATTTTTAAAACTCTATTTATTATTTTTTTATAAAAGCTAATTAATTTAGTTAGCTAGATTTAATAAAAACTAAAATAAAAGGTGAAAAGCTTAACATCACAAAAGTAATTAATAGCTTAATTATTTTTTATGAAAAATAATTAATAAGATGAAAGAATTTTGTAATCATAAAATGGAATTTTATCCTAAATATGTATAAATTAATGCAAATCACACATAGGATAATTTGATTAATATAGTTAATGAGGGAAAACTGGTGCTAAATCTAGCTATAACTTAGCGTTGCGATTTTAGAAGGGGGAAACTGTCACTAAATTTAGCAACAGCTAACAATCACTAACTTAGCGAAAGCTAACCATTACTAACTTTGTGAAGGCTAGCCGTCACTAATTAGTGAAGGTTAGCCATCACTAATCAACGAAGGCTAGCCGTCATTAACTTAGTGAAGGCTAGCCGTCACTAATTAGCAAAGGCTAGTCTTCACTAATCTCTGTTCCCATTTTGATATAGTTTCCTCTTTTGTCTCCCTATTATATTTTTACCCCAGTTATGTTTGGAGGGGAGGGCGGGGATGATATGCAGTCAAAGATAAAATTAATGTTGGTTTATAAAATGTTTTTAATTAGTGATGGCTAATCGTCACTAAATTAATAAAGGCACGCTGTAACTAAGTTTTAGTAACTAACAGTCGTCACTAATTTAGCGAAGGTAACTGTCACAACCTTTTCCAAAATTTTAGGTACATATTTTCACTACATTACATATATTCAAAAAAATATCTATGTTAAAAGAGATTGCAAGTTAGCATAAAAAATGACTAACATGCAAGAGCTCCTATACAGCTAGCGTAGGTAAGTCATTTTTAATTGGGGCATACTTTAGTTATGACTGGCTGTAGATACTTCATTGACATTCAGCGAGGGCTACATGTCACAAAATTTAGAAGATACTTAGCAAAGGCTAACCATCACTAATTTTTTGGATTTTAGCAAGGGCAAGCAGTTACTAAATTTGGTGATAGCTAACCATCACTAAATTAGCAAGGGCAAGCCATTACTAAATTTAGCAACTGCTAACCATCGCTAAATTAGTGAGGGTAAGCTGTTGCTAAATTTAGTAAAGGCTAACCGTCGCTAAATTTGTGACAGATTTTACCGATAGACAACAATCACTAAACTTTCATCTGAGTTTTAGTGGCTATTTGCCGTCTGTAATTAGTGACTACTTTTAGCTGTCGTTAAATCACCTTTTCTAGTAGTGTTTATTAATGGCAAATATTAAACCACTAAATCTAAACACTGTTCTTAGATAGCTTTTTCTTGATCATTGATGCTAATTGTTAATACTAATACCAAATAAGGCACACACTTGACGGTAGGGGAGAAGATGGATCATGCAACTATTGACTTGAAAGAACAACCTACAAAGTTTCTTAATTTAGCAATCACTTTACAATAGTCGAGCTACCATTGGATCAATTTAGCAAATTATTTTCAACAAAGTGATGACAGATGTAGTATGCTCTTGAGAACGATTAATATGTCATTGCCTTTGTTTGTTAAGTTTGATTTGGGTTTATTATTTAATTTTATTTCACTTGCTATATTTATAAGTTGCATAAGTAATTTTTACTCACTAATATATCTAAAAATAATTTTGTGTTAATGAAAAAGTAAAAATATTTTCAAAAAGTATAAGCATTTGTTTATTATTCATGAATGTACATTTGGCATTTATATATAGGGATGTCAATAGGTTGGATTTAGGTTGGACAAGGATATTCCCACATCCTACCCACTACCTTAAACACTATACTTGCATTCTACCTATTACTAGTTGGGTGGACAATTTTTACATCTATATCATGCCCATTTTCAGACGGATTCGGTTGGATAAAACTCATCCACTCACAACACCTTCACACCCAAAATTTGATTGAACCATACCATGCTCAATCATACATTTGTTACTATTAAAACATTCATTATGCTTTATCTATTAAAGCAACACCATACTTGTTCTTAATTCCATATAACTTATCCATTATAATTTTATTTTTATCATACAACTAATACTAATTTGTTGCACATACACACATATTTGGGTTAGATCTGAGGCGAATGAAACCCAACCCCATACCCTACCCAAACCCCATCAGTAGGTGGAAAAAGAAAAATCATATCTGACCCAAACTAGATTAATTGCGAAAAAAAATCCATACCCATTGGATCAGATGCAACTAGATGCTTACTAGATTGGACATCCGTTAACATCCCTATTTATATATAAAAATATTAAAAATAAAGATTTATTGTTTAGTTACTATCAATAATATATAAGCTTAAGATATTGGGACATAGACATTAATAACTGGATCATACTTGTGATACCTACCGATGACAAAACGTGGACATATATGTGACATATATGTTAATTACTAGGAAACACTACAAATGATCAAACCTTTTTCGATGGCAATTATCCTAGGAGAATTCCAGCAAAAGCTATTTTACTACAATTAAAATTGTCACACAAAATAGGAGGAAATTTTAGTGTCAGAATAAAAATCATTGTATAATCAACGTGCCCCACAATGAATTTGATCATCTAACACAAGTGATGAATCTATGACAATTTAGCTAGGATTTTATTACGACGTATCTAGGAATATTACTTTTGACGATATGACTATCATAGTTTTGTGCTGATTCTATGATGATCCAAGTGCAATGATTCTACTAATTTGCCTTTGGTACCATCTGTGATATGTTTGTGATGAAAGAGGTGTTACAATTTTATGATGATTTGTTGGTATTGTTGTTGCTGCTGTTGTGATCAAAGAAGTGCTGGAATTCTATGATTCATTCACCATATACTTGATGTTCAAACAATGTGATGCATTCCCAACCTAACTATAAGATCTCAACTATGAGTGAACTAAAAGAAAGTGCATCTATATCACCATAACATGGAGGTAGCAAGCATCAAAGTTGTATCCCACAGGTCTAAAAATGGCGACCATACTCCTTCTTTTCTCTATTATCTAATCAACGAAATCAAGTGAAGATAGTAGAAACTAACTACTAAGGAAAACTAAACTACTGCAGCAAGAATAATAATCAAAAGTAACGATAAATAGATCGAATCAATCAACAATTAAAGAAAGATCATGCTTAGATGTGAATCCCCTTAGAACTCCATTGTAAACTACTCCTAGTTCAGTTCAATTGAAATACAACATACTTGGACCATAAAGAACTCCTAGATTAGTCTAGCTACTCTCTTGAGGCAGGTAAACCATATCCTCATGTTGATCGATCGAAATCTCTTCCTATCCAAAACCCCCTAAAAATGCATTACCACTACTACATTTGACCCTAGTCTGGGAGTCTTTTGTCAATCTATTTCTAGACCTTCACATAATCTCTTTTACTCACATAGTAACTAAATCAAACATACAAATGGTTAGCTTAACATACTCAAAACCAAATATCAAGTTAATAGGCTTGCTACTATCAACCTAATAAACATGAAGCACTTATGGGTAAATCATAGGAAACTATGTTCGATAAAGCCAAACAAGTCATAGTACAAGATCATTCTAAGATTGATATACTTTAAGCATCAATAGAAATTTAGGCTATTCTTCAGCGGAGGAAACACAACAAAAACAAAAGAACACTATAAAGAGAAGACTTTATTTCTGAATATATTTTAATATAAGGAATCTTGGCTCTAAAGTGAATCAAATGATGTTGACCATTTAAAAAAACTTCAAATCACTTTTTACTATGAACCCTAGGCTAACATTATGCTTTATTAACTCCAAATATGCCAATCCCCTTGAAAAGTTACAAAATTCATGACTTAGATATGACTGCAGCTTGACATGGTTGGAGACACAGCCTTGACCCAAGATGTGTTAGGTTTCTAGCCATGAAATTTATGATTAGTTCAAGTGACATGATTGGGAACAAGGGTGTGACATGGACATAGGTGTTCACTTTGCAACACAAGTGTGTAAGGCTACAGGAAAACAAACAAAGAGGCTATGCGACCTCAGACATGAGCATGACCAAGGGTATGACAGCAACAAAACCCTTCAAAACTTCAAATTCCAACTTCAAACTTTATTAAATCCTTCCTATCATACAATTGATCTAAAATATGACTTGAACATAAAATATGATGTAATTAAGCACCAATTCCTATAAAACACAATCAAGAAACAAGAAAATGCCAAGGAAAAGTATGAAAAAATTATAAACAATTAAGAGCATATCACAACCATTTACCACTTCTTCTATTTCTCCAACTGTCAATGGTCGTACACTTGGTGCCACAAATGCGCATCCTAGCTCCGTGGAAGATATGGCCACAGCAGAATGTAGCTGGGGTTGTCCTAAAAGTGTAATATATTATCTGCCACCTCCTTCCTCCAATGATACACGTGGTTCTGTAGGGACCTCAAGCTATACTAGTATACGAGCCTACAAATTTCCACAAACAACTTGGAGTCCTACATAAAGTACTCTTGAAATAAAAAATTGGCAAACTAGTAAGTACATATTCATATGATTATAAATAGTTTTTAAAATCACAATAATGTTATTTACTTGTATAATCGGTGTCATCTTACTTGGAGTCTAGATTCATGCCACTTTCATCGAGATTAGAACATGTGTGTCCAAACAACCCAAGCTTCGTCCCATAAAGGTAAGTGTTTGACGCACAAACTCTTACATAAGAATGCTGTAACAAAATTGAAATTATAGTTAGATAAGAAAAATAAATGAATTAAAGAAAAATTGATACTACAAAAAAAAAAGATTGTTAAAAATGTCAATACTTACTTAGAGGGACGATCATTGAAGGTCTTGTAGAGGTGGAGGTGGCAGTAAGTCTGCCACCCTCAACTGTTGCTTAGGACAAGCCTTAGGGATTGGAGAGCCTTCATCTATCCCCTCATCATTTGAGGATGCCCGGACGTCCCTCTATTACTGTTGGTCATTCGTATTTAGCAAAGAAAGACATCCAGATCTAGGAATTCATCCACATTCCCATCAATCTCCCATGTCGGTGCAACAGTGCCCATATATTGGCATTGAGATGTTCTAGATAAAATCAAAATATCTTGAACCTCCAGGGTGTCATTGAAAGGATAGGTACTGGAAGTGTTGGCAACATATGCCTACATCATATAAGTTGTTGTAGTGTGTGTCTATGGCACTTGGGTCGGTTTAGGACTAATTTGCAATGAAATAAATGTTAATGACCAATTTGCAATGAGAATTATAAAGGTTTAGGACTAATTTGCAATGAAGTAAATGTTAGTGACCAATTTGCAATGAGAATTGAAGGTTTAGATTGTTGGTGCTTTTTACCCCCCTAAGAGATACCAAGAAAAATGTCCTAGATGCCCTAGGGAAAAAGCACATGGTGACCAAGTGGCCCGTTCACTTGTCGATAGGTTCCCAGAGAATTGCAAGAAATATTGTAGGTACCATAAGGACTATGGGCACCATACAAAAACCTATAAGCAGCATAAGTCATTCTTGGAGGAGCTAGTTCATGAACGCAAGCTATTGGTGTTCATCTATGACACCTCCAATGTCAGATAAGGGACATAAGAGCCCCCAACTAGAGAATCGAGATAGGGACTATAAAGGTAATATAGTAGACAAAGGAAGGTCACTCAACATGACAAATTGTGACTAAGACATGCCAACAAGGTTGATAAAGATGATTATAGTGTTGGATGGATTCTTCGGTAGTAAAAGGAAGGAGCGTGAAGTTGCTCGGCTAGAAATGCTGGAACCCAGGCTCACAATTGAGATGATAAATGGCTCTCGCTTCCTAATCCTACACACTAACCTATTGTTGATAATTGGCAGGATAGTAAACTATGATGGAAAGAGGTTTTACATTGATCAATGGGTGAATGCCAATGCCATCTTTAACCATGCCTTAGAGCCCCTCAACATCTACATGTCCTTATTTATATTGATGCATGAACCCACCTTTTTGGTGAAGAAGGATAAGGTCCCAACATTATGGATGATTTAGTTCTGCTAATGCAGACAAGGTTTCATTATAAAAACCAGGAAGCAATAACATCACTCATAAACAACAAAGTTTTTTGTACTTGATGCTCCATTCACTTACAACTCTCTACCAACAGGGCTAACTTAGGTTTAATTTTATATCCTTAGATATCAGGTTGTTGACATTGACGTTTGTGACTACATGGGGCCATGTGAGGGTTCATCCACCACAATAGTTAGCCCAAAACCATTATGTGCCTAGTCTCCAAAAGGATTGGCCAGAGAAAGTGCAGGAGGGACAGTCGAAGAAGCAAAGTGATCCCAGCGAAATAGAGGTCAAGTTAAAAGTAGTTGGACTTGCCATTAGCACAGTTTGACATCTTCTCAAGGCCCTTATTGGTTTTTCTCCAAATCTAAAAACATAACAATACTAGTCAATATGATAAGATTTAAATCTAGGTGCAGAATCAATATACAAAAACACACTTTGACTTACCCTCTGAGATGACACCTCCCTTGACGAGATCTATTGATTCCCCCTACATCCTTAAATGCCATAGAATAGGATTGAGCATCCCTTGGCATGGGCTATTGGCCTCACACACCTTTGGCATGACCTCATTTAAGTACTATAGGGAAAAGAGATACAACTTACCTCTCTTAATGTCTTGCGCAAAGTTAAAAAGATATACTAAATCTTCTTGGTGGCCTGGAAAGCTTTCAATTTGGGCTTAGTAGGAGGGGGGAGCAATGCTCTCATGGAGAGAGTTGTTTATCCACTCATAAAGAAAGTCCCAAGTAGGGTTCGACAACATAAAAAAGACTTCTGTTTTAAATGTTTGGAAGTGGTGGCAAATGTGTAAGGTAGGCTATGACCAAAGAAGTTAGGTCTCAGGCTGAAGAAACAAGAATTGGCCTTTGTTAGAGTTAGGGAATAGTGGAAGAGAAGGGATTTAAGGAAAAACCCTACTCTTGCCATGTAACAGGCAAGGAGGAATCCATGTATATGCAAAAAGAAGTTTAGGGGCCAGTTGGGATATGGTATCCCAAAAAGATTGTAGAGCTCAAACACCAGAGGGTGAATAGGGAACCTCAGTCTTACCATAGCGTGAATAGCATACACCATCATTTGGTTCTTAGTGGGATTTTTAGCTCTTTGGTGCCTCAAATTGATTGTAATTAGGGAGAAGGGGACAAATGTATCTTTTAGGAGATTGGTGAAGATCTAGGGCTTTAGGATATTCCTTAGGTTTTGCACGTCCTTGAAATTTAGGAAACCACTTCAATCACAGTGATGACATTGGTATTTGATATCTATGAGCACATCGAGAAAAACAAGGAGTTAGAAAAGGGAAGATAAGCCCACCATCAGTCGAGTAAGGTGAACAACTTATTCTTGATGGCATGAAACTTAGAGCAAAAAACAACTACAAAAAAAAAACTTGCAACCATTACTTTTGTATGAAAAGTGGATGAGTGATCGATGGTCTAAGAGCATGGAGAGCAGAGCCAACGCAACAACTGGGAACGTGAAATTGTTTTTTCAAAATGGGTGATTACAAATGGGAAAGTGTAGTTCGCTAACAACTTGATGGCCTTAGAGCTTATTTTCAACCGAGAACCACGTCTGTCCAGTAAACCAGCACTATTTGTCTCCCCTCATCAAAGCACAGGACAAACATCATTTCCTCTTTTGATTTGAAATATAAGGCACCATCTTTCCTTCCATTTCTTTAGAAGGCTAGTTGACACCATCCTTGACTTAGGTCCACAACTTTAGTAGCTCATTGGAGATATTCTCATGGGTCCAAATAGTTTAAATTAGTACTACTAAAGGGTGAACTTGAAAAGGAATAAAATTCCCCTAGTTGTGAAATTATAGTTTGAGAAAGTAGGAGTTTTTCACTTAGCAAACACACCATCAAGCCTATAAGAGGCTCCTTGTGGAAACACTCCATTATGTTCAACGCTCTTCACACAGTTCGCTATATTCTTCTTAGGTCTCTACTGGCTTAAGTGTCAGAGGTTTTTTCCTTGACATATAACTCAAAATCCTTAACACTGCCACCTATCATAGGTTCTGCCTATTTTTAAGGTCTCTTATAGCTCACTCACTCTCACTAGGTATCAACTATTATTTTTCAAAATGAAATATTAGTAATATATAGTGATTATTCACTAAATTGTACAACAATTGAAAGTTTATAAATAAATAAGTCCAAAATGTATTTTAGCCTTTTATTTTTTTGAAAATTTATGGATTTTTTATTGATTCTTTTTTCTTGTTGGGGGCGAAAAAATTTATAGAACCTAATTATTTTTAAAAAAGAATTATTCAAATGACTGTTAATTAGATATATGGAAATTAAACTTTCAAATGACTTTAGTTTTAGAAAAAAAAAATTGATTATTTTTTATGGAAAAAATAAAGAGAGGAGTCTCAGTTAATATGCAAATTAAAAAAAATAATCATTATATATAAAGATAATCACTAATAGTAACTTATCAATTAGTTCCACCAAATATACTCTGAATATTAAAAAGTGCCTACATATTTTTATTTTTGTGATCTGATGAAAAGTTTCCGCCGTTTTAGGTAAATTTGATTGCATGCTTAAGTTGCTTTTAATATCTAGAACACAGGTTTGTGTGGGACCCAGATTTCTGTCAATTGTTGCTCAGGCAGAACTTAAATGAGGTTTTACTTTATATTGCTAAAAGTCATCTACGAGTGATGACGAGTGCGAAGCTGTTAGTTAGTGAAGAAAAAATATAAACTTGTTATAGTAGTTTATTTAATTGGATTTATGGGATTCGTTTACTCAAATAAATCCAAAATAACCAACAAACTTGCCGCTAAGACTAATAGCATTAATTTTGATAAAATAAAACAGGAATCGTTTGTCCTAACTATACCCTATTTTATATTAATAGAGCAAATCTTTTATTATAATGATCATTTATCATATAGATGCTCTTCCATCAAGAGATCTTCATTAGGTAAACTAATAAATACAAACAATTAAAATAGAGTACAGATCTATATAAGTAAATAAAAAGAAATAAAATTAAAATAATACAAAATTTTTACAAAAGTAATTTACATATGGATTATACAGTTTATCGAAATTTAATATGATGATAACAACTTGTTATATGAAATACGTTTTCAATAAAATTAACTTCAGCTAATAGTGTCCAGAAAAAAATCTGGGAAATGTCAGAAGTAACTTTTCCATTTTTGTTTGTCAGAGATGGAAGACTAATTGTGCCTTGAATTGTTATTTTAAAAATTTTCCTATCTTTCTTACTTCAGGGGTACATTTTGTATATATTTCAAAAATACAGTTTAGGCAATAAAATATATTTCACCACTTTTTATTTGCATCATTAGTCTAAAACCTTTCATTGTTATTGCAAATTCATCCTCAATGTCCATTTCGTTAGATATAGGTCTCAAACCTTTTTAATAAGTTGTTTTCTAACTCTAGGTGATATTGAGTTGGCATCAGTGGCGGAGCTACGCTTTGCTGGGGGGGGGGGGGGGCCCCGGGAATTTTGAAAAAACGTAAATATGGGGTAGTAGTTTGATGATTTTGTCAAAAGTTAATGATTGTGTGTGCATTTTACCCCCAAATATTGTGGAAAAATATAAAGATGGGGGGCAATAAAGTAGACACTGAAGAAAGTAGGGACCCAGTGAGTAGTTATTCCTTTACATTAAGGGGATATTTAACATGGCCTAAATGCACTATTAGTCCTCAAACGTTTCCAAATCGTACGATTTGCTCCTTCATCTTTTAATTAGTGTGAATTAGTCCTAATTTACAGCTTTACCTAACCGCGACGTCGTCTCTCTCCTCCGAGCTCCGCCGACTCTCCTCCAGGCTTGCCCTCCGAACCAAAAATCCTGGTTCCGCCACTGGTTGGCATATAAACTAAGTTTACAAAGTGAAAAAAAAGATTGATAATTTATATGGCTCATTAGCTGTCAAAATATTACACACTGGTTGAATTTAGTTAATGACATTTATCGAATGCTTTCAATTTGTTAAATCTTATTAATTTAACCATAGACAACAATTTTTTAATTTCTAATTTAATTAATTAGTATCTATCTTTCAATAAATTTACTGTTATTTTTTTATAGTTAATGAATAATTTAGATTATTATTTTTATCTGTAAGTTGGATATTTGTGCCAACTTAGAGTTAAGGAACAGTATGCAATGAGCTATAAAGATTGACATCAATATACAATGAAATGATTGCTAAGGACAAATTTGTAATGAGAATGAAAGATTTGGGACTAGTGGTGTTGCTCTACCCCCTTTTATTCGGCTACAAATAGTTGCAAATGAGAGAAAAAAGAAGAAGACCGCAGCGTCGTCTGCCTCTGTCGACAGTCGCTGCTCTTTCCTCCTTCAGATTCTTTACTCTAACTAACATTTTTAATACCGATAAATCAGTTGGTTTTTCATCACAAAATGTGGAGGTTAAAGACGGGATCGGAGACGGTGGGGGATAACGGCCGGTGGCTCCGGAGCACCAACAACCATGTCGGGCGGCAGGTGTGGGAGTTCTTCCCCGAAATGGGTTCCCCGGAGGAGCTGGTGGCCATAGAGGCTGCCCACCGTGAGTTCCATCTTAACCGGTTCCACAAGCAGCACAGCTCCGACCTGCTCATGCGGCTTCAGGTCTGTAGCTTCTTCCCGGACTTTAGAAAAAATGGGTTCAGGTCCGTAACTTATTCAGGCTTCAGGTCTGTAGCTTGAAGGTCTGTTGGAGACGTTTAAAAAAAATTTTCTGGAATTCATTGTTTCAAACAGTTGCTTTGTCCCTCATTTTCAGCCAAACAAGAAATTTAAAGTTTTTTCAATTAATTCATTAAATAACATACATTTTTGTTGAAAAAACAGTACGAGAGGGAGAAACCGTGTGTCCAAAAGGAGGGAGCGGTGCGGCTGGATGCTACGGAGACGCCGACGGAAGCGGCGGTGGAGACGACACTACGGCGGGCGCTTACTTTCTACTCCACCATGCAATCGGATGATGGGCATTGGGCCAACGATCTCGGTGGTCCAATGTTCCTACTTCCCGGCCTGGTGAATATCACAAGTGTCTTTGTTTCAAGGAAAATTACAATTACCTAAATTATGCCCCTATATTTTGTTATATTGTTTAATAATAATTTTTAAAACTCTTATTTAAATCATATGATAGTCATCTTCTAGCAATGTTAATCTCTTTAATTTTTTTTTATAGTTAATAGATGTTTTAAATTATTAGTTTTTCATCTCTGTATATGTATTTTCCTCTTTATAAACACATATCAGTATTTTTTAAAACATAGTTAGCTGTGAAAAATATATCAAAAAATTTGAAATTTTTAAAATATAGTAATCAAATAGTTTAAATTAGAGTTCAAGAAGTTACCGGACACTGTTAAAAAAATATGAGATAAAGTTTATCTTTTTAAAAATAGAGGGACAAAGTGTAAATTAAACCAAATCACATGGAATTTTTTTGAAGCTTTCCCTTATTTAATTATCAGTAATTCCACCATCACAAAATAATTTTATAGATCTACGGTTTAACTTATAATTTAAATTTTGTTTGGATCATTTACAGGTGATTACTCTAACTATTACCGGAACCATAAACGTAGTTCTTTCCAAAGAACACCAACGCGAGATTCGGAGATATCTTTACAACCACCAGGCAAGATTTGAATAAAGTTTCAATAAACTTTTAATTGGAGTTTAAGAGAAGGAACCAAACCGATGGGTGAAATTAGTGTGGGTTGTGTTTTTAACAGAACCAGGATGGCGGTTGGGGTCTCCATATAGAGGGGCCTAGCACAATGTTCGGCTCGGCTTTGAACTACGTGACCTTGAGGCTGCTCGGAGAAGGGCCTGATGATGGAGAGGGTGCGATGGAGAGGGCCCGCCAATGGATCTTGAGCCGTGGCGGCGCCGTCGCTGTCACTTCCTGGGGAAAGCTCTGGCTTTCGGTAACTTCATAATTCATATCTCATTTTCTCATTTCCCTTATTAAAAATCTAATAGAAATCACATGTCACATATTCTTCTCTGGGAATGTGACACGTGCTTATTTTTAATATTAATAAATAGTAACGTTTATGATTGGTCATATATATAGGTACTTGGAGTTTATGAATGGGATGGGAATAACCCATTGCCACCAGAGCTTTGGTTACTTCCCTATTCTCTCCCATTGCATCCAGGTAAATTTTGGTCTAATTCATGTACCAAGTCATCATTATTTTATTATTTCTTTTGTCCCACAAAGTTTTTCATTTTATAGTTTTTTACTAAAATTTGGTTTAAATATATTCATACTAATTTTCAAACTATAACATTTAATGTACCATTTTCACAGAAAAAAAAAATTATATTTCCATAAAAATTTTGAACGACAGAAAATTATAAATTAATTATTATAAATAGTAAAATTGATAAATTTTGAGAGAGAAAGAATATATATTTTTTATTTTTAAAGACATCCTACAAAATTGTGTGATACAATTCCACTTGTAGGGAGGATGTGGTGCCACTGTAGAATGGTGTATTTGCCAATGTCGTACTTGTATGGGAAGAGGTTCGTGGGTCCAATCACACCCACTGTCTTGTCCCTGAGGGAGGAGCTTTACCCAATCCCTTACCACCACGTGGATTGGAATAAAGCCCGCAATACATGTGCACAGGTTGCTAATTTTTTTCATTAACTTAATACTAATTGCGCCGATTAAATAAAGATAACTTAGTACTGCTCCTACGAAATTCCCTATCAGTTTTCTTTTTTAAAGAAGGGAATTCAAAAATCAAATGAACAACCCCTAATTGCAATTTCTTTGGTACTATAGGATGATTTGTACTATCCCCACCCATTTGTTCAAGATCTTCTTTGGGGCTCTCTTTACCACGTCTATGAGCCTCTTGTAATGCGTTGGCCCGGCAAAAGGTTGAGGGAGAGGGCTCTGCAACACGTCATGAAACATATCCACTATGAAGATGAGAATACCGAGTACATTTGCCTTGGACCTGTTAACAAGGTATGAAAACTTCGAGGTTGTGATTTTAAAAATTACAAAAGTTGGAGCTGCAAATTATTGTTGTGTTAAATTTCTTTTCCAGGCCTTGAACATGCTTTGCTGCTGGGTGGAAGACCCACACTCGGAGGCATTCAAGATGCACATTCCAAGAATCTATGATTATCTGTGGATTGCTGAAGATGGCATGAAAATGCAGGTTTAGTTTTTCTCTTAATAATGTGTCCAGACATGTAAATACGAACCCTTAAAAATAGTCATACGATATCTACATATATAATTAGGCACCTATGAAAGATGAACTTACGACAACGACGGATAATATATTATATTTTTAACTGTAGGGGTATAACGGAAGCCAGCTGTGGGATACTGCCTTTGCTGTTCAAGCAATTGTGGCTACTAAACTGACCGATGAATTTTCTGAAACTCTGGCTAAGGCAAACAAGTACATACTAGACGCTCAGGTGAGAATTGCTCAAATAATTTTCATTACTTTATTTTTCGGTTTATATTCATTTCAAGTCCTCAAGCTGGTGCACTTTAATCAACTAAGCGCTCAAACTTTTATTTTTGACTAGATCTTGAAGAACTGCCCTGGAGACCCTAATGTATGGTACCGTCATATCACAAAGGGCGCTTGGTCATTCTCAACTGCTGATCAGGGATGGCTTGTATCTGACTGCACAGCAGAAGGACTAAAGGTAAGTAATGAGAACAAATATAATGTATTTGTACAAGATTATGTAAAGCTTTTGTTATAATAATAATAATAATAATAATAACAATAATAATAGTATGGGTTATATGTTCCTATGAAGGCTCTTCTTTTGTACTCCATGCTCCCACATAAAAAAGCTCCCAGTTCAATAGAGAAGAATCGATTGTACGATGCTGTGAATGTATTACTTTCGATGCAGGTAAGTATCAAACTCTTCCATACAATTTCGTGACGGGGAAACATTTGTACGACAAGAAAAAAAAATAATATATTCCATTTTCCCAGTATTTTAGCAGAATTCCACCTTTTTAGATAAAAAAACACTTAATTTTCTTATGCTCCTTGTATATTTCATGCGGTTTAAAAACTTACAAATAGTCATATTTTGAAACTTTATGATCTAATACATATGCATAATTAATTTTTTCAATGTTTCAGAATCCTATAATTAAAGGAAAAATAAAAATCTTTTTTTTTCCTGAAAACCATTAATAATTAGAATATTGACATGAACGCAATATTTATGTGAAATATTTTTTTCCTCTACAACAGAATGCCGATGGTGGATTTGCTTCTTTTGAACTAACAAGATCATACCCGTGGCTCGAGGTTCGTACTTTGCTTATTAATTTCTTTTTTTAATCAATTCGGGTTCAAGAATTAGAATTAACATTTTATCACTTTTAATTATATATATTTCGCATTTATTTTATTTATTTCCTTTTTTTATATTTGGCTGTCTAGATGATCAACCCGGCTGAGACGTTCGGCGACATTGTAATTGATTACACGTGAGACACTAATCTATCGATTTTCTCTTATTTTTCTTTCCAGAATATATTCTTTAGTGAAACGATGTCGTATGAACTAATTAGTTTTGTGTTTGGTAATGTAGCTATGTGGAGTGTACCTCAGCAGTGATCCAGGCATTGGCATTATTCAAGCGATTACACCCTGGCCACAGAAAGAAAGAGATAGAGCGGTGTATGGCTAATGCCGCCAAATTCCTTGAGATGAGACAAGAGGCTGATGGGTCATGGTATCTAGCAATGTTCTAACCCCGCAACATTTAGCAAAAAAATATTGGACGGTTAAAAGATTCGAATGATTAGCGAGTCGGGTCTTTTCTTAGTTGTAGGGACAGAGCCCGGCCTATCATACTAGCAGATTCTAATTTTTTGTGCGTGAAACTAATTTACAGGTATGGATGTTGGGGGGTTTGCTACACATATGCTGGATGGTTTGGAATTAAGGGGCTCACAAGTTGTGGACGGACTTATAACAATTGCGCCAATATTCGTAGAGCTTGTGATTTTCTGTTGTCCAAACAGCTCCCTAATGGTGGTTGGGGAGAAAGCTACCTCTCCTGCCAAAACAAGGTTGGTTTAATTCATTAATTGTGCTATACCCTCCGTTGTGAGATTGCTTTCCATTGCTAATACTTAAAACGGTTAATTACAATTTGTCCTCAAGGTTTAAGTTATATTACACTTAGCCCTTTTGTTCAAAAAATATACATTTTATCTCCTACCCTTTTTATATTGCTCGATACCAACTTTTAAAATTTTAATTTAAGCTGTATGTAGTTATCTCTCAATAATTTTATTTTATATAGTAATTTTTTATAATTAATAGATATTTTAAATTATTAATTATTTTACTTTGTAAATTGGGTACAGCTGTACACAAATCTTAACAATGACAGAATGCACACCGTGAACACAGCGTGGGCGATGATGGCTCTCATTGAAGCTGGTCAAGTAAGGATAATAATCTTCTATGTTTTTTCTTGTTTCATATTCTATTTTTCTGCTTTTTTTTAGTAATTTTAAGATTTATTATTTCTTCACGTTTTCAGTACTCTTTTCTGATAATTATGCCATATAAATTAATCAAGATGTATTTTTTTATGTATGCAAAGGCAAAGACAGATCCGATGCCACTGCATCATGCAGCAAGAACATTAATAAATGCTCAAATGGAGACGGGAGATTTTCCTCAGCAGGTAAAAACGCAATGTTACAAGTCTAGTAAATGATGAATATATATGTACTTTTATGTAACTTTTATTTGAATTTATTAGACCATTAATTTTTACATATACTTGATATTATTTTTCAGGAGATCATGGGAGTATTCAACAAGAACTGTATGATAAGTTACGCTGGATATAGAAATGTGTTTCCTGTATGGGCTCTTGGTGAATACCACCATCGAGTCCTAAACGGCTGTTAGTATTAAGTAATATAGAAAAGAGTAATTGTAAAGTCCACATTTGAGGCAGAATAAATTATTGATAAATAATAATACACCTCGACTATTCAAGAATACCTTATTCTGTGTATTTCATCTTCGATGAGAGATAATCCTATATAATTTTACACATTCGTTAATTGAATCAGGACAATTTTTTTTCTTTTACATATGAAAATTATGATTTAAACACAAATTCAAATACATGTTCATGCGAATGATGTTTAATATTTTGGTAGTTGGAAAAAAACCCTCGACACGCTTGCGAGGCCGATTCTCTCCAGCGAGAGAGCTAATTCATCACCTGATTCATTGCGATTTCTACCAAATCTATCTCAATTTCTACCTTAATCTCTTCGTCCTATCACCCCTTCATCTTTATTACCATTAGTTTGCACCTTCCCCAAATTGAATCCAAACCCTAACACTTCATAGCTGAGATTGAAGAAGCTTCTTGGTGCAAATTGAAGTAGAGCTTGGTTTTAGCGAAGGATTTCGCCTTCGACTTCGGCTGCTTCGCAAGTTTTCTGGTTGTCCTTTCATCACTCCGGCTGCCCAATCTATGGTTTGAAGTGGACAGACCAGTGTTCACTGCTCCAGTGACGCCCTTAGAGGGCGAGACTACAAAAGTTTGTCCTCATGTTTCTGTTTATTTTTAGTTATCTATTTCTGCAGGTTCTGCTTCTGATTAGGTTTCCGTCATTATGCTATTATCAACGCCTGGTCCTCGTGCCAATATACCAAATAGCAATTTAGTGTTTTTTATGGGAGTTGAATTCACTCAGGAAAATTGGGATCATATACATAATTGTTTGCTTATTAAGGCTATTGAGTATTGACTGTCGTGCATTCTCTATACACTTTATACAGAGGCACATCGATAGTTTGTGGCGAGGAGGTGGGAGAGCTAAAGCATTGGCGGCACTTTGGAAGAATAGATTTATTGTTCAAGTTCCTCCAGGACAGAGCTTAAGACATTTGGATTTACAATATCCCTGGAGTTTCGATGGGGCCTTGATCTTGATTAGGTTACACCCTCATTTGCCTTTTTATTCTCATGAGTTCAATTCAGCTTCTTTATGGGTCCAAATCCACAATCTTCCTCCCATGACTCGGTCCACAGCTCGTTTTATTGGCTCCAAGATTGGCTTTCTTGTGGAGATTGATCTGGATGGTAAAGCATATCATAATTGGGCTTTCCTTCGAATGAAGGTCGAGATTGATGTGTCTAAGCCACTATTAAGGAGTTTCTTCCTAGAGGATTATCATGGGTCTCGGCACAGGGATTGAAATTACCTATGAAAAAGTCTTTAGAATCTGTAAAAAAATGTAGCTGCATAGGGCATTCTCAGTCTCACTATTTCGCTTCAGGGTTGTCTGGTTCTAAGAATCCAACAGACAGAGATACAACCCTGTTATTTCCTATGTTGGAGAATAACGCAGATATGATGGAAGAGAAACACAGTTCCTTTAAGGATGAAGAGCACTTGCAGCTAGTTTATCATAAATTGCTGCGCTCGGAGACTTTTATGAAATTGGTTGGTCTTCTAGATGTTCAAGGAACACATAAGGGCTATAAGGATAATGTTCTTGAGCTTCGTAGGCCCTCGACATTTGGAGCACTAGTTTCCCCTAGAGTTGCTCATTGGGCGGATGTTTCTCTTAAAAAGATGATACAACGTCTCTGCTTTGATCCCAAAAATGGGATTATGTGCGACACATCAGAGATCAATTACTCGAAATGCATGATGGCTCGTAAGATTGGTAAGCAGTGTCCTTATAACCTGATAAAGGGGCACTCTAGCTATCAGCAGAAGGAGAGATAGAAAAGAGCTAGAGAGCACCTGTCACTTCCAGAGGGGTACTTGGAATGCCAAAATTACCAAAGCCTCCAGATAAGCGTTTAAGGACAAGTTAGTGGTCAGGCTTAGGACATTTTCTAGAGGAGCTGAAACTATTTAAGATGAATTGTACTTTCAAAGACCCAGGCCAAGTTTTTGCATGTCACAACATGTTTTCAAAGCTGACAGGGGTTGTTCGACAAAAGCACCCTTGAAAAGAAGAAAAATCCACTTTTAATTGGCTCTCTAATAAAAGGGTGAGGGCTGTGCCGAATGAGTATATTATGAATGAAAAGGTTAATAACTCAATGGCATCATCAAGCTTCCTCATTGAGGGACCTGATTTTTTGGGCTATCGTTTTGCAGTTCACAACAATATCTTCGATTCTTCATCTAGAATGTATGGGTTTGGGTGGTTGACCCTTGTTAACCCCCCACCCAGCCATGAAGGTTATGAGCATGAACTGTCGTGGAATAGGCCAAGCTGCGATAGTTCATAATATTAATGTCCTGCTACGCTCTCATCGTCCTATTTTTTTGTTTTTTATAGAGTCCAAGGCAGGAAGTTCGAAAGTCACTAAAAAAAGGCCCAACCGGGTTCCTTTGCTCATGTTGTCTATGTTGACGCTGATGGTAGTCGTGGGGGCCTTTGAGTTGGTTGGAAGGATAATATTTCCTGCTATATCCTAGAAGCTTTGGTAGAATCTATTTTTTTTTTTTTGTGTGTTCAAGATGTGTATAGGCATGAGTGGACTTTGGTGTTTAATTACGGCAATCCGGAAGTGCATCGTCGGGGGACCACTCGGGGGTTGGAATGAAATAAAGTCGGTGTTATCGCGCTACTCTCTCCCGCTCCTTCTAATGGGCGACTTCGATCAAATCCAGGACCCATCGAAAAAAACAGGTTGAAATGCCCACCTCATCTAAGGGGCGGAATTCTTGAATTTCTTTATTTCATATTTGCGTCTAATTCCGCTGCATTGTCATTGTCCAAAGTACACTTGGACGAATGCTGGGAAAGGTGAGGATGTTGTCTTTCAAGTTTTAGAAAAAGCCTTTGTTTCTATGGATTGGCTTCACCTTTTTCCAGATGTTGTCCTTCATAACCTAGCCACTTAGATTTCTGATCATGCTCTCATTAATCAACACGCACCCTAACAAAAAATTCTACCATCGACCATCACTACAAGATAAATGTAAGATAACGATTGACATTTTAGTTGGATTTCAGTTGCTATATAGTCCAAAACCAACTGCCTTGCAATTGTAAGAGGCAGTTGGATTTTTCCAAGTCGCAAATGGTTTTCGGCTGAATATTGACTAAAAAAAGTAACTAATAGTATCAATAAAAATTCAATCGAGAATTTATGACTGACTCTTTCAGCCACTATAGTAGCAGATGCCTTTTCAGTTATAATTAGCTAATGTATTGAGAGTTTTTCCTTTAACAAATTTACATTATTATTTAACATAATTGTTGTTTAATTAATATTATTCAATTTAATTAGTTATTTATTTGTTATTTAATTGATAATTCCCTATAATTTTAACTTACTTTAATTATTAACAATAAAATAATCAAATAATGAAATTTAAATTTAAATAAAATATGTTTATATTAATTTAAAAGTTATACATACCAAAATATGAAATTCAAGAAGTTCAAAATTTAAAAATCAGATCTGGAAAAGAATTCAAAAATTTTAGAACTCAAATCTAGAAGAGGTTGAGGCGGTTGGGCGGGGCGGTAAAGATCGAGACTAACGAAGGCAAAGCCAAGAAAATCGAGGCAGATGGCGGCGAGGCTGCGAAGGAGATAGAGGAGGCCACGATGAGGAACGATGAGTAGACTAAGGAAGTAACAACGAGGACGATGACAGGCTAGCCGAGGAGGCGATGGCGAGAAGGATGACGAGTAGGCCGAAGAGGTGACGATGGGAGGCAAGAGAGACTAATTTGGACGACGGCAAGGCCAAGGAGGTGATAGTGAAGAACAACAAGCAGGACGAAGAGATGACGGTGATGAGAGGTGGACAGGCGAGGCGAGAAACAGCGACACAGATGGCTGGGTGAGGCGAGAAACAGCGACACAAATGGCTGGGTGAGGCAAGAAACAATAAGAAATGACGAGAAACGGGCACCATTGGCGATATGGATGGAAGATGAAGGATGAGAGTGAAAGAAGAGAATGAGAGACGAGTGAGAGGGTTGAAAGAGATAAGAGATGAAAGTAAGAGGCAAGAGTGAGAGGGTTGAAAGAGTTGGTAGACAACTGGGTAAGGAAAAAGGGAAGTAGAAGGGAAGTAGTTAGAGCGATTGAACTCTAACTGCAACCAGAATGAACCTCGATTGACAGAGTCAATCGTGAAAGCCATGAATGCAATCGCCTTATCAGATGAATGCAGCCGCCCCATACATGAATATACTCGAAATTCAGTTGCTATGTTCATCATTTTTCCAATTTTTTTATTTTATATTTTCATAGATACAATACACACACACACACACATAGAAAAATATAAATATAAATATATGTATATATGAATATAATTATCTATATGGTACAATCATAAATATATGTATAAATATGTTTGTGTATGTACATACATGAATATAATTGCATATGTGGCACAATAATAAATATATATAAGTTCACAAAATTTTCTCCATATACATAATTTCAACAATTAAAATTAATAAAGAAATTATATCATATACAGGGAAGTAAGAACCATAAGAACAATTCTTATACCTTAATAATTAATTAGACTCTAAACATGCAAACCCTAAATTAACCTTAAACCCTAAACCCCCTAAGACCCTAAAAACCCAAACCCTAATTCTATATCCCTAAATCATAAATCTTCAACCTAATTATATACCATTAATCCTAATCCCTAAAACTTAAACAAAACCCTAATACCTGAAATCCTAAACTTTAATTCTATATCCCTTAACCCCAAGACCCAAACCCTAAACCATATTTCTATATGTCCCTAAATCTTAAACCCTAAACCTTAAACCTTAAGAAAATCTTAAACCCTAAAAAAAATCCCAAGGCATGTACTCCTAAACTCTAAAAAAACTCTAAACACAAAATCGTAAACCCTATAAACCCTAAGTCCAAAACCATAATTAAACCCTAAACTCTAATTCCATACCACTAAACCCTAAACCTAACTAATATTAACCACAAATCCTAAATACAAAACCCAATTAAAACCAAAGCCCTAAGCCATAAACCCAACCACCATTAACCCTAAACCCTAACTATAAACCCTATTAATTAAACCCTAAACCCTAACCCTGGCTATCATCAATCCTAAACTCTAAACCCTAAATACAAACCCTAATTAAACCCTAAACACTAAATAAAAATCCTCATTAAAACATAAACACTAAACCCTAAATACAAACCCAATTAATTAAACCTTAAACCCTATCCCAGATTGACATTAATCCTAAATTCTAAACCCTAAATACAAACCCTAACTAAACCCTAGATCCTAAATACAAACCCTAACTAAACCGTAGACCCTAAATACAAACCCTAATTAAAACCTAAACACCAATTAAATGCTAAACCCTAAATATAAACCCCATTAATTAAACCCTAAACCCTAAACCTACCTACCATTAACCCTAAAACCTAAACCCTAAATACAAACCCCAATTAAACCTTAAACCCTAAGCAAACCCTAAACCCTAAATACAAGCCTTAATTAAACATAAAACCCTAAATACAAACCCTAATTAAACCATAAACGCTAAACCTAATCTATACCATTAACCCTAAACCCTAAACCCTAAACTTAATCTATACCATTAACCCTAAATGCAAATCTCATGCCCTAAATTTCAATAGCCTAATACTTAATTAAATACCCTTAAACCATCCTAATTCTATATCCCTAAACCCTAAAAATCAATTCACAAACCCTAAATCATAAAAAAGATCTAAATTAACCTAAAAATAAATCCCAAAACCCTAATATTAAATTGACTCAATTAACGCCCTAACCCTATACTAATTTCAAACCCTAAACCTTAAATAAAAATATCAAACCCTAAATCTTATGCCCAATACCCTTAATGCCTTAAAAACCATAAATCCTAATTCTATATCCCAAAACCCAAAAAAAAAAAAATCAAACCCTAAAAGAAAAAAAAATTACTAATACATATACCTTCAACTCTAAAAACCCCAAACCCAAAAAACCCAAAACTTCTAAATCAACTTAGCCATTAAAAAGGCGACTGAGGCAACTAAAAAATCAACTGAAAGGCGACTGTAGTTAAATCTATAAAAAGTTTCCGGCTAAAAGGTGAGTACTATGTGGGTGACTGAAACTCATCAGTCACAATAAAAAAGTTTACATTTTTTATTCCGACTGCTTAGCAACTGCAACATCTAGCGACTGATTTCTAGTGATGATTTTCAGTCACGATTTTGTATAAGTGTTGTAGTGCATGGGGTTTGAAGGTTTTCGGCTTTGATAACTTCATTATGAAAATATTTCAATCCTTTATGCATCAGTTCATCACGAAGTGTAAAAATGCCATATCTTTTCTATGTGCTTGGAAAAAAAAATAAGGATATGTGACTTATCTCATTAGGTTGAAAGTCTTCAAAAGGAATTGTCAGAGCTCCAATCTAGGGCTGATGTGACCTCTACTACGGATTTGATTAGTTAGAAGAAAAATGTACTTGTTCAATTATCTTGGGACCAAGAGAAATGTGGGCTCAAAAATCTAGAGTTACTTGACTGGCTGTAGGGAATGCAAACACAAAATTTTTTCATACATCCATAAAGCAGTACAGAAACCATAACAAAATCAAGTTTTTAAGGTTAATTTGAGTGATGCTTGGCTCACTAACCAAAACCAAAATCAGGGATCATATTCATGGTCACTTTGTTTGCAGTTTTGATGTTCAAGGCGAGCTGAGCTTGACTTATAGAGGTATATGTGATGGGTTTTAAAAAAAGGGTAGTCCAAATATCCACAACAATAATTAATCCCTTTCTTAGATGCTAAAATATGGTATGCTCTTTTTAAACATAGGAATTTCAAGGCCTCAGGCCTTGATGGCCACCAACCAGCAGTATTTAAATAGTACTAGTCCTTTATGGGTCCTTCAATCTCCAATGTTGTCCGATTTTGCGTCTATGGACCATTTCCTCGAAAAGAGCTCAATCGGACTTTCATTATATTGATTCCTAAAGTCTAACACCCAGAGTCAATTAATGGATTTCATCCCATCAGCTTGTGCAACATAGTATATAAGATTATCTCGAAGCTATTAGTGAACCATATGAAACCCTTTTGGGGGGATCTAATTTCTGATCACCCAAACACATTTATCCCTTGATGTTCACTACAGGATAACATCATCATTATTTAAGAACTTCTTCATGCAATCAAGTCCACTAGTAAAACAAGTGGCCCTACAGGATATAAGGCTACTTTAAAGCCTGACATGTGAAAAGCTTATGGTAAACTTTATTGGAGCTTTATCCAAGTTGTCTTGGAAGAAATATAGTTCCTAAAGCCTTTCGGTTAACCTTATCATGCAATGCATTAGCAAAGTATCCTATTCACTCCTCAGTAGTCCATACGAGACCACCAAGGAAGTCAAGCTCAGAAAGCAAGAATTTGGCTAGTCCTCGATCAGCAAATAGCATGCCGAACTTGACAGAAAACATCATATCTCTTGAAACCTTTAATGTCCTTAATAAGTAAGTGCTTATGAACAAGACTTTGATTAGCCTTAAGCTCCCTTCAAAGGCTTAAGTTTCAAGGTCATTCCAATCCTAGATGAAAATATTCCAAAACAGAAGTCAAGGGGAAAGATCTAGTGAATCTGGAGCTTCTGGTTTATCTATGGTTTTTGCGAGGCCTATTCTTGAAAGCTTGAAGATGTCTTAGCCGTCTATTTCCAAAAAATTTCCTTGAGATATTTTACGATGACATAGCTTCTCAATAAAGTTCTTTACTCGACGGAACATTTTCATTTCCTTCATTTTAGCTGGTTTCTTCTGAGAAGGATACTCAAATTCGTGCTTCACAAGGTGGAGATTTTTTTAGTTTGATTTGAATGATAGATTTGAGATAAAAACTAAGAACAGCAGATGGCTTCACTATCCTCAGACGATCAGCTTTATGTTTGGAATATTCATTAATCAACTCAATTTGTCAAGAAATATTCTATCTACTGGACTAGATGATGAGACCTTTATGTCTTCTAAAAGACTTGCATTCTTGGACTCATATGGGCAGGTACAGGTGTGTAGAACCTTTTTTCTTATTAGAAGGAGCATCCATTCACTTTTATCTACAACAAAGAAGTCAAAGCAAACTTGTGCCTTCTACATAGAGAAATGCAAGTTTGTTCTAAATGCCTGGGTAGGTGCACGAAATCATCAATTCTAAGTGCTAATAATATGGATTGCCTTCCGCTTAAATAAGTAGGGCAAGTCAATTTGACCTTCCCTACTAGAGGATTGTGTAACCACTAGATTCGTTTGAGGGCTTCATTTGGAGATAATTGTAGGTTTTGAAATGCTGACTCCTCACTTTGGGGTTTGATGAAGGGATTCAAAAGATAGCATGGATCGGGGATGCGAGAAAGCTTGCACACACCAGCTAGAATACTTAGCCCCAGAACTTGGCAGACCTCCTCAACCCAAAGACCAAATTTTGGGATTTGAGTGCTCTGAGTATGCACTTTCCAGTTGATATTAGGAAGGAAATCATCAATGACACATCCACAAAGTTCTTCTCCGTGATTGACGGATTTAGGAAGGTTCTAAAGAATGCTTTTTTTCTACTAAGAACCGTTACACTTTTTCCTGTTTGAGTCAGATACCCGAGCTATCCTTTTTCTTCTTTGGACCAATAAGTTCACTGTTGCCTTAGGAAATTATGGGCAATGAACATCCTAATGAAGTTTAAAACCTTTTTTTGGAAATGTTGCAATGATACTCTTCCTATGAAACTGGAGCTTTTCAAACATAACATTGTTCCTTTGCCCCTTTGTCGTAGATGCAGTGCAGCTAATAAGGACCTTGCTCATATATTCCTCCATTGTCTAGATTCTACTAAGGTTTGGGATAGTAATCATCTTGTCCTAAATCCAAGAAATGGTGATTCTTTCTGGACTTTGTTTGTTGATGCTGTGAAACCTATCTTTGCTAGGCCTTTAGATTTCTTTGATAGTGTTATTTCCACTTTGTGAAATATCCAATTGGCACAAATCTCTCAAAAGTTCAAAGGATTCATGGAGTCAGTAAATTAGACCACTATGAATAGAGATTACCTTCGAGGTGAACTTCAGGTAGCCAGATATCACAAAGCATTTTTGTTTTGCATAAATCTAAGTGTACTCCCACCTTTCTTTAAGACTTAGGGTTCGGGCCCATGATTATTAAGGCCTACAATTTTTCTGGGTGGTTAGTGCATGGGAAAGTTTTGCCAACAAGGGTGTTACAACATGGGTATGTTGTTTTCATGAGGGATTGTCTAAAGCTCATCATTTACTATTGGATCGTTGTCCTTCTTCTTTGGTTGCAGAACAAAGGGCAATCCTTGAAGCCATGAGGTTCATTGTGACTAGTGGCATTTGTAAATGCACAATTCTAATATATTGTCTATAGGGACTCTTGCAAATTGTAAACTACTATCCTATGCATCTTGAGACAAAGGAAGAGATCTAGCATATTCATGACTTGGCTCACAGGTTCCAGTGCCTCTCGATTATAAAAGTTCATCATGCTACCATTGAGAAAGTGCATTGCTTGGCATCTCATTACCTACACTTTTGTTTCTCCCTCTTAGTCTCTTTCTTTTTTTTCCGTTCTGTTACAAAAAAAACATGTTCATACATAACTATACTCAATCGAATATTAAAAGAAAAAAGAAAACTTTATCCATCTCAATTTTTTTAGCTTTAATTGTTATTTGGGAGATTAATAAAATCTTTTTTGTCATTGTTACATTCGCTAAATTTTTTATAGTATAATATAATCCACATTCTTTTTAAAAATGCAATTTTTCCTTGTACTTTTAGAAATTTTCATTTTCATTTTTTCATTTTTTTAAGTTACAATGTAACCTCAAAATTTTGATACAATTTTTGAGTGAGTTACAAATGTTTGAAAATTGACATTTTAGGCACTAAAATTTCATAAGGGATAAAAGAGGCAGAATTTCCATACCCTGACCAATGCTTGAAAGAAAATGGGATGAAGGAAGCATATCAAAACATGTAGACTAATCTTAATTTAACTAAGGCTGAGGATAATATACATTTAGTGCATCTTGTGCACCTGTACTTTTCAATTATTTATTATGTTCTCACTGGTTAAAGTTTTGTTTATTTTCTCACCATTCACCATATCACTAAAACGCCCACCCACAGATTGCTCTTAAAATGGTGGTTGAAAGAAAAAGAGCTTATTATCAACCAAATCTTCAAGAGAAAAGCCCAATTTAACTTTATCCACAATCGACTTCTTCTTCTTCCATGCATTCTCCCTCCCCCTCTCCCATAAAAATCTACATTATGCTTGATGTTACTTTTGTTTCCCAAAAGACAGTAAAAGCCCATGTTACCTCTAATGGCATCACCAACTGAAGCTTCCCTAATTTTAATTTCTTTGCCTGACCCAATCTCACAACATCTTTTCCTTTTCTCTTGATTTTTAATTTGACAACTGTCAATGGAGGAAATGGTATAAAAGCTTATGGAGAAGGTTGAGGCATGTTGGACCAGGCCAGGGAACTCAAAGAATCATCCACTATTCATGTCTCCAAACCCTCATCACTGAGTAACTTTTTCTTTGCCAACGAGCTCTTTTGCTCAATTCCTCCATTTGTTGCCACCCTTTCTCCATTGATTTGTTGCTCCCGTAGAAGCTCCTAAATCCCATGTCAATAGATAAGGCAAGTGTATATTCATTCTCATTTTTGATTTGCCTCTTGCCTCATTTCTTGATTCCCTGCTTTCTTTAGGTTCTAGTAACTCAAATAGGATTTGTAGAGAGCCAGATGTAACTGTTGGAATTTAGTTAGTAAGAGTGATTACTAAATTTCATAGACACACTAAGATATACTTGTAATACTGCTAACTAGCGTAGTTACACTATATGTTGATACTGCCACACTAACTCACAACGCTGCTTGAAACTTTAACTAAAGATTGGTAAGTGGTTAGGATGATATGACATGTGTGCAACACATCATCACCTTGGAATCAATAAAAAGATGCCAAGTGGTGATTATGTGATGTGTACATGTACTTCTTGACACATGGGATAATTGCTTAATAACTACCCTAGAATTACTTATATTATGAAGGGATATGACCTTTAGATGGAATGATATGTCTATCCCAACATATATGACTCTTAAGGAGGTAGTTGTACACCATAACTATATTGGTTAGTGAAATAATATGGTTTTTAGTGAAAGGTCATATTTTAGGTGAATTTAACAACCTTTAGGAGGTGGTTATGGGCTTGATTTCAGGAGATAGAACTCTTAGAAAAGTTCTGACACTATAGCCGAATCAACACATCCTTTCTAAGGTGGTTATGGCCTTATTTCAATGGAAGAAGTTATGGGTGGATAAATGCTTCTCTCGGTGAATTAGTACAACCTTTAATGAAGAGTTGTGACTATTTTATAAAGGTTTAAGACCCCCCATAAGTGTCAATTGACCCCTATAAATAGAGGGTAATCAAATTGTGCAATTGTGGTTGATGAACACAACTTCTTAAGGTTCTACTTGTTCTATTTCACTCCACACACTTCTCCATTACCATAAAGAAAATTCTGGTCGAGTATTGGGTGTAAACCAGTATATTTAGTTACTTGTATTTCCAAGTTAATTAAATACCTGATCTTGGGTGTTCACAATATGTCGCTTCTTCGGTATTGTGTTCAAATAGGCTTCTTTCATCAAGGAGACTATCACTCAGTTGTTCATTGATAACCAAGTACGCCTTAATTTTCACATTTATTTTACATGATAGAAATTAAAGTGCTCATTAGTTATGTACTTAAATTTCTTTCATTGGTGTCAGAGCCTATAGTTTAAATATGCATGCTTCCTTAGACAACCTTTGGTTATTTGAAAGCTTTTTACGTGTAATACCAATATAAACAACCTTAACTCTAATCTATGTGCTCAGATTTAGTTTTATTTACTAAATCTAAAATCTATATGCATGTTTAAACTTGGTAGGTATATTTAGTTAACCAAAACTTATGATGATGAGCATATATATTATTTTGGTGCATTCAGCCTTATGTGTATGCATTTTGTGCTTTTTTTTTTTAACTTTTATTCTTAAAATTTTTTCTAGGTGTACTGGTAGGCCGAATCGCATGTATGTTTTTTGTTTGATTGTATTATTTGTGAATTGATGATTTAGGGTTCAATACTTACTTTTATTGTGAGAAGGTTTGTTCAAAAGGACATATATCTCTCAAGTGAACAAAACTTCAATCTTGAAGATGAAAAGTTGGTTGTACGAGACACTTTAATGAAAAATAAACATTAATTGTGTAATATGTACTTAGTTTAAAAGAATGTGTTCCTCCTAAATTCTTTGTATATATTTTGCTTGCCTTGCAAATTTTCCCTGTACAAGATATTTTATCTTAATGATAATGATAATAAGTTATTTTTTCTTAAAATTATAGCAATATAGTTTTAGTGACTAATTTTTTTTCCAACAAATTCTAGTAAGTTTTTACTAGGATATTGAAAGTGATATTTTGGTAATGCACATTTAGGCTAATAAAAAAAATACTAGTGTGTCCTAAGTGATTCATTTGGTTTTTTTTTTTATAAAGTTGCCTTACAAATGTGTTTACTTTGCATATGTGCAAAATAACTAGGATTGGCTATGTTTTGAGAATGTTTCAATTAGCATGTCTTTTAGGCAATTTACTTAGAATTTTTTTAGGTTCAATGAACATCAAGTCTAGATTATGTTATGGATGTTATCACTTAAATTTTACTTCATACTTTCTGTCATAAAAATTTTTATTGGAAGAGGTTTTGAGTTTGTAAAATCTACTACTGAATGAGTGTTAGATACAACCCATATTATATGAGAATGGCTAAGCCAATGGAAAATGTGCTGCTTCCACCATTTCTAGATCATAAAGAGGTTAATCGTCAAGATCATCATTATTATGGTTATGATGGATAGATTGATGATCACCATAAAAAAAAAAAAAGTCTATAACACAAGGACTCAATACTTTCAGGTGCCAAATGGTCTTACAAATGTAAAGATCAAGATGTTTCTCTTTGTTAGCCTATCTTAAGATGTTTAAATGGGTAACAAGACCACTAAGAAAATGGTGCATTTTTATTTAAAGGGAGACACACTTGTTATTATCTTGAAGTAAATGAACCAAGCAATGTGTAAGATTGATATTATGCATTCTTGTGCAATTTTATGCTTGATTCTTAACATTTTGGCAAAGTGTGAATATGAACTCGATTGATCATGACTTTGTGATTTGATTATGAGTATGAAGCAATTATCAACAAGATTCAAGTAGTGTGTATTTAGTTATAAAGGTAGCTAATGCATGCAAACATCATAGTTGAGTTGGAAAGCATTAAAAAGAATTATATAGTATCTGTGAACTAGAAATATTCTAATTTGAATATTTTCTATTATGGAGAATGTCTTGTTCATGGTCATTAACAAAGTCAGAATAAAATGTCTTCCAATGTTCGTTGAGACCATATATACTGTGATATGGTTATCTTAACAAACTTTAACATCAAAAGGACTGCAAAAGCTTGATTTCAATGTTGTTGCCGCTTTTGTAGCACGTACGTGCCAAAAGGGAGAAGATGTGTCATTTTAATCAACAATTAACATTTAAAGAAAAATGTTAATTAACATGAAATATGTAGAGGATCATAATCTTAAATATTGAAAAGGTGTCATATTTTGGTTAAGTTCTAAAAGGCTAATGGTTATAAATGTTCATTTTAGTTTTCTTATTTGGATAGTTTAGTATGTATAAAGCATTATGAATTTCTTTTTTCGACAAGAAGTGGTCCAAGGCTCATTAAGATATTTGGTTCTTTCATGTTCTTGATAATTTAGTGTCTTATCAAAACCATAGGTTGGTTATATTGATAGGTTTTGTATCTAGCATAAATGCAAGTTCATGGGGGTCAAGAAATGAGGTTAGGACAAAAGGTTATGCACGTTATATTGAGTACATTAATTTGGCATAAGTTTTAGATCAATTGAATTTTCATGAGTGAATGTGGCTCTTTAGTTGCTCAAATTAGAAATATAGAATTTCTATAAAAGATAATCTAGACATCAATTTGAATGATATTCTATTTTGCTGAAAAAGTTATATAAAAGCTATTGGGTTCTAAGTATCATTAGTTGATCTTAAACTCATTAAGGGTTGAATGAGGTTGTATTTAAAAGTTGAAGATCCATACATGGATAACTTCACACCTTTAATAGAACTTGTACCCATAAGGTTCATTATAGTAACAAAATTTAGATTTGGATGTAAGCATACAATTTAATGGATAATAAACCCAAACTTTCTTAAATGGTGAGGAAGCTTCCATGAAAATCATGTTTTTCATGACTTTTGGCCTTGAACTCACAAAATAGTGTAAGGAATATTTAGTTTAATATGCTTTGAGACTAAGGGCTTAAAGTACTTTATGTCTAATCTCAAACTTGGTTTGAGATAATGCAAATTTGTTCTCAGCCCATACTTCAAGTTGTTTTTCTTACTCATAACCCCTTGAGCACTTCTTCTGGAATGAGCAAGTTTAGATTAGTTCCTTACTTAAGTTCAACATGTATCATGAAGTGTATATGGTTGAATGTTAGCCAAGTTGATTAGGACAATTAGTTCAAGTATTCATTTCTAAGTCCATCATAAGAACCATATTAGTGTCGAATATTTGTCACATTACATCATTCGGATGTAATGAGGTAACAACAAATGTTATTAAGGTAACATTACTACACTAAAATATGGTTAAGTTTATAGATGAATACGCATCTACATTTCATCATATCATCTTGCTTTGTGCAAAGGAAATTGCTTTATGTAAGCAATCTATTTGTGTGGTATTTGTTTCCACACAAAAGAGCTTGTTTTCATGAAATATAACAGTCATTAGTAACTCATGGAGGCTAAGCACTATCTTGGTGGTGATTTGGCATTGAACTATCTTAAAAGTGATTTATGCATCTTGGGTGTTCATATTTCATGAAAATGTAAAGCCAATGATATAAATACTGAAACGTAATGGATGGAAATGAATTTAGAGTTAGTTTAACTAACATGTTGGGTTAACTTCATTTTTTGTGACTCCTTATTAGTACGAAGATATGATAAGTTGCACTACACATGTGGAGTACATGTTCATCATATATGTGCATATACTTATATGAGATATTTGTATCGCATGTGCACCATATGTATCATCATATATGTAGCCTACATCACAATAAAAATCAAATATATATCCGGACATAGGTTGAAGGTTGGTTTTCTCACACAAACAACCTACCCTTGTTCTTGAAGTTCGAACAAGGATGAGATTGCTAAAGTCTTAAGTGTAGGTCATTACTTAAATTAGTCATTTGTGACTCAGTAAAGACTTATATCTAAGTAGGAGTCACATAATCCAACATGTGACAACTTTAGCATAAAGGTCATCTTAATCAAAACTATTTATTTGAGATCAAGGTAAGGTGTTAGTCACACAGTGTTTGTAAGCCCACACATACTTCCTAGCCTATGTGACCAAGTAGATTTCTCATATTTAAGAAGTTTGATACTTGCATGGTTTGTTAAGGACATATGCTTCTAGTGGGACTCCATATGGAGTCACATAAACAATATTTGAGAGGGAGATAGACACCTCCTAAATAGTGGCTGTCAAACATTATGATTGTGTACACTAACATACCATGACACTTGTACATATCTTGTATGTCCTTTGACTTGTCAAATTGATCATAAAAAGAAAATAAGTAAGTTTTATTTTATCTTACATATGTGTGAGTTTCTTTCGCTATGTCCTTACGCACTATTAACAACTATTTAGTGATTTAAAATCGTAGTGTTACTTTGATGAGATTCCTATGGCTATGAAAGCAAAGCCAGATATGTTTTTCATTTGGTAATCACTAGGTTTTAAGTTACCATATAATGAGTGCAATAAGAAAAATTTTATAGTGTGTTTGCAAATTGCTGCAAATCATAATATAATTACATGTGTTGCAAGTCAAGTAGTTGATACACTGTCATCTATACTTGAATATGAGTGCTCATAAGTAGTAATTAGCATAATATTGTATTACTTAGCCTACCACATGCTTCAAGTATAAAGCGACTTTGAAATTGCATGCATCTCGAGTTTGGTACATGACAGAGAGTTTATTAGTAAACTCACAAAAAGAGACATGTTGTAGCTAAACTATGTATCAACAAAGTCTTGAGGCATATAAGCATGATTAATGATAATTGTATCATTAATGAACCTTGATTTGTTAAAGGATCATTGATTACTTCAAGGATTTATGGTAAAGAAAATTCTCCTATATATATTTAATCACTATATAGTGAGGAGATTTGTTGTTATGCCGAGGGTCACACACCCAAACTTGCATACGTCAGTTTCTCTTATGTGATAATGTGTTTTAAGTGTTTTTTATCCATTATCACTGTGTTCCATCAAGTATATCTAGTGCGAGTAGGAGCTGTTAGAATTTAGTTAGTAAGAGTGAGTACTAAATTTTATAGACACACTAAGATATACTTGTAGTACTGCTAACTGGTGTAGTCAGATCGCATGTTGGTACTATCACACCAACTTACATCATCGTTTCTAACATTAACTAGAGGTAGTTAAGTGATTGGGATGATATGATACATTTGTGTGACACATCATCATTATGAAATCAATAAGAAGACACCAGGTGGCAATTATGTGATATATACATGTACATCATAGCACATGAGATAATTGCTTAATAATCACCCTATAATTATTCATATTATGAAGGGATATTGCCTTTAGATGAAAGGATGTGACTATCCTAACATATATGGCCTTTAAGGAGGAATTATACACCATAACTACCTTGATTAGTGAAATAACATGAATTTTAGTGAAGGGTCTTGTTTTAGACAAATTTAACAACCTCTAAGAGGTGGGTAAGTAGACACAACTCTTAGAAGAGTTGTGACTCTACGCTCAAACCAACACATCTTTTCTAAGGGTGCTTATGGCCTTTTTTCAATGGAAGAAGTTATCAGTGGATAGGTGCACCACTTGGCAAACTAGTACAGCCTTTAATGAAGAGTTATGATTGTTTTATAAACTGTTATGACCCTCCATATGTGCCAATTCACCCCTATAAATAGAAGGCAATAAAATTGTGCAATGGTGGTTGATGAACACAACTTCTTAAGATTTTACTTGTTCTATTTTGCTCCATACACTTTTCTATCACCATAAAAAGAATTTCGGTCAAGTATTGGATATAAATCAGTATATTTGGTTAATTGTATTTCCAGGCTAATTAAATATCTTATCTTAAGTGTTCACAACAAGTCACGTATTGCGTAATATGTTCAAAGAGACATCTTTCATCAAGAAAACTATCACTCAATTCTTCAGTGATAACCAAGTACGCCTTAATTTTCATATTTATTTTATATTGTAGAAATTAAAGTGCTCATAAGTTGTGCACTTAAATTTTCTTCAGTATCATCGCCAATGAGGATGCTATTGCTTTTCTCCTAACCGCGCGTGAGGCTTTTTTTTTTTTCATCCTTGTTTCACATAATTTCTAATTCTGTGATCAGAATTTATCTACAACCCTGCTGCAATCCATGGGGATTTTAGGAATGTTTCTGTGGCCAATCAACATGCATGCCTCCCACATGGGTATTCAATTGAAGGTTAAGGAAGAATATGATGGCTATGGATTTAATATCATGATGTCAATTTATTGATTTAAGTTAATCACCACCCATGGAGATTGGTTACATGAAATTCATATCCATGTTCCTCTAGTTAGTAATAGGAAAAAGGAGAGGAGAAAGAAAGGAAGGAAGAAGAACATTACGTAAGAAATATTGTTCCATTAATAATGTTGTTTCATTCAGTAATTTTTTTTTAATTTATATAAATTTGATATTTTGCAAAATATTGTTCACTTCTATTAATTTTTATTCATAAATAATATTATTCCATTTGTGTAAAGTTCACCATGAGTATTCTAATTTATTTTTGGGTAAACAGCATTCATCATCCTTGAACTAAGGCCCATGTTTTAGATTTGTCCTGAAATTAAAAAATGTTATACCGTTCATCCTCTAATTATGAAAAATGTTGCACTATTCATCCTATCATCAAATTTTCTATTAAAATGGATAGAAAGAAAACGTGAAAAACATGTTTTAACCATAGAAAAACTTTCCATTTGCCTTGGAAACCTCAAAACTTTTATATCTTACAATCAAACTACCTTCTCAATTTTCTTTCAACCATTTAACCCAAACCCATAGTTTTCCTTCAACCATTTTCTTCTTCTTCCCTCCAAAACCTTGTTTGGACTATATTTATTTTTTATTACTTGGATATAATCATTATCTAGAGGGCGTAGGATAAACTGAATATTGATTGCAGAAGGGAGCAAGTGGGATCGCTGAAACCCTTCTCGCTACAAGTCCACAAATCCAAGGCTAAGGTTCCCAGAGCTCGTCAGCCTCTGCTAACTACCAATCCTGTAAGTTCCTTCCTAGTTTCTTTGAATTCGTATTTTAGTTGAGAAACCGATCAGTTCAGGTTTGGGGATTATCTGAAATTTTTGTTGTTTATGGAAATGGAAGATTCGAAGCATAGATCAAAGAAGGAAGATCCAGAGATGAGCCACCATAAGACCCACCAAGATCAGGAAAAACAGAGTTGTTGCTCGGAGCGGGATGAAAGTAGTGATTCCGACAAGGAGAGAAGCAAACATAGAGACAAAAGTTCTCAAGATGAAGAAACTGAGAAAAGCGGGGACAGAAAGTAAGATAGCGATGAGGATGATAGAGGCAAAAATAGGGGAATAGAGAGAAGAAGGATAAGGATAGGGAGAATAGGGGTGATAGGGAGGACCAAGATAAGGATAGGAAAGAACGGGATAAGGATAGGGACAGGGATAAGGTTTTGGTGGAAAGAAGAAAAAAATGGTTGAAGGAAAACTATGGGTTTGGGTTAAAAGGTTGAAAGAAAGTAGATAAGGTAGTTTGATTGCAAGATATAAAAGTTTTGAGATTTCCAAGGCAAATGGAAAGTTGTTTTAAGGTTAAAACATGTTTTTCATCCATTTTAATGGGAAAATTGACGGTAGGATGAATAATGCAACATTTTTCATAGTTAGAGGATTAACAATGTGACATTTTTTAGTTTTAAGACAAATCCAAAACATGGGCCTTAGTTCAAGGACGATGGGTGCTATTTACCCTTTATTTTTTGGTCTTAAATGGGTACTAAACCTTTAGATTTGTCCTATTGAACTACATAAACTCATATAGTGTGTCTCAATGGGGTATTTTCCATCAGTTTGCCTAATAAATCGGATGGAAAATATTGACAAGGCATTAATTGACACCAAAATAAACGTAAAAAAAAAAATTGGTCCTCAAGTTTTTCCAATCACTAATTCTTACTGTTAAACTTCTACAACTCACCCAATCCAGCCCTCCAAAACCCTAGCCTTTCACCTTTCCCACTGATACCTAGAAGTTGTCACCATCTCCACCTAATCTAGCCTAGCCACTATCAGGGTAGCCCCTTCAGATCCACCTCAAGTGTAGCCCGATCATCACCATCCAAATTTGTCTTCCTTGTTCTTTTGTTTGTCAATCCTAATGGCTATAATTCAGGGTAAATGAAAACTGGCTGGGCATTGATTAAGCAAGCCAGTCAGAGCTTTCAATCAATCTTTACCTCACAAACTTCAAGAAACATTATTCCAATCCAATAACCCTAAATCTAATGTCCAAAACCCCAACAATTCCATCAAGATGAACAGAGGGTTTCCTCTGGTCTTCAATCAATGCAGTATTGCTAGAATTGGATAAGTGATCGGTGAAACTGAGTCGAGGCATTAATATTGCACTAAAGGGGAAAATAAAGGGTGTGTCATTAGTCATTGATTACTTGAATGCTTTGGAGGACAAGATCATGGGCATCACTTTGTTGGAAAAGTTCTTCCAAGAGAAGAGTAAGGTTGGCACTAAAGTTGGACATCACTTTGATATTATCTTTCACCAATGGCGATTGGATGAACAACAGCTTGCACTTGGACAAAGACGGCATCGGCAGCTTCCAGATAGATGAACAAGGCATAGGGCCACCAAAGAAAAGCGAATTAAGGACATGAATTATAGGTTCAAGTCATGGACAACCTTCCCTCACTCATTTTAGCGTCGCTGGCAACAGGCGACACTTGTGGAAGATGGGCCATCAGAGAGGAACAGCTGCGGCTAGATGGTGTGGATGATGATGATCATTGGGTAGTAGTGGAATATGGGTGAAGTTTGAAGGGGTAACGGTGGAGAAGCATAGAGTTCAGGTTATGGTGACAAGGGTAGAGAAGACACAGCTCAACAGTTTTGTGTTGTTTAAATTTTTGAGGATCAAACTAGTTATTTTAGATTGTTTTTACTGGAAATTTGAGATTTAGAATTAGTGATTAGAATTAGTGATTGGAAAAGTTTGAGGACTAAAGTTGCTATGTTAAATTTATTTAGAATTATTTAATGTCATGTCAGTATTTTCCATTTAGTGGGCCAATTGATGAAAAGTACCATATTAAGGCTCGTTATATGAGTTTATGCAGTTCTATAAAACAAATATAATGGTTTGGAACTAATTTAAAACATGACAATAAGCTACGGTACCCCTCTTGGACTTTAACATATTCCATTCATTAAGAAATGTTATTTCATTTGTACAAATTTGATGTTCCCTAAAATGTCGTACATTTTATAAGAAATGTTGTTAATGTTGTTCCATTCAACAATAAATCTTATTTTATTCATACATATTTGATGTTTTTTAAAGTGTTGTTAACTTTGAAAGAAATGTTGTTCTAAAGATGATAACAGTCATATAAAAAATGTTGTTGATTTCACAAAAAGTGTTGTTTAAGATGCGATGACATCATTATAAGTAAGGCAAAATAAAGGGCGTAGCATGTTGCACTTACTACATCATTTAGCTACTTTTTTTTTTCTAATGAGGACATCATATATAATTGTAGCAAATCTTGCACTTTTCTAGATACTATATGAACATATATATAATTCTATGTACATGATCTATTAATACTATTTTATAATAGAATCACCCATCTCTATGTGGAAGGCCTCTAAAGATTAAGGTGATAGTTGAATTCAAGAGAGAACGAAATATAGAGATGTGTAAAGGGTGATAAATAACTAGTTCTCTAAAATGTTTATATAGCCTTGAGATGCAAATTTTTGGGTTTGGTTTAGTTTGATTGATACTTGCGTTAAAGAAAAGAGATATGATTACCCAAATTCTCAATATCAATGGGCCATGTATGTGCATTAACATTTCTAGAATAATAAAATTATTTTTCAGAATGTGTCTAGATAATGAAGGACCTTTGTTGCTAGTCGGTTTAACTGCCTTAAGGGTACTCAATCCTCCTAAAGGAAGTCGTGTTGAGGTTCATGTTGGGCTAAATTCATTTGGTAATTTAGAAGGGTGAAAAAACCTTCACTTGAGTGAGTAAGGTCTCTATTGGTGAATTCACCCATAAAAAAGAAAGATATTTGGAGTAGTAGCCTCAATTATCATAGAAAACCATCCAATCAAGGAGAAAAATAAGAAGCAGTCCATTTGCATCGCTTAGAAACTTACATTTTTCACATTCTAATTTCTTTAATCTTATTGCACTTTGACTTAGTACCTTAATGTAATTTAATTTCCTTTTACTTTCATTTCAAGAAACTCTTTTAAAGCTTGATTGTCTAACTAAAACTTGACTAAAAATGTTATGGTAATTGAAAAAAATTCATTCTAGCTTTTCTTGTGGAATTAGCTTTTCTTGTGGAATTAGCCCTTGTTATTGCTATTCATAATCACACAATGTATTTGTAGGCATTAAGCATATGAAAATGACAAGCATCACAAGTCAATCTAGTACACAAGTTCTATAACATGTACTTATGTGTAGGCTTGTTATTCAATATAAGTCATAACACACGCTAGTTATCAAGTATCATTACAACCCAATCCATATAATCCTACTTCAATGAGCTCATTTAAGAACTGTAGTATTATATATTCTAAAGTTATAATTATGTTTAGTTTCATATTATGTAAAAATATTGGAAAAAGACAACAATTGGAAATAAACTCCATTGGAGTGTCAGAAGGTCAATAATGTATTTAACTTCTGTTATACAGTTGGCTGCTATCTCTTGCTAAACTCTTTGAGCTTATAGTACTATTGTTCAAACTAAACACATAATAAAATGCAATCTAGACTCATATCACAAGTCAAAAGTTAAATCAATGCAACCTTTTTCAGTGAGCTCCTTTTCACCTCTATAACCGATAGTATAACCATAGTCCTTCTGAAGAATATTTAAGGATGTTCTTGATAGTGATTTGTTGACTTTCTAGAGTCTGATTGGTATTTTTTTTTCATCTTACTCAAATTATTTAACTTTGTGAATTTTTTTTTTATAATTTCTTTAACTAGACAATATCTTCTTTGAACATTTTTAGAAAAAAAAAATATTTAATAAAGGTCTAACATGGAGTTTTATTTTCATCAATTAAGTTGTCACCACATACAAGACCTATAGTAAAAAGTATTGAAACTTTAGGACTTCTACCACTAGTTTGAAAGATTTGGAACACTACAACAAAAAAATAAATAAAAACAATGGGCAAAATCATTGCAAATTTGTAGTTTTGTACAAGAAAAAAGCAATGAAAATTAGACACTGCTAATTTGTTGGTAAAATAACCGTTGCTTTCTGAAAGTAACGAATAAACAATAAACCAAAGTAATGATTTAAGTTCATTGCTTCTCCATTATTGATAAGCAACAAAACACCCCATTGCTTCTTCGTGGCTTATTAGCAATGAATCAACAATAACAAAAAAATGAAATTGATTTTCTTGCTCTGAAATGATTTTATATAATTTAAATTTAATATATCAAAAGTAATAGATAAATATAAGAATTGAAATAAAAATAGAAATAATAAAAATTTATGAATTTTAAGATAAATAATTTATAATTCTAAAATTAATTAAAGATCAAATAAAATATCCATAAAATATCTGAAAATATAATTAAATAATCCATATTGCTACAAGTTCAATTGCCCTAATTCATAATTTAGTGCCTCCCCATGTTGCTGATTCTTCCTTCTTCAACACAACTAATAGGCTCATCAATCTCAGCACCAAGTTTGCCAACCACTGTTATCTTTAACATCTTAATTTAACCCCTTGTTGTAACACTAACTGTAAATCTCCTCTTGTCAACTTTGACCAGCGTTGTTAGCCCTCATATCCCAACCTTGTACGCAAAATAAAACTTTAGTTGTAGGCAAAATTTATCATAAGCAAACTGCACCTAATACAACAAAACAAGCATGGCCTTGGCCCGTAATAAATTGAAAAAAAAAAAAAAGGATTCCAGTAGCAATGGGATAAAGAGACAATGGCAAGCACACTAAGATACATATTATGACTATAAAGATGAACTCTAAAATTGGAATCAAGCAAATCAATGATGCTGATTTATGTGGAAACTAGACAAAAGAAAAGAAGCTACAACACATTGGGCTCATGCACTACTTTATTCATGAAGTAACGAACAATAGCTTAAATAACAATTCTTATAATGTAAAAAGGCACAGTACACTCAATCTTTATGTTATCAGTTGTCAACACTTCCTACTGGGACATGATTAGTGCAGTTAGCTGCTAGGGTCCAATATGCAAAATCATTAAATGAGTTACTTTATCTAAAGTACCATAAAAACCTAAGCTATAGTCGGATGGAGATATCTAACTACTACCATAAGTGAGAAATTTTCATCTCAAATTCCCATGGAAAAGGTAATCATTTCCTAGAATTCAAAATCACCCACAAACCTTGACATTAAAAAAAAAACCTTCAATGAAAAAATCATTCAAAAGAACCCAATTAGGATCACAAACAAAAAAGAAAAAAAATTAACGGTGCTAGCTATCATGACAGGAGAATTGTCATCCTTGGAAACAACCTAGCTGTAGGCCTTAGAGATCAAACTTTCATGTGCCTTCTACAAAGCACTTGACATAAAAGACACCAAATTCCTCAAGTTTTCAGCAAGGTTAATGAAGCATTCTTAAAACTACAAATTTTGCTAGAACACTTGACATAAAAAGAACCAAATTCCAAAATAATCTAGTGAAAAAAGCTCTAAAAATAAAACAACTAAAGCTTAGACAATCAAGAAAAAGGAAATACCTGATCAGGCTTTCAGTGCCACAAGAGACCGCTACTTTCCAGCCAAAGGCAAGGACATCTCAAATTCTAGTTTACTACCCTCATCACCCCCATTGAATCTCTTCACATTAATAGCCCTTAGATAAGGATGAAATAGCTTCTTAATCTCATCAAATTAAAAACAAAACCGAAAATTTCCCAAAACCCTAACCTAACAGAAAAAAACAAACTTGGAGAAAATACCTCAAAAGTAATCTAATCTACATGGATTTTGAGTTTCAATAGTGGAATTTTATGCTACTTAGGGTGTGGATATCTAATTGGAGTTAGAAGGTTTTGGCTTACAAAGGTTCAAGAAGGGGAGGAGCGGAGGACGAAGCAAGCTGGGAAGAGGGGGCCTAAGTTGGATAAAGCTTCCTAAAAAGCTGGAATGGGGTGCAAGGGCAAAAGCAAAAAAGTGTTTGATGGACGAAAATCAAGCTCAGAGACTTCCAAGACATTCAAGGACCCATTGAAGATAAGCACAAGACCCCTCACAAGGAAAAAGGGCAAAGAAACACAAGAGGCACTCCAAGCACTCATCTTAGTTTTTAGAGCCTACCTTGGAGCCACATTGTGCCATTTCTCCAAGCGGCCAAGTTCTAGATGTCTAGGACTTTAAGAACTTAAAATCATACAATATTATCAAGATTCAAGTGGAAGAAGCCCTACAAAGCTGTACGAATATAGGAGGCACAAGCATGAACCCCAAATGACACAAAAGGGCGCACCTGAGAGCACCCTTGAGGGTTTTTGGGGCCAGTTTGGTTGCTAGACTTTATTTTTGTTATGTTCATATTTAGCATTATTGTTTAACTTAATTGTAGACTTGGAAATTAGACTGTGGCACATGGAAAATATACCACACGAATTCTTTTGGTTTTTATGTTAAAAGTTGTTTTCAAACCCTAGTTTGAGTAGGATTGCTTCTCTTACTAGGCTTAGGGTTCCTAGTCCTTCTAAACTTTGTATAGTTGGTTACCCTAGCTTAGAATACTATAAATAGATCTTTAAATTCATGGATTCAACATAAATTAATAAGAATACAAGTTGGTATGAGCAACTCTTTTCTCTCTTGTTTTTTCTCAACTTCTTGGTACACTTATGTCCAAGTTCTTATCTTCTTTTTGGATTTCTGGTAACTTATATTATTTAGTTCTTTCTCTCACCTTTGCTTCTGTTTCTAACTTATTTTCTTTCTTTCTCTTTCAATTTCTTAATCTTGGACCAAGTTAGTGGAGTAGCGATTCGGGTATACTTTGCAACTAGAATACATGGGCAACAAACAACACATCAAGTAGTATCAGAAACATAGTTCCACAAGAAGGACCTATCTATCCTATCATTTTTCTTATTTACCTTTATTTAATTTTGTTTTTGTGTTATTACATCCATCCTAATTCATTTTTTCCTGTGTCTTTTTCAGATTCTTCCAAAGTGTGTCTAAAGTGTCATCATCTGAGCCTTCCTTTGTTCTTCTTTATTCAAGTCACCCACGCATCATTCCCCTTCATTGTTCTTTGTGTTTTTCATCCAAAATATCTAGAAAATAGTAAAAAAATTTCATTCTTATTCTGTTTACTTTGCATCCTTGTTCGTCAAGTTACTTTTTTTCAATACAAGTCACAATTTCTCTCTTATTACAAGTTTTGATTCTCTTGTTTCCTAAAAATCCTAATCTCAAAAACCCTAATTTTTCTCTCGTGTTCTTTCAATCTTTCATTAGAAGAGCATCCTATTCTTGCCTTGTCCTATATTTCAAAGTGTTTTTCTAATTTGATTTCTTTCTTTCAAGAAGGTTTTTGAAAAGTTTTGAAGGATTTCAAGTGCTTGTGTGCTTTGAGTGAGTTGCTTTAAAACTTGAGAGTTTTGATTGTTTGACTAACTTTCCACTAACAAATTTGAAAGAAAAATAATGTTTGTGAGGATCTTTGATTTCAGATTCAATGACTAAGGAAGTTGGCTGATAAATAAAGGAAGAGATGGAGGCTTCGTTGATGTAAGCCATTCTTAACCTAAGTTTCAAATTTCAAGCCATGATTGAAAGGATGGAGAGAATGGAGGAGTCCCAAAGAAGACTTAAGCAAAGTGCTTCCAAAGCATCACAAAAAGGCACCCTAGGCTGCCTACCTAACGTGCCCATGAAGAAAGATCCATCTACAAGCCATGAAGTCACCAACTATGAGTAAGATGACCATAAGAGTATGCCACCACCACTACCACCTCAAAGACCCATAAGGAGCTAGCCAAAGGGGAGCCAAACCTTAATGTAATCATAAATTCCACCATTCAAGGGGAGGAGTAACCCGGGGGCATTCCTTGAATAGGGAGACAAAGTAGAGATGATCTTTTAATGTTATGGTTACCCGAAGGATAAGAAGGTAAAGATTGCCACTTTGGAGTTTACAAATTATGCTCTTGCTTGGTGGACTCATGTTATGAACTCTAGACAAAGAAACCATAAAGAACCCGTACAAACATGGCAAGAGTTGAAGTCCATGATGAGAAAGAGATTTTTCTTAAGCTACTAGCAAAAAGAGATACACTAGAGGCTTCAAAGGTTCGCCCAAGGAACTAAATCTATTGAGGACTACTTCAAAGAGTTAGAAGTGACCAAGTTAAGAGTCAATCTAAAGGAGGATCAATAGGCAACAACGGCAAGATTTTTGCATGGCCTTAACCCAGACATTGCTACTTTAGTAGAGTTGCACCAATGTAAAGCTTGAGATATGTTACACTTAGCCATTTGGGTGGAGAGACAACTCAAAAAGAAAAGGGCAGCAAGGTTTTCCATAAGACCAAACCCTTATTTGAACCCATCTTCAAGACATGATGGGAGGAATGAAAAGCTAAGGAAGGGGAACTTCAAGCCTAAGTCTGAAGCACCCTTCAAAAGCCAACCCCAATGTCTTGAAGAAGGTACTTTTAATTCTAAAGTTGGTTTAGAAACCATGACCAAGTTTGTTTCAAGTTCCAAGGTATGGGGCATCTAGCAAGAGATTGTGTGAATCAAAGAACCATGGTGCTCAACGATGTGAGAGGGATAGTCACAGATGAAAGTGGTGTAGAAGAGCATGAAGAGCCAACAATGGAAGATGAACCCTAAGATAGACTTTGTGGAGGAAGGAGTCACACTTGTGGCTAGAAGAGAATTGAATGTTCACATTGAGGAAGACCACAATCAAAGGGAGAAATTCTATCACACTCAATGCTATATTGGAGAAAAGGTATGTAGGATGATTATAGATGAAGGGAGTTGTACTAATGTTGCTAGTACCACTTTGGATGAGAAGTTGCAGCTAACCACCATAAGACACCAAAGACCTTACAAGCTTCAGTGGCTTAATAATGAGGATGAAGTGAAGGTGACCTTGCAAGTCATGGTAACTTTCATGATTGCGAGATATGGAGATAAAGTGCTTTGTGATATTGTTCCCATAGAGGCAAGTCACATTCTTTTGGGAAGACCGTGGCAATATGCTAGGAAAGTCATTCAAGGTGATTTCAAGAATAGATACTTTTTCCAATTCAAAGACAAGACCATCATATTGGCACCACTATCACCACAACAAGTTTTGGAGGATCAAAAGAAGATTCATGATGAGACCAAGGAAAAAATAAATAACAAGAAAAAGAAAGATGAGGGCCTAAGTGTAGAAAGGAAAGTTGATAGATGAAAAGAGAGATGTAAAGTGAGTGACCTTGAGGGGAAGAAGAGCATTGAGAGTTCTAGAGGTAAAAATTGAGAGAAGAAAAAAGAGCTTGATAATAAAGATGAATGATGTAAGAAAAGCCCTCCAAGCACAAAAGCCAATGCTTCTTTTACTTTACAAAGAAACTTTTTTTTAATCTAGTGATTTTACTAACAAGCTTCCTAGTGTTATTGTTTCTTTGTTGAAGGACTTTGAGGATGTGTTCCCTGAGAAGCCGAGAGAGTTACCACCAATAAGGGGCATTGAACATCAAGTAGACTTAATCCCTGGTACTCCTATACAAACAAGGCCATTAATAGAAGCAACCCGAAGAGATCGAGGAGATCTAAAGGGAATTTGAACACCTACTTTCCAAAGGTTATATGAGGGAGACCTTGAGTCCTTGTGTCGTGCTTGTCATATCAGTGCCAAAGAAATATGGTACATGGAGGATATGCATGAATTATAGGCCAATCAACAAAATCACTGCAAAGTATAGACATCTCATTCCTAGATTAGATAATATGCTTGATGAATTGCATGGTTCTACAATATTTTCTAAAGTTGATCTTAAAAGTGGTTATCATCAAATTAGGATAAAATGGGGGATGAATGAAAGAATTCCTTTAATACTAAATTTAGGTTATATGAGAGGTTAGTCATGTCATTTGGTTTATCTAATGCTCCTAATACCTTTACGAGGGTCATGAATCACGTTTGATGTGAGTACATTGGAAAATTTATGGTTTTTTACTTTGATGACATCTTAGTGTATAGTAAGAGCTTGCATGAGCATGTTGAGTATTTAAGGCAAGTGTTAGAGACATTGAGAGCACAAAAACTATGCCAATCTTAAGAAGTGTTCTTTTTGTGCTAACTGTGTGATTTTTCTTAGTTTTTTTGTGAGCTCAAAAAGAGTTAAGGTTGATCAAGAAAAGGTAGAGGCAATTAAAAAATGGCCAACCTTAAATTTCTTTTAGAGGTTAGGTTTTTTAATGGTCTTGCTAGTTTTTATAGGAGGTTTGTAAAAGATTTTCTAAGCATTATTCCACCTTAAATGAGGTAACAAAGAAGAATGTGGGCTTTGAGAAGGAAAAAGCACAAGAAGATGTGTTTAGGATACTTAAGCATAAGTTGAGTAGTGCACCCGTACTAGCTTTGCCTAATTTTTCTAAAGCCTTTGAGATTGAATACAATACATGTGGGCATTGAATTATAGATGTTTTGATGAAAGAAGGAAGGCCTACAACTTACTTTAGTGATGTCGTGCCCTAAACTGCCCCTGGCCCATTTGGGCCTGAATTTTTTTTTTTTTTTTTAAAACATGCAGCGGAAGTTTTCATTACACAGAAGGGGCTTTTAAAACTCACTAAGACTTATGGGCACGAACCCCAGGATACTTATCGGTACTAGCTCGTTAAGTTCTTTAATTAAGGTTAAGTTGATGTGCTCTCAGAAACAAGCTAGTACATATGTGGATTTCATGTGTTCATTTTCATGGTCTTTACCGAGCTTAGCCAAGAATATGCATGGCAATTAAAACACCAACTTAAGTTTAAAAACTTATTTTCATGCATATGCTTTGCATGCTTATGTGTTTTGGAGTTCACTAGTGCACATAATCACTTAATGCCTTTAAATGCAACTAATGCTTAGGCATGTATTAATTCACATACGTGCACTTAAATTTCTTATTAGCCAAACTTTACACAAGCATCCAATTTCATGCTTTTTCTAAGTTTACTTGCATGTTCTTTACTAAGTGAGCATACATAGCCAAACATTGCATGCTTTCAACATAGACATGGGCTTATGGGCCTTTTAGTACTTAACATGCATATGGCCCAAAATTAACCAAGAATAAAATCAAATTTTCCAAGTTCTTATTTAAGCCCAAAACGTACATTTAAGCCCAATTTCAACATGCTTCAAGTTTCATGAAAACATAACCCATAAATTCATGCATGGGCCTTGGTAAGTCCACCAAGCAATAAAAATACCCAAAAATGTCCAAGTCCATAATACAAGCCCAAAGCCAAGTTTGGCCAAATTTTAGCTAAGTCCATAATTTGGTCACTAAAGTTAGACCAACAAAAACATGCTTAAAAGCAAGCCATAAATCCACAAAGCCATGGAACACAAATTTCCACCTTAATAGACCTTGTTCCCACAATTCTAAGACTTCAAGTCCTGCACAGAAAGTCCACATTTTTTTTAGCTTGTTTACAAGCAACTTATATACTTAGAATACTTAGAATATTTTGAGCAATACCATACACAAATCCAACCTTAGCATACAGAAAGAGTACTCAAGACTCTTAGCTTGATCTTTCAAGCAAACCTTTACCTACAAAAGTAGAGTAGGGCGGGTGAGTTATAAAACTCAATAAGGATTCCGTGGCATCCAATGCCTAACTTATGGCCTCCAAGGCCTAACATATGCCAAGAATGTAATGGCAAAATAATCCTTACTCCTGCAAAGAAAACATAAAGACAAAGAAAACAAAAAGATACATGCATATAACAATAATATCATAATCGGGGGTTAGCATGCACAACAAATCAAAGAAGCACACAAACACACACCACTTAACACTTTGTTCACAGAAGGGCAGCAAGCATCCCTCAAGTTTTAATTCATTAATTTCATATACTTAATGTTTTCGGAGAGCTCACTTAGCATAGGAATTAAGGTGGCCGCCTTAACTCCTAGCCCATAATGCTTGCTTACTTAACTTAGCTCATGAGCAAAACAGAATTGCCGAAGCAATAACATAACTTAAGCCCTCTTAGCACTCCTAGGATCACATGGTTCTTTGACCATCACCTAGGGGCCCGAATACTCACACAAAAAATCCATGGAACTATACCATGCAATAAAGTGAGTATAGGAATCCTTACCCACAACACCGAAAGCTTTAGAAGCTTATTTTCCTTCGTTTTCCTTGCTTGTTGACTCTAGAAATTGTTTTCTAGCATAAGAACCAAGATGGGCCAAATTTTATTAGTAACCATAAGGTACCAAGAACACTTGGTGATTAACTCAAATAACACAAAATACCAAGAACACTTGGTGTACACTTACAGAACCTCACAGAAGAGGTAAGGCCAATTTCTTGTGCTTGATGTTCTTCAAGCTTCTTCTTGATTTCTTGCTTCTAATGAACTTAGGAACTCAATCACACAAAGAGCTCCTTGAGTAGAGTTTAAAACCTCCAAGAAATGGAAATGGCCGAATTTTCCTCCTTGGTTTTCTTTGAATTCTTCACCTGATTCTTGCTCTTTATGGTCTTAGAGCTTGAATTCAACCAAGAATACTTGGTTTTAATTTGAGGAAGGATTATTTCTAGCTATGGCCGAATATTTAGATGAGGAAAAGAGTTGGAAATGTGTTTGGAATGGTGAGACTTGGTATGGAAGAAAATGGAGAGAGAAGGAGAGAGTTTGAGAGCAAATGGCTTTGAATGAGTGGATTGATTATGTTTTAATGTGTGGGAAGGTGATGGCCAGCCATATGGGAAGGAAAATGAGTGTATAATGTGCTTGGAAGAGTGGGAGACAAGGTTTAATGGAAGGAAGACTAATTGGAAGACTTTTGTGTAAGTTGGTAGAAAAAGTCAAAAGTAGGAGACATGTAGGTGAAGAAAGAATCCAAAGTCTTGACTAAGGATGGGAGGTGGATTAAAATAGTAGGAAATTAATAATGTGTTTGAAATGAGTGGGAGACAAGATTAAAAGAAATGAAGACTAATTGGAAGACTTTTGGGTAAGTTTGGTAGAAAAAGTCAAAAGTAGGTGAAGAAAGAATCCAAGGTGATGACTAAGGGTGGGAGGTGGATTAAAATAATAGGATTTGGAGGGAGGTGACATAAAATATTGGGAATTGGAGGGGCATGGCTGGCCAAGGCATCCTAGGCCATTAAAATGGCCTAATTCCCCCTTTAGTCCTCCAACTTTCTAATTTTTGGGCAATTGAGCCCAACCACTAAAAATCCCTTTGTTCAATTGAGTCCCTCATCTTTTAAAAACCACCATTTTCATTACTAATTCTCTTGGCCTAAGCCAAGCTTATTTTTAAGATGTTCAACACTCAATTATGCACATGCCATATTGTCTCCTCAATTTAATTGAGCTAAATTCCCGATTAAGGAAAAATTCTTATGCTCCAAATCCATTTAACCCGGGACCTAATCACTTTGGATTGTCCGGGCATTACAACAGTCCCCTCCTTAAGAAATTTGGTCCTCCAAATTTTCCTAGAAGTTTAGGGAAAATATCAGGATAATTCTTAAGCATTTTAGCTTCAACCTCCCATGTGGCCTCCTCATCAGAATGGTTAGTCCATTGGACTTTTACCATTGATATCCACTTACTTCTGAGCTTCCTAGTGTCCTTTGCCAATACCCAAATTAGTTCTTCTTCATAGGTGAGATCTTGGGTGATGGGAACACTAGTGACATGTACCACTTGTTTAGGATCAAAGACACACTTCTTCAATAGGCTTACATGGAATGTGTCATGTACATGTCCCAGCTCAGGCGGTAGCTCTAACTTGTAGGCTACATTTCCTACTCTTGTGAGTATTAGGTATGGTCCTACATACCTCGGGGCTAATTTTCCCCGCTTTCCAAACCTCATTACTCCTTTCATAGGAGATACTTTTAACCATACTTGGTCTCCTACCTGGAACTCCAGGTCTCTTCTTTTCTTGAGGTTGGCATATGATTCTTGCCTATTGTTGGCAGTCTTAATCCTTTGCTGGATTTGCTTAATCTTCCCAGTAGTTTCTCTTATGAGTTCTGGGCCAATTTCCAACTTATCACCTGGCTCATGCCAGCAGTGTGGAGTTATGCATATTCTTCCATAGAGTGCCTCATAAGGTGCCATGCCAATCACTGAGTGATGGCTATTGTTGTATGAAAACTCCACTAAAGGCAAGTGTTTATCCCATTCTCCTTGGAAGTCAATAACACAACACCTTAACATATCTTCCAATGTTTGAATGGTTCTTTCAGTCTGTCCATCCGTTTGAGGATGGTATGCAAAACTGAATTTTAACTTAGTGCCCAAGGCATGGTGCAAGGACTTGCAGAATTTGGAAACAAATCTTGGGTCTCGATCTGAGACAAGATCGTCTGGTACACCATGTAGCCTTACTATCTCCTTAACGTATAGTTGGGCTAATTTCTCAAGGGAGTCTGTAAGGTTTATGGGCAAGAAGTGGGCTGCCTTAGTCAATCTATCCACTATGACCCAGATTGTATTACACTTTCTTCGAGTCAGTGGCAAACCCACTACAAAGTCCATAGATATGGATCCCCATTTTCTTTCTGGTATAGGTAAGCTCTGTAATTTTCCACCAGGTCTCTGGTGCTCCACTTTGACTTGTTGACAAGTCATACACCTAGCCACATAAGCACCAATCTCTTGCTTCATATATGGCCACCAGAAATGGGATTTCAAATCCTTATACATTTTCTGAGCTCCAGGATGCATACTCATCAAACTGGAGTGGGCTTCTTCTAGGATTTGTTGCCTGATTCCATCCTTATTTGGCACATAAATCCTATCCCGGAAATATAATATTTTAGCCTTAAAGGAAAATCCTTGATACAATTTTCCTTGTTTCTACCCAGAGATCCTGGGAATCTCCTCATCTTGAAGCTGAGCTTCCTGAATTAGGTCTTTCCACTCAGACCTAATAGTTAGGACCTTTACTTGGTCCATTTCCCACTTATCCCAATCTTGGGCCAACTCAGATATACTAAGTACTTTTGCCTCAGTAGGCTCTCTAGTGGCTTTGAGTATTCCCCTGTACTTTCTACTGAGAGCATCAGCCACCACATTAGCCTTCCAGGCCGTATACTCCATAACGCACTCAAAGTCTTTCAGGCACTCGAGCCATCTTCTTTGCCTCATGTTTAGGTTCTTTTGTGTAAACAGGTACCTTAGACTCTTATGGTCTGTGAAGATTTGGAATCTGCCTCCAAGTAGGTAGTGCCTCCACTGCTTCAGAGCAAAGATCACTGCCGCTAACTCCAGATCATGAACTGGATAATTCTTCTCATGAGGCCTTAGTTGTCTTGATCCATAGGCTATTGCTTGCTTCCCTTGCATTAAGACATAGCCCAGACGTACTCGAGAAGCATAAGTGTAAACTATATACTCCTTAGTAGGGTCTGGTAATACCAGTATTGGGGCTGTAGTCAATCTTTCCTTAAGTTCCTGGAAGCTAGCCTCACATTGCTCATCCCACTCAAACTTTTGGTTCTTCCTTGTTAGTTGAGTGAGCGGAGTTGCTAGTACAGAAAATTTGGGCACAAATCTTCTGTAGTAGCCAGCAAGTCCTAGGAAACTTCTTATGTCCCTCATAGTCTGAGGTTGCTTCCATTCCAAGACAGCTTTAATTTTCTCGGGATCAACAGCTTAACCATGCCCATTGATCACATGTCCGAGAAATCCAATTTTTGTAGCCCAGAATTGGCACTTACTTAGTTTGCCATATAATTCATGTTCCTTTAACAGGCTTAGCACCACTCTTAGGTGCTCCTTATGGGCTTCTTCATCCTTTGAGTACACCAATATGTCATCAATAAATACCACAACAAAGTGGTCTAAATAAGCCTTAAACACTCTTTGCATGAGGTCCATGAAAAAGGCTGGTGCATTAGTGAGCCCAAATGGCATCACCGTGTACTCATAGTGACCATATCTGGTCCTGAAAGCTGTCTTTGGGACATCTTCTTCCTTGACTCTCAGCTGGAAGTATCCAAATCTGAGGTCTATCTTGGAAAAGACCTTGGCTCCCTTCAACTGATCAAATAGATCCTCAATCCTTGGGAGGGGGTACTTATTTTTTATGGTCAATGCATTGAGCTTCCTGTAATCAATGCACAATCTAAGGGTTCCATCCTTCTTCTTTACAAAAAGTACAGGTGCTCCCCAGGGAGATGTACTTGGCCTTATGAAACCCTTTTCAAGCAACTCATCCAGTTGCTTCTTTAGCTCCATCATTTCAGGAATAGCCATCCTGTAAGGAGCAATGGATGCTGGTGCAGCTCCTGGCACTAATCTGATTTCAAACTCAACCGCTCTTACAGGAGGGAGTCCTGGAAGATCTGTGGGGAACACTTCAGGAAATTCTCTTATTATGGGTATTTTACCCAGCTCTATTTCCACTTCTGTTCCATTTAACCCTAGGTATTCACCTTTTATTAATAAGGGTTTGTGTTCCACCACCTTTAAATGAAATTCTGGGACTAACCCAGATGATTTTTCCAAAGATTGAGGTTTGTGCCCAGGCAGATAAAGTTGCCTGGCATGGCAGTCTATAACCACCCGATTGGTACTAAGCCAGTTCATTCCTAGGATGATGTCATATCCATTAGTATCCAAGACCATCAAGTCGGCTCTAAGCTCTAGTTCACCTAGCTTAAGCATGCAATCTTTTACAATATGGTATGTTATCATAACCTCATTCCCGGCAGTTTTAACCAGGTACATTTTATCTGTATTGCATACTTCGAGGTTTATATCTTTGACTAACTTAAAGGATACTATAGATAAAGATGCTCCAGTATCGAACAAAACTGATACTTCATAACCATTTATGGAAATGGTACCTTTTAGAGTCTTCCTGACCAGCTTAGCCTGGTCTATTTCTTCCTCATCCTCCTCAGCTCTGTTGACCTCTAGGTCCTCTCGTGCTTTCATCAATGTTTCAATCTGGAATACTTTTCTAGTAGCCTGATGTTCTCCCTTCCTGGCCTTATCTTGGTTCATTCTCTGTGGGGGTGGAGGCATATTGGGCCTCCTTATGGGCAATTGCCTCTGTGCCTATCTGTTATTGAACCCTCATAGGGTCTTCTGATCTTCTCCCCTGACAGGATAGTCTTTTACCTAGTGATCCTGGGCACCACACTTAAGTCATCTGGAAGTGAGCCTATAACATGGCTTCTGGCCATGGAATTTTCCACATGTCTCACATTGTGGTCCATAGGGGGATGCGGTTCTCTCTCTTGTTAGCCTTTCTTGGCTCATATGCCAAGCTTTCTCTGCCTCTCTTCTTAGAGGATTTTTGCATCCCGCTAGTACTTCCAAGGCTATTCATGGCTTGCCCCCTAAATTCTTGCTCCAGGACCATAGCCCTCTGTACAATGTCGTAGTATTTGTGGGCTCCTACTGCTCTAAGTATTTGCCTCAGCTCTGGCCTAAGTCCCCGAAGAAACCTCTTGGCCTTAAGGTCCTCTCGATCATCGTACTGTGGTGCGTACCGTATGAGGTTGCTGAACCTCTGTTCGTACTCCAGTACGGAGAGCTCTTTCTGCTCAAGCAGGTCAAACTCAACCTGCTTCTAGTTTTTTAGTGCTTTACTGAAGTATTGCTGATGAAACACTTGTTGGAATTCGGCCCATCTCATTGTTCTTCTACTTTGAGCGGGCCGCCTAGCATTTTTGATGGCATAAGTCCGATGGACTGTTCTCCACCACAATTCAGCATTTCCTTCCAGCTTGAATGTTGCCAGTAAGACCTTCTGAGAAGAGGAAACCTCCATTCTCTCAAAGATCTTTTCAATTTGGTTTACCCAGAATTCTGCTTCGTTTGGGTTACAGCTTCCTTTAAATGTTAGGGGTCTTAGGGTAAGGAACCCCTCTAGTTGGCCTTCTCTTAGGCCTCCACCATTATCCATATTAGGCCTCCCTCTTTGGGCCCTCCCTACTCTAGTGGTGACAGTGAGTTGGGCAGGCCCATCAATATCTTCTATGTTCAGCTCTTCTGCATCTAGACTTTCTTCTTCTTCTTCCCTCAGTTCTTGCCTGATCTCAGATTTTATTCTTCTGGCTCTGGGGTTTCTCCTTTCCTCGTCCTCATCATCGCCATTTTCGCTAGCTGGATCATCGAGTATAGGTTCATTTCCTGGCCTTCTTCTCATTGGTGGCTCTCTTTGTTGCCTAACAGGTTCTGGGACTTGGGTTGGACCCCTTGCCAGGATTTGCATGCTAGTTGCTAATTAGGCCATAGTGGCCTACATAGCTTCCATCATTGCTTCCATTCTTGCTTCTCTTCTTTCCTGGGCATCAATGCTAGGCCCAGTAACATTAGCCCTTATGAGCTTCGAAGGCTTGACTTGGGCCTTTAGCACAAAGCCAGCATTTTCATTCCTCTGATGGGAAGTTTCATTTCCATTTCGGCCTCGGTTCGTATTTTTGGCTATCATCCTGTAATTAACAACAAGCAGGGCACACAATTGCTCAATATTAATAAATATTGATTAGTGGAGTTAACCTATGTGGGAACAAGTCTATACTAAGAATCATAGACCAAAACTTTGGTCCTTAAGAGCAACTGTGCTCTGAAACCAAGCTGTCGTGCCCTAAACTGCCCCTGGCCCATTTGGGCCCGATTACTTAAAACATGCAGTGGAAGTTTTCATTACACAGAAGGGGCTTTTAAAACTCACTAAGACTTATGGGCACGAACCCCAGGATACTTATCGGTACTAGCTCGTTAAGTTCTTTAATTAAGGTTAAGTTGAAGTGCTCTCAGAAACAAGCTAGCACCTATGTGGATTTCATGTGTTCATTTTCATGGTCTTTACCAAGCTTAGCCAAGAATATGCATGGCAACCAAAACACCAACTTAAGTTTAAAAACTTATTTTCATGCATATGCTTTGCATGCTTATGTGTTTTGGTGTTCACTAGTGCACATAATCACTTAATGCCTTTAGATGCAACTAATGCTTAGGCATGTATTAATTCACATACGTGCACTTAAATTTCTTATTAGCCAAACTTTACACAAGCATCCAATTTCATGCTTTTTCTAAGTTTACTTGCATGTTCTTTACTAAGTGAGCATACATAGCCAAACATTGCATGCTTTCAACATAGACATGGGCTTATGGGCCTTTTAGTACTTAACATGCATATGGCCCAAAATTAACCAAGAATAAATTCAAATTTTCCAAGTTCTTATTTAAGCCCAAAACGTACATTTAAGCCCAATTTCAACATGCTTCAAGTTTCATGAAAACATAACCCATAAATTCATGCATGGGCCTTGGTAAGTCCACCAAGCAATAAAAATACCCAAAAATGTCCAAGTCCATAATACAAGCCCAAAGCCAAGTTTGGCCAAATTTTAGCTAAGTCCATAATTTGGTCACTAAAGTTAGACCAACAAAAACATGCTTAAAAGCAAGCCATAAATCCACAAAGCCATGGAACACAAATTTCCACCTTAATAGACCTTGTTCCCACAATTCTAAGACTTCAAGTCCTGCACAGAAAGTCCACATTTTTTTTTTAGCTTGTTTACAAGTAGCTTATATACTTAGAATACTTAGAATATTTTGAGTAATACCATACACAAATCCAACCTTAGCATACAGAAAGAGTACTCAAGACTCTTAGCTTGATCTTTCAAGCAAACCTTTACCTACAAAAGTATAGTAGGGCGGGTAAGTTATAAAACTCAATAAGGATTCCGTGGCATCCGATGCCTAACTTATGGCCTCCAAGGCCTAACATATGCCAAGAATGTAATGGCAAAATAATCCTTACTCATGCAAAGAAAACATAAAGACAAAGAAAATTCAAAGATACATGCATATAACAATAATATCATAATCGGGGGTTAGCATGCACAACAAATCAAAAAAGCACACAAACACACACCACTTAACACTTTGTTCACAGAAGGGCAGCAAGCATCCCTCAAGTTTTAATTCATTAATTTCATATACTTCATATTTTCGGAGAGCTCACTTAGCATAGGAATTAAGGTGGCCGCCTTAACTCCTAGCCCATAATGCTTGCTTACTTAACTTAGCTCATGAGCAAAACAGAATTGCCGAAGCAATAACATAACTTAAGCCCTCTTAGCACTCCTAGGATCACATGGTTCTTTGACCATCACCTAGGGGCCCGAATACTCACACAAAAAATCCATGGAACTATACCATGCAATAAAGTGAGTATAGGAATCCTTACCCACAACACCGAAAGCTTTAGAAGCTTATTTTCCTTCGTTTTCCTTGCTTGTTGACTCTAGAAATTGTTTTCTAGCATAAGAACCAAGATGGGCCAAATTTTATTAGTAACCATAAGGTACCAAGAACACTTGGTGATTAACTCAAATAACACAAAATACCAAGAACACTTGGTGTACACTTACAGAACCTCACAGAAGAGGTAAGGCCAATTTCTTGTGCTTGATGTTCTTCAAGCTTCTTCTTGATTTCTTGCTTCTAATGAACTTAGGAACTCAATCACACAAAGAGCTCCTTGAGTAGAGTTTAAAACCTCCAAGAAATGGAAATGGCCGAATTTTCCTCCTTGGTTTTCTTTGAATTCTTCACCTGATTCTTGCTCTTTATGGTCTTAGAGCTTGAATTCAACCAAGAATACTTGGTTTTAATTTGAGGAAGGATTATTTCTAGCTATGGCCGAATATTTAGATGAGGAAAAGAGTTGGAAATGTGTTTGGAATGGTGAGACTTGGTATGGAAGAAAATGGAGAGAGAAGGAGAGAGTTTGAGAGCAAATGGCTTTGAATGAGTGGATTGATTATGTTTTAATGTGTGGGAAGGTGATGGTCAGCCATATGGGAAGGAAAATGAGTGTATAATGTGCTTGGAAGAGTGGGAGACAAGGTTTAATGGAAGGAAGACTAATTGGAAGACTTTTGTGTAAGTTGGTAGAAAAAGTCAAAAGTAGGAGACATGTAGGTGAAGAAAGAATCCAAAGTCTTGACTAAGGATGGGAGGTGGATTAAAATAGTAGGAAATTAATAATGTGTTTGAAATGAGTGGGAGACAAGATTAAAAGAAATGAAGACTAATTGGAAGACTTTTGGGTAAGTTTGGTAGAAAAAGTCAAAAGTAGGTGAAGAAAGAATCCAAGGTGATGACTAAGGGTGGGAGGTGGATTAAAATAATAGGATTTGGAGGAAGGTGACATAAAATATTGGGAATTGGAGGGGCATGGCTGGCCAAGGCATCCTAGGCCATTAAAATGGCCTAATTCCCCCTTTAGTCCTCCAACTTTCTAATTTTGGGCAATTGAGCCCAACCACTAAAAATCCCTTTGTTCAATTGAGTCCCTCATCTTTAAAAAACCACCATTTTCATTACTATTTCTCTTGGCCTAAGCCAAGCTTATTTTTAAGATGTTCAACACTCAATTATGCACATGCCATATTGTCTTCTCAATTTAATTGAGCTAAATTCCTAATTAAGGAAAAATTATTATGCTCCAAATCCATTTAACCCGGGACCTAATCACTTTGGATTGTCCGGGCATTACAAGTGACAAGCTAAGTGGACCTACCTCAGACTATCCCATCTAAGACAAAGAGATGTATGCCTTAGAAAGAGCTTTTGGAACTTGACAACATTATTTGTGGCTGAAAAAGTTCATCATCCATATGGACCACCAACCTTTGAAGCATTTAAAGGTCTAAAGGAAGTTGAATAGGATGCATGCAAGGTGGGTAAAGTTCATAGAAACTTTTCCATACTATATTAAGTACAAAAAAAGTAAACAAAACATTGTGGTAAATGCATTATCAAGGAGGTATGCCCTTCTCACTTCTTTAAATGCTAAGGTTTTAGGCCTTGAGTACTTGAAAGACTTATATGAGAATGATTCTAACTTTAGTGATCTGTATGTTAAGTGTGTAGGGTTTTTACAATTACTTTAAAGATGATGGTTTTCTTTTCAAGCAAGATAAGTTGTGCATGCTTAAGCATTGTTTGAGATCTTTGCTAGTTCAGAAAGCCCATGCAAGAGGTTTAATGGGACATTTTGGTGTTTCCAAGACCTTAAGTGTGCTTAAAGGAGGGTTCTATTGGCTGAGGATGGAAAGAGATATTAAAGGAGTTTGTGCTAGTTATCTCGAGTGCAAAAGGGCTAAGTCAAAACTAAACCCTTATGGAGTCTATACTCCATTACCTATTTCTACTCACCCTTGATTGATATTTCTATGGATTTTGTTGTAGGATTACCTCACACCAAAAATGGAAAAAAACCCAATCTTTGTGATTGTGGATAGGTTCTCAAAGATGGCGCACTTTCTTCCATGTCATAAAATGGTTGATGCTATGCACATTGCCAATATTTTCTTCCAAGAAGTTTTAGGATTATGTGGACTTCCAAGAAATATTGTAAGTCCTTAGTCACTTTTGGAGAGTTTTGTGGAACAAGTTAGGTACTAAGCTCATGTTCTCTACAACTTATCACTCATAAACTGATGGCCAAATTGAGGTAACAAATAGAACTTTGATTACTATTTTAAGAGCCATCATCCATAAGAATTTGAAAACTTGGAAAGAAGTTTAGCCTTATGTTGGATCTTCTATAATAGGGTAGTGGACAAAACAATTGGGTATTCACCATTTGAGGTTGTTTATGGTTTTAATCCAAAACCCCTATGGATTTGATGCTTTTGCCTTTAAGCCAAATTTCTAGTGTAGATCGTGCTAAGAAGGCTAAGATGATTAAAGTATTGCATGAGAAAGTAAGGTTGCAAATTGAAAAGAAGACCCAAGAATTTGCATCCTAAGCAAATAAAGGAAGGATGAAAGTTACCTTTAGGCCCGAAGATTGGGTTTAGGTTCATATAAGGAAAGATAGGTTCCCTAACAAAAGGAAGTCTAAGCTTAAAAATGTCTAAGTGTTAAAAAAAGATCAAGGACAATGCCTACAAATTGGACTTAGAGGTGAGCATAATGTGAGTGCAAGTTTCAATGTTTCAGACCTATTTTTATTCAATGTAGGTGATGATTTGGAGTCAAATCCCTTTGAGGAAGGGGGAGATGATGGCGGACCATCAAGCTCCAAGGCTTCCAAGACATTCAAGGACCTATTGAACATAAGCACAAGACCTCTCATAAGGAAGAAGGCCAAAGAAACATAAGAGGCACTCCAAGCACTCATCCTAGTGCACTTAAAGCCTACCTTGGAGCCACTTCATGCCATTTCTCCAGGCAGCCAAGTTCTATGTGTCCAGGGCTTCAAGAATCTCAAATCACACAATATTATGAAGAGTCAAGTGGAAGAAACCCTACAAATCTGGTCTGACATAAGAGGCACAAGCATGAACCCCAAATGACACAAAAAGGTGCACCCGAGAGCACCCTTGAGGGTTTTTGGGGACAATTTGTTTTCTAGGATTTATTTTCAATATTTAATTCTTTAGGATGATTATTTAACTGATTTGTAGACGTGGAAATCAGGTTGTGACACATGGAAAATATGCCACATGAATTCCTTGTGTTTTTGTGTAAAAAGTGTGTTTCCAAACCCTAGTTTGACTAGGATTGCTTCTTTTACTAGGTTTAGGGTTCCTAGTCATTCTAAACTTTGTATAGCTATTTACCTTAGATTAGAATACTATAAATAGAGCTTGATATTCATTTATTCAACATAGATTAATACGAATATAAGTTGGTTTAAGTAATACTTTTTTCCCTTGTTCATTCTCAACTCCTTGGTGCACTTGTGCCCAAGTTCTTCTCTTCTTTTTTATTTTCTTCTAACTTCTCTTCTTTAGTTCTTTCTCTCACCTTTGCCTCTTTTTCTAACATATTCTCTTTCTCTCTCAATCAGTTTCTTAATCTTGGACCAAGTTGGTGGAGTAGCAATTTGACTATTCTTGTGAACTAGTATTCATGGGCAACAAACGACACATCACTATCACTTTTTCAAATTTAAGTAAAAAAATTGTAAAAATGAAAGCAAAAGTGGAAATTGATAGCGGGAATAAGAGTGCGAGGTGAGAGTGATAATCTAAAATAAAAGGATTATGTAATTAAGGATAGGCCTATCGTCGCTTAATTAATTGAAGCTCTAGGTGAAGCGACAATGTTTTCCTTCTTAATTGTTTTTCTTTTAGTATCTGGACGAAAAAAATAATGTAACTTATAACAATAATAATTTTTTAAAAAATTTATAGGGTATGTCCATTTGAAATTAGATAATGTATTATTTATTGGATTAGTTTTAGTGCTAGGGGTTATACTTTAACCTGTATAACCACTTAAAAAATGGCCATTTTCCAATGGCCTCGCATTGGGAATTGCCACGTTGGCAAATCACATGTTGGAAAAATAATTTCCAATGACCCAAGGTTTGACTATTCATGTTACTAACAGCTTAGTCATTGAAAAATGAGCTGTTGAAATTTTTCATTTCCAAACCTTGTGAAATATTTTTTAAGGGTTAAGCGGTTTTCCAATGACCTTGGCCGTTGGAAATGTCGAACGGCTATGCCGTTAGAAAGTTGCCAACAGCTTGGCTATTAGCAAATTTTTTATAAAAAAAATATATAACTCCTGGAAATGTAATATATTATTGATAAATATGTTATTTTATGTTCTATCAACTGTTAATATTAAATATTTTATATTTTATAACATAAAATTTGCAATAAAATTATATTTTGTGTTATTAAAAAAATACAAAATCCAAACAAATCTAATGAATCTAACAAAATCAGCAATCCAAAATCCAAACAAAGTCCAAAATTAGAACAGAATTTAAACACAATCCAAAATTCAAAGAAAATTGAAACAATATCCAAACAGATTAAAAATAAAAAAATTCAAACAAAATAAAAAATCCTAAATACTTTGTAGGAGTACCATTATATCTGAATGAAACTAAGGATCCATCTCTTCCAGTGATCGAGGAAGCTGTGAAGTGGTGGGGGAAGGCTGTGGAGGCAGGTGATGAAGTCATACAGCAAGGAGACAGGAAGGCAAGTAAGAAAGCTGTAAATGCCAAGTGAGGTTGAGGAGGATGGTGGTTGTGAAGGCGAGGCCGAGGATCAACAGTTGTGGATGAGCTATAGATGACTGTGGAGACGGCGACGATTGACAAGCAAAGGAGAATGGTAGAGAAGGACGGAGGGTGAGGCGGATGAGGAAGGATGGAGGAAGAACGGTGATGAAGGACAAAGGGTAAGGGACCTAGGGCATGACAGAAGGAGAATGGTGAGGGGAGACGAGGGAAAAAAGATGAGACGGATGACATAGAGGAAGAAGAATGATGAGAAGCGGCAGAGGGTGGGGGAAACGAGAACTGAGATATAGGTTAAGGTTTTTATATGGGCTGGGTTAGGGTTTTATGGGATTATATGAGTATGATATATATTATATATATATAGATATGTATATATAGAATATGTTGTATATATATATATATATAAAACCATAAATTTTACTGTCCACTAAGTTAATGAAGAATAAGCGTATGTATGTAATATAAGATTATTGCCAATAAGGATCATTCATAAAGAGAGCAAAGGACTTCATGGTCACACAAGGGGAAAGCCCTAGAGGTCTAGATATATGAGTGCATTACACAAGTATAAAAGAGGTAAATGGAGGAGTGAGGAGGAGGAAAGGAGAACAACAAGGGAGGGGTCAGTAAGGGCGAATTTCAGTACTTCTGTGAATTGTCAAAATAAATATTGAATAAAGAATAATATATATATTATATAGTACAAAAATCGACACACACACACACACAATAGATATAGTAGATAAATATATATACAATATTATATGGTATACATATTATAATATAAATATATTATTTTTATTATTAAAAACTTATCTACAATATTATTATTATTATATTATTATATTTCTATTATTATTATTATGTATAACAAACATTTTGAAAATACAAATTTATTTGTTCAATAACACCTTTTTCCAATTTCCTTCGTGTTACAAATTTCCACCCCAAAAATTTCCAATGGCCTTAACGTTGGAAATTGAAATTTTTGAAATTTTTAATGGGTATGTTTCCAATGGCTAAACATGCTGGAAATTTCCGACGAGCACACTGTTGGAAAATATAATCCTAAAATTTTCAACAGCTATTTTCTCCCCCTTTTCCAACGTCTTATTACGTTGGAAATTTTCAATAGTTTGGCCGTTGGAAATTAGTTGTGATATTTATTGGAACTATATACTTTAAAAAACATAAAAGGCATTTTTAAAATATCTTTTGAAAAACTAAGTATTTTGTTTTAAAAGCTTTTTATTAAGCTGGGTAAATAAAGGAATAAAAAATTAATTAGTTTCAATAATTTTATTTTTCAAAATACTTAGTTGTTGAGAAATTGTGGATAAACCAAATGTTGTAACTTTGCCCAAAAAATCCACACCCCAAAAGCCACAAATTTGTCACAATAAAAGCAATGTCCAAACCAGGGGTTGCTTCTTCGTGGCAAATTCATGGCTTCAGAAGCAACAATCTTATCAGGAAAAAGCAAGATCTTGTTAGGGCGCTGCTCTCTCATAGGATATTTGAATCGCTTTTTTTTTTTTTTGTACGCATTAGCCACCAAAAAAAAAAAACAACGAAACCATTTCCAACACAATTTTTTTAATTTTTTTCATTGTTTTGCCCCCTTTGCTTTTTCTTTTCTATGCTGTAGTGGAACTTAATTGTTTAAGATTATCAACTTTCAGGACTTCTGGCATCTTTGTGTCCTTAATAATAAAACCATAAATACAGGGAAATTTGTTTGTTTTCATATAAAAGGGCGATAAAAAATTTCTTATATTTTTCGTAATGGCCTTTAATTTCTTCTCTTTTTTGTTCCATAACAGCCTTTCCATGATATATTTCGGAATTGAATACACAAGTAATTCATAGAAAATGAGCACTACATTTATTAGTTCTTAAGTTCTATCATTTTAGAGATAAAATTAAGACAACCACTACAAGATGGGTGGCATAAAATCGATTGGTAAATCGGTCTTCAGTCGGTCTGTGCTTTGCCTTTTGGTGACTAAATTGTCATTTTTTAGAGTTCAAGTGACAAAATTAGCAACCGATTATTGATCGACATTGGTCACCTTTCGGTTACTAAAAACATCTTGGCAACCAATTGTCCTCTTTGTCAGAATTTAATATTTCTCTTGTAGTGAATTAAATAAAATTAAGAATGAGAATTGATATTTCCACCCACATTTAGTGAAGGGAAGTATATAGAAGTACCACTCATGCAACTAATGGAAAGTTCAGACACCACTTCATAGTGTTTCTTAGTTTGTGAACTACTTTGCAAAAGCATAAAATTATAAACAAACTATTAGTTTAATGCTCACTGTCGGGTTGTCATATAAAATAGTTTAAATGAGGACTTAATTTGGCCCTTTCCTGAAATAAATATAGAGTATATGCTCAACGTTAATAGGTTTATGTTTTCCATCAGTTTTGATTAGAGAAATTAACGAACATCAACAGACATAAGGATAAGTCAGCAAGTTTTGGGGATTCTTTAATATAATATCTTTTTGAAAAATACTAAATAAGGTAATTATCAAAAAAGGATATTAATGTTGCTGAGAAGACAGTGAGATATGACGGGGACTGTGTTTTAAAATTTCACGTATTGGCTTTTCCAAAGCATTAAATAAATTGATTAGAAAAAGGACATGTTTTATTATTATTTTTTTTTTGCTACAAAAATATCTTACATGAAGTTTTCGCTAAACATTCTGAGAAATATTCAATTTCATAAAATATGAATTTCCTTTAATAAGAACTCAATTTTGCACATCTGCATCTCATTTTCATAAAATAGGAATTTGGTTCTATGCACCTATATCTCAATTTCATACAATTAGAACTTCATACTTATATAATAGAAACTAAGTTTCATGCTATAGAAAAATATCCGTACAATTCTATACCCATACAATAAGAGCCCAATTTTTTACCTTACCTTCTCAGTTTCATATAGTTTGAACTC